>CP139505.1:325965298-326226892 GCA_021014915.2 Artemisia tridentata subsp. tridentata
ATATATATATATATATATATATATATAATATATATATCATATATATATATATGTAAGAATTTTCAATATAGGGAGTAAATTATAAATTATTATATACTAGGATTTATTCATGTTTGGGATAATAAGGAGTCAATGATGTTAATTAACCACCTATCTTAATGATTCGATCTTACAGATAATGCTAGTTGCGGGTACGGAGACTCCATATCTAACACTAGAATGGGCAATGTCGTTGCTACTTAATCATCCAGATGCCATGGAGAAAATCAAGAATGAGATTGATACTCACGTTGGTTCGCAACGTCTGTTACAAGAAAATGATCTGGATAAACTAAGTTACCTTCAAAATGTAATCAATGAGAGTCTACGTTTGTATCCAACTCTACCCATGTTACTTCCACGTGAATCATCCGAAGACATTAAAATAGGTGGCTACTTGGTTCCTAGTGGAACAATGCTAATGGTGAATGCGTGGGCTATTCAGAGAGACCCGCTCTTGTGGGATAAACCAGATGAGTTTATGCCTGAAAGATTTGATGTGAAATTAATTAGAGGATAAGTACAAAATGCTAGCGTTTGGCGTTGGTAGGCGAGGGTGTCCTGGTACCAATTTAGGGTATCGGGTGCTTGGTTTGGCTCTCGGAACTTTGATTCAGGCATTCGAATGGAAGAAGATAGGGGACGAGGAAGTCGACATGAATGCTTTTTATGGAATGTCCATGGCAAAGTTAACGCCATTACAAGCTCTTTGTAAACCTCGACCAGACATGATTCCTCTATTTGTATAGTTGTTATTACGAGGCGTGGAAAACCCGTGCGTTGCACGAATTGTATCTTGATGTTCATTGCGCAATATTATAATAATTTGTTGACTTGTTAACGTGATGGTGAGTCTAAAATATATAACAACGTATAACTTGTATGTGCACGAATTGTATCTAATTGTTGATTGCGTAATGTTTGAGTAAATTTTTGAGTTGTTAACGTGATGGTGAGGCTAAAATATACAACAATGTATAACATGAGCTGCCTCGGTAGGATTTTGTTAATTTTTAGGTAGATTTACCATTTTTTTGGGTTTATTGCGTTGCACTCAGTTTGGATTTGTTTGTTCATCGCTTGATTTTTTTTTTAATATCTATTTTATGTATTATGAGTTTGTTTTTGGACATTGAAAGTTATAAAATATCATCTATTTTATCAAGTTGCAACGTGCCTAATACCCATTACTTAAAGCTTGCACTGCATAGATATTTGTTCTTTTTATTCTTTTCAACGGATCCTTTAGTCTTTCCTTTGTCCACGAAGATGTGTTTGCCATCACTTTAGCAATTAATTTCTTAGATATTCAAAGCTTGCTAAATACTCGAACATATAGTTATCTTTTATTATAGCTTCAAGCAACAAAAGCACATTTAATCACCAATGTTCAATATCGCATAATTGCTTTCAAAATCTATATCTAAGTACCCCTGACATGAATGTACAGAACCTAAGTATCATGAGTTGCTATTTGGAAGAAAATGCCACACGAATAGTTATTATAAAAAGCTAATTATGAGTTGTAACTTGCAAAAGATGATTTCTAGATGCATGAGCCTTTGTCCAATATATGTGTAAAGTTGGTTCAAAACATAAGTTGTTGAAAAAATATTTTAAAATTCCACAAACCTGTTGGTTTCCAATCGGCTCGAATTCTTGATATATATCCTTAATAATTCAAAACATGACAATGAAAAGATGAAAAGGACTGTTAATCATTAACACAAAAACTAATTGTGATGACTACCAACATCGGAATAATTCATGGAAAACAATTCAAGTTTAAACTTATCATGTCGTCTGCCAAATGCATACATCATTCATAATTATTTTGTTATATTTACGTGTTTTGAAAACCATCATATATTACATATCGATGGCTATACACATTTATTTATAATGCACATCACAGCCCAAAAGAAAACCAAGCATAATCCAAACCGGGTCCAAAACCATACATATCCTAAACTTAAAACACTAACCCTAGATTCATTATCATTTCAACCCTAATCAATCATATGTGTGCAGCCACTCCTTCCTCCACCACACACAATAAACTGCCGACACATATTTCTTCTTCTTGAATACACATGACAGCCACCACAAACACAAACGCCATTCTTTGCATTTTTATTCTTACACGAATCAACAAACCCTTTATACCTTTTCTACGTTTTTGCTTATGGACCGAACACCTAGAAAAAATGCATCAAGCTTATGTTCGAATCTTATAACCTACAAACGACTCAAGAAATTTCAGCTTCAAGATCTTGTAACAACCAAGGTCTCGGGTAGGTATTGGTTTATTTTTTTCGTTATGTGTTTCTTTTTACGAAACAAAGATATGATATAACAGACTTGTTATAATTCCTTTCTTTATTTTCGGATATGAAAGAAAAGTTTAACATTTCACAGATCTATGATGATTTATTTCTTTTCGTGTGTTTAATATATGTTATGGTCTTGTAAGATCTTGTGAAACACGAAAGGAACTTCTGAGATCTTGTTGTCATTTAAGTTTCGAATCAATGACGGTAACTTTTTCGTGTGACTTTTCTTGGACCGATGACGATGGTAACAGATCTGAGGTCGATAAGATTGTGGGATAGGTTATGGTCGGTGAAGGTGTAGTGGGCTATTTATAGTTTTTAAGAAACATACGAAAAGGTTCACATTAAAGATTAACTAATAATTTTGAACAAACTAAAAGGCATAAAACTGATTATAGCAACCCCTTTGTCTTCTGTAACACCATGTTTGAGAGCATTCAATTGAATGAATTGAAGGCTCGATTTAAGTATATAAGATGTTAACATTTTATTTCGGTATATATTTTTGAGCTTAAGCATGTTGCACCGTACAAATTTTTGTGCACATTTACTCTTCCACATTAAATACACAAAAAGTGAATCTTTATATATATAAGATTATTATTATTATTTTATTATTATTTTTTTTAAACATCAATTTATTAGAAACTCATAGGATTTACAAGAAATTAGTGGGGAGCCGCGAAATTATCTGAGCCCCACCCCTCTAGCTGTTGCAAAGCTAATCCTGCTAAAGATATGAATAGCGGCACACGTCCCAATATCTTAAGTAATAGAGAACTTTAGGATCCGATTTAGTAAGGTCACTGCATTCTTCTCAAGTTACCCAAAAGAGGAGAATGAGAAGGGGAGAAACCCATATCCAATATCCACACACTTAGCCTCATACTTGAAGCGTTTACGTTGTGCGGCTTCAATCACCACACGACCCGGCACAAAATCAACTATACCAGTTTGCGTCAAGGGCGACGACCCTGTCAAGTCGACACAAATGTCCTGCCCTCCATCCCAAGAGTAGAGCAACATATCAGCTGGACTTAAGGGTTTGTCCCTTTCTCCACTAAGCCCGATGTCAACTTCTTTACGAGCCGAAATCCCCGACCGAGAACAGATGTCAACAAGAGTATCGCGCACCATGTTATGCCGATGTTTAATACCAATAATACCAGCGCACGATACAACATGGTCCCCATAAAGACCCTGGAACAAGCTGAGCACGACATCTGAACAGAAAATAGGGGAACACCTAGCCGATAGCATAACACACATCGGTAAGTCCTAGCATTCATCGTCTGTCCCAACCCAGATATCGGAACCACCCTAAGCCAGTCTGAAGTGTAGTCCTCCATTTGCGATCTCCATAGCGCCATCTGTCGAGTAGATAGACAAAAAGTGGATTCAGGTCGTTTGGGTAACACGTGTGAAATATATATCTGCCAATTTCTTCATGAGTTTGGGGGCAACGATCTCACTTAGGTTATTATTATTATTATTATTATTATTATTGGTCGTATGATAATATGACAATGTCTACATAAATGTCGTCTTTTAATAATTTATTAATGAATATGATATACTAATTGGATTCGAATTTCCCAGGCGGCTAGGCCACATCATCTAGAATTCTACTTTCACACATTCATTTTGAGGTTAATACACATTTTAGTTACTCCACCGCAACAAGTGGTATGTATGGCTGGACACAATCGGTGACCCAAGCGGCCTGGGTCACCTGCTGCCACGTCAGCTTTCTCTCTCCAACGACCAAAAGCGACAAAAGTGTCACAGTCCAATAAGTTTTTTTTACACAACTTACTCATACAATCGGTCGTTGTAACGATCGATATTGCATTTGAAGGCCAAGCGACCGACCCCTCCCAACCCAAGCGACCCAAGGTAGTATCGGTCGCTTTGTGTTTTTCAAACTGATCGACCGATTTTTTGCGATGGACTGCGTCTAGCCCAAGAAGTGGTATGTAATGGGCATTACAAAAATCCTGTTAGTTACTCACGAAAATTCCACGTTTGTTGATTGGCCATTTGTGGGGATATGGCTAAAACACCTGACTATTGAAAAACACAAAACACACACTTCAAGCTAGTCTTGTGTTAACCTTGAACAACAACTACTTTTGCGTTGAGCTTGCACAAAATCTAGTTTTAGCCGAACATATGTATATACTGTGTTAGTTAAGCCGTCTCCTTCATATGTTGCCTTTAACTAGACGTGGCCAAAAATTATGTTACACTGTATAAAAGTTCTTTTAGTTGAACCAAAACTTTTAAGATGAAGCTTGTCGGGTTATCTAGAGGTTATAAACTCATATTGCTTTTTTAACCGCAGACGTAACTTATATTGATTATAGCTTGTATATTTAATAATGACAATGACTATGTAATTCCACAAAAGTATAGTCATACAAACACTAGATAAACAATGTTGAATACATATGTGGAAGTTCAAGTGTATAAGAGATTCTGGGAGCGACTAGAGTCTTAGAGTTTTCAAATGCTAGCTATAATCCAACATCAGCAAGATTCCTGATTCGAATGTTTAGCAAACTTTTCCATGCTTCGGCTTGGCAAACATATAGGCACCATGATTCCTGATTCGCCTTTGTCATAAGTAAAAGGCATGTAGTAACTCAACACTTCAAGAATGAGCTCTTCAGTCGCAGGCCCTCCATTGGTTGCTTCCCCCCATCCGAAGTTAATTTCTTCAAATCCAGCTTTAGTGAGGCTTGATGTCATGTAGGTGTTGGGATTTAATAATTCTAGGTAACCAATTTAGCTACGAGTGTGCAACGGATGGATCTAGTTATAACAAATAGGTTAACACAATACAAATAATAAAAGCGTACCTTTTAGCAATTATTCTTGAATATAAAGTATCTAAAATAGATACCTCTACGGTTGCTCACACAACACGTCGAACAAGCACGCCACCATGCTAGTAGTTACTTCACGATTACTAAAACAACTTGTGTTTAATACTTGTTATAGATCCGATACAAATACCAAATGGTATACGTTTGGATCAAAACAAAGAAACAAAAAAAAAAGGAAAAACCCCAAAACAGACTATCATGGGGATCGAACCGAAGTCTGTTACTACAACACCAAGTAACATAACCATTGGACTATAACTCCTTTGATGTTACAATAATAGAAGCAATCTGGTTTTATTACAAAAACATGCATGCTTATTAATAACAAGTATGCATATGTTCACCAATTGCATCCGTGTATGGTATATGTATGATAACCAATTGCATGCATGTATGGTATATGTTTTCTGATTTGTCGAACACGGAGAACAAAGAAAACATACGGCTTGGTTTTATTTTGTGGCGTTTTTCTTTTAGGGTTAATGAATGTCGTGTATGTTGGCTGTAAAGCATAAGAACACCTCAAGGGTGTTTATATAGTTAACAAAACTTGTCCAACAAGTTCTTGTATTTAACTCCAACACTTTTCGAAAACCGACACTTTAACCATTCTCTTTTTATTTAACGTGTATTAATTAGTCTATAACGTCTAACGGTTAAACTAACAATTCATTAAATATATTTCGTGAAACATATTATATATTTAATAAACATAAACGAGTTACATATATTAAATACATAATAAACGTACTCTTTGTGTCTTAACGTGTGTACCCCTAATAGGCTCACGTACTTCTAGTTGCATAACGTGCGTATCCAACTACCATATTCCAACAGCTCCCACTTGGGAGTTGGAGTAGCAGATTCAGTTATACTAACAACGAAAACGTCTAGCAACACTCACAATTGTTTTTAAAACTAGAAATACCCGAGATGAAGTTTCAAGAACAATCTCATCTCAATGGTTATGTATTACTGTTGGTCCCTTTACACGATTAGAGTTAACTAGAAAGTTAATCTATTTGTGTTAATGACTAATACAATGTTTAAGGTTAATTCTAACAGTTATAAAACGTGAATATAAAAACAACAATATTTTTCAACGTTTAAATTCTTATTAGAAATAATTCCAAGAATCTATACCCAAGTGTTTTGCGGAACAAACACTTGGGATTGAATAGACAAGGGTATGGGGTGTCTCCTATCGAAACTCAAGTTTTGCTTGAGTGGTAACAATATACCCACTGAGCTATCTCAGTGAGTTGTATACTCTTTGTAGGAGATAAGTTCCTTTGTAAAAGTTCTAAACTTTCAATATACAAAGCACACTTTAACTTCTCTCCTATCTGATCTATTTATACACAAGTAATCTAAGTATAAGTGATTAAAAATAATACAAGTTGTTGAGGTTGCATGTCTGACAATTACAAATAGTAATTGTTATTTCCAAGAACCAATAGGAAAGGGCTAATAAGACTTTGGGAGTTGTTGGCTGACACTCCATGACTTTTAGCTGCAATAGGAAAGGTTGGATCTGACAAGAGAAGAGTGTTGGGCTGACACTATTATCTTCTCAGATCTTTTCCCTATTGTTCCCGCCTTTTCTTCAGGCGTTGGTTCCTCAGTCTTTCAGTCACTTTATTTGTTGAGGAGACTGGGGTTCAGTGAGTTCTTGTCCAACACTCACTGAACCATCATCTTCTTCTTTGGCTTAAGTCTTACTCAGGGAGTACCGCCTTCCTGAGTAGTGAATCCTTCTTCTTGAATTCGCCTTAAGCATCTTGAAGATGACTCACTGAGAGGCTGTTCTCTCAGTGACTTGAATTGTTCTCGGTTTAAGTTTAACACTTAGTTAATTTGTGTCCAAATCATGTTTTACGTATTCTTGGGTTTAACATGACCCAACAATCTCCCCCTATTTGGATATAAATTATTCCTAAGTGTTTTGATCAGTATGAGTGAGCTAAAGTCTTCTGCTCATACTGAATGTACTAGAAAATGAATAAGGATATTGATATAGCAAAACATTCATCAATTTATTCATATCATTACAAGTCCTATTATTCTAAGTACAAAATACTCAAGGTTTCTGAACAAGACCCATGAGTTCAAGTTTAGCCTTCTTTGACATCAACACCTCTTTATCAGGTCGATCTTTCATCATTTGATCCATCAGTCTGACAAACTCCTCATTTTCAGGTCTCCTGATATTAAGCGCTATTAGTTTGTAAGCAAGGAGTGTTGTCGTTTCCACTTTGTCGATGTCAGAGACTCTTTGAAAGGCTTCCTGACCAAATTCATCCACAAAGAAGATACCATACTCAGGTTCCTTGATGACCAGGTTGGGACGAAACTTAACTCCCTGAGGAGTAGTCCTGTTGCAATGAAGTGCAGCTATGTATTGTTCAGGTTCAATATCCACAGCTTTTCTTTTCTTCCCAGTCTTCTGAGTAAATTTAGGGATAGTTAGCCCCTGAGAAGCAAGTGCCTCATCATGGTTAATGCCCAGACTCTTTGCCACTCTTGCAAGTTCCTCATACTTAGCACTCAGTGACTTGATGATGATTGGGGTATTCTTGCTTGCGGTTTTCTTCCTTAGGATGGGCATCATCATATCCCATTCTCTTAACCCATAGTCTGAAAACTTGATTGCTGGAAGATGTTCAGACTTCCTTGGACCTCTATGGATTGTTAAGCTCAGAGGTCTGGTGGGGTGAATAGTGATATCAGTGATTTTGCCTTCACCTTTGGTTTTGGTCATGTGCCATACATACCTCTCATAAATCCTCTGCCTCTTTTCTTCCTTAAGTTTGGCCTGTTTGTTGTGTTCCTTAAGGATTTCAGCCTGAAGCTTGAGAAACTCATCCCCTTTGATGTCCTTTTTCTCAGACTCCTTGATCACTTCTTTGGAAACCTTAAAAATTTCAGACCTGTTGAGTTCCAGCTCTTTCTCTTGTTCCTTCCTGAGCTCTTCTTGGTGTAAAATTGCAGCAAGTTGTTCAGGAGTCCCATAGACCCTTCTCCCATCCTCTAAATCAACATAGAACGGTGCATCAGGATCTGCACGTCTTTCAGTTGAAGCCTTGACTAAGCGTGCTTCAGGAGGAGGGTTTGTTTCAGTCACCATGATTTTCTTCCCTTTGTCAATGGGAGGAGGTTGACTGGTGGATGTCTCAGGGACAGTTACCAAAGCAGAATTAGGGTCAGGGATTGGAGGATCATCATTTATCTCCCCCTCAGCAGATGGTGGAGCTTTAGTGGAGACACCTGCTGACTGAGGAGGTGGAGGAGTATGAGAGGCCTGAAGAATGGATAGGATGTTTGAGACCATAGACTTTGTTTCAGAAGTCTCATTCTTCATGGCACTTAGTTCGGCAGCCATTTCCTTCTGGTGGGTGGTGAGTTCAGTTACTTGGGTGGTGTAGTGGTTGACCAGCTCATTATGTGTTGTTGAGAGCTGCTCAAAGGCTGAGGAGATTCTGATCAGGTGCTCCTTGGATGCATTAACAGCCTGATGAATGGACTCTTGCTGTGTCCTTAAACCTTGAAGATCTACCCCCTGAAGGAGCTTTAGAAGCTCAGTAATGCTGGTGGAGGTGTTAGCCTGAGAGGCCAAGTATGCATCCAATCTGGTGACAAAAGTGGGATCATCTGTAAGATGTTCTTGTACTGATTCTATAGCCTTGAGGATGTTGGACAGTTCCTGATGCTGTCCAGTGGCTATGTCATCTACAGATTTGTTCAGGTCGCCAAGTTGTTTATCAGTGAGGTTGGCGGCCTGAAGAATCTTTGCCTGAGATTCTTCAACAGAAGCCCTGAAGTCAGCATAGGAGGCTGCTACTTCAGTGTGCTTTTCCCACTGCTCATCCGTAAGAGAGTTGTAAAGACCTTCGTTGGCTTTGCGAAGGACTTTTGCCATTTGTCTTTCAGAAGCCGGATGAGCATTGTCATACTTTTGCAACCACTTAGGAGTGGTTGAAGCACCTGATGATGATGATGAGGTTGATTGAGAATTGGGTGGTTGATCCTTAGGATGAGGAGAGGAATGTTGTTTCTCAGAGGGCTGAGGAGGGCTTAATTGTGTTTCCATTTCCTCCTCAGCATCAGGGATATCATCCTCACCAAAATCAATCTCCTCCTCTGACTCATCAGCCAACAAATTTTCATAGTCAGCCAGAGAAGGAGCCTTCAGTAAATCCGGCTCCCCCTCAGAAGAGGGCTCACCTTCGTTGTGGCTAGGTCCTGACTCTTTTGTCATAATAACTGGTGGGGTTTGACCAGCCTGACTAGTCATAATAACTGGGGGGGTTTGCCCAGCCTGACTTTTAGGGTCAGTTCCTGAGAGAACAAAAATGCCTGAGGTGGGTTTGGGTTCCGTATCGGCGGGTGGTTTATATCCCTCCGAGTCTTTGTCCCCCTGAGTGCCTTCATCCACTGATGGGTGTTTTCCAGTGGAATCATGAGGCACTCCCTGTGAAGATGTATGGACCCCCTTCCCATCAGGATTGGTTTGTCCTTTTGGGGATTTAGGGTCCTGAACTCCCTGAGACCCTGAGTGTGATTTCTCAGGGACGTTAGCAGGATGTGAGTGGGTATGGGTCCCCTTCTCAGTAGAGTAGTACTGCTCCACCGAGCATATAGAACCCTGAACTCCCTCAGGCTCTGATTGTGATTTATCAGTGCCTTCATTAGGATGTGAGTGGGTGGATGCTCCTGACCCTTCTGACTTGTTTTTGTCAGTAGGGACATTAGGAAAGGGTTTGCCCGAGGATACTGAGGATGATTGCTCAGCACCCTCCAGTGGCGTTTGTTTTGTGGCCAATGTGGTCTCTTGTATTGGAGTCTGACAGGTCAAGGTCACAACAACTTTCTTGGTGCCTGAGGCAACAGTCTCAGTGATGAGTGGTTTAGGTCTAACCACCTTACTGGATTGTCCCCTTTCCCTTTGGTCTTCTTCACCTTCTTGGTTGGTGAAGGAACTGGTGAGCATACATTTTCACCCTGAATCACCATTAACATGTAGGTGGTCAGGGCGACCGGTTGTACCTCAGTAATGTCACTACTAAAGTTGGTCTTATGCAAGACGTCAGGTTTTGTACCTTCATCGTCAGACCTTAAGTAGTCAGAACCAAGAAGATCCTGAAGCACACAGGAAATGAACCTAGGATAAGACATGTGTCTTTGCCTATGTTTCCCTGAGAGCTTTGACACGAGGTCTCGGAAGATTATTCCTCTGATATCAATTTTTCTACCCTCCAAGAGACTGAACATCATCAATTGTTGTGATGAGTTCAACTGCTCAGTGGAGGATTTGTTTCCTCCGAGTACCTGAATGACGAATGTCATCATCAGTCTCCAGACAGGGTGAAACCATGTCTTCACTATTGGAGCCTTTGCCAACAAGGCTTCAGGGGACTCGGTAGGACGCCTAACATCATGAGGCCCTAGGAAAAGCATTTCAGCTTTTATTTCCTGATCAGTAGGGTTTGCCTCAAAGTTCTCAACAAAGTTAAGACCTGTGGCTAAGATGAAGGTCTTGTAGTTGAAGGAGAGAGTCCTAGTCCCATTCATCACAGTGAAAGTGATGATCGACTCTTTGGTGTCCTTAGGGCAAGTTTCCATTGCGGTACACCAAAACTCCCTAAGATAGTCATTATAAATGACTTCTGGGGTAGTTGTAAAATCTGTGGCAAGGAAGCAGTTTTGTAAATACTTAACTACATCCTTGTAACCCCCATATTGCTGGGGATAGTGGAAATTTCCAACCACATTATTTTTGGTCAGGTCCACGCCCTCCATTGTGAAGCTCACATTGGGGGCGGTGGTTATAGCATTAGAGGAAGCCATTTTATGATCTGGTTAAGGTCGAAAAAAATGGTCGGATGTTTCTAAATGCTAAGAACACACACACAATTTGTTTTGAGAGAGAAAAAGGGCAGAGTTTGCTTATAATTTTCAAAAACGTGTGTGTGAATTCTTTTGGATGGGTATTTATAGGATAGTGGAGATGGGGGTATTTTTGGCATTTGAGTGATCTTATTTAATCAAAATATAAGTTTTGGAAGTTATTTTGAATAAAATGTTTGAGATCCGCATTAAATGCCACCACTCCACTTTTCCTCTTTTTTCACAATTGGCAGAGTGAACAGTTGAGCAGTTTCTGCAAAAGGAGAAGTTGCAGAGTTTCCATCATCACACAGTGTATTGTGTGAGAGAGGGCATTGAATGCCAAGTTGGGAAGTGGGGGCCCATTAGGTGTATGCCAGAAAGGCTAAAAGAACAAATATTCTTGAATTAAATATGAGTTCAGTTACCAACCTCGGACATTTACTAACTAGACACTTAGAGCATTTAAGTCAGTATTTAATGTCTCTTTTCAGGGCCCTGAATGACTTTTCATTCAGTGATGGTATTTCAGGGACTTGGGATTAGTCACTGATGATTCAGGAATATGGAATGATTCCTGAGAAACAAGGATTCAGGAACTTGGGTTTAGTTCCTGAGGTTGAGGATTCAGTGAGATGTTTTTCACTGATATACACATTGAGTCAGGGACCTGAGGTTTTAAGAATTTACACTTCAGTTGGAAGGATTTCAATCAGTGGACTGATTTTCTATATCCAACATTCCTAATTCAGCTTTCAACCTTGTGAAAGTTGGTTCATCCAAAGGTTTGGTGAAGATATCAGCTAACTGATATTCAGTAGGGATGAAGTGTAATTCAATGTCACCATTCATGACATGGTCCCTGATGAAATGATATCTGATATCAATGTGTTTTGTTCTCTGATGAAGAACAGGGTTGTTTGAGATTGCAATTGCACTTGTGTTATCACAAAAGATGGGCACCATCTTATACTGAATTCCATAGTCACTGAGTTGACTTTTCATCCAGAGTACATTTGCACAACAACTAGCTGCTGCAACATATTCAGCCTCAGCTGAGGACAAGGCAACTGATTGTTGCTTCTTAGCACTCCAACAGACTAATTTCCCACCAAGTATTTGGCAAGACCCTGAGGTGCTTTTTCTGTCCATGTTGCATCCAGCATAGTCAGAGTCTGAGTATCCTTTGAGATCAAGTCCTGAGCACTTTGGATAGTATAATCCAAGGTTAGGAGTGCCTTTCAGGTACCTGAATATCCTTTTCACAGCTGTGATGTGTGATTCTCTTGGGTCAGATTGATATCTGGCACATAGACATACTGAGAATTGGATATCAGGCCTTGATGCAAGTAGATACATCAGTGATCCTATCATTCCTCTAAAGAGAGTTTGATTTACTGGTTTACCAGTTAGATCAGGACCAAGGTTGTTTGGGGGAACCATGGGAGTTTTGACTGAGGCACAGTCACTGAGATCATACTTTTTCAGTAGATTCTTTACATACTTCTCTTGACTGATAGTGGTTCCTCTATCAGTCTGCTTGATCTGTAGACCAAGGAAGTATGCCAGTTCTCCCATCATGCTCATTTCAAACTTCTTTGCCATTAGTTTTTCAAATTGTTTGCAAAGTTTGAAACTTGTTGAGCCAAAGATGATGTCATCAACATACACTTGTACTAGTATGACATCATTATTTGTCTTATAGATAAACAACGTGTTGTCTATCTTGCTTCTGACAAATTTGTTTTGGATTAAGAAGGCTGAGAGAGTCTCATACCATGCCCTGGGAGCTTGCTTCAGTCCATAAAGGGCTTTGTTAAGCTTACAGACATGATCAGGAGACTCATGGCTTTCAAATCCAGGAGGTTGCTCAACATAAACTTCTTCTTTCAGTGAACCATTTAAGAATGCACTTTTAACATCCATTTGGTACACCTTGAAGTTCATGTATGTAGCAAAAGCAAGGAAGATCCTGATGGCTTCCATCCTTGCTACTGGTGCAAATGTTTCCTCATAGTCAATGCCTTCTTGTTGATTATAGCCTTTGGCTACAAGTCTGGCTTTGTTTTTAATGACTATGCCATTTTCATCAGTTTTGTTTTTGAATACCCATTTCATGCCAATGACTGAGACATTCTCAGGACATTTGACCAAGGTCATTACCTTGTTTCTGTCAAATTGTTCCACTTCATCATGCATGGCCTGAACCCAACTTGGATGTTTAAGTGCTTCTTTAACATTTTTGGGTTCAATTGTGGAAATGAAGTCCACAAATAGGCATTCATTGGATGAGGCTGCTCTTAGACTAGCAGCCATGCTCCTGGTGAGCATGCCTTCAGTAGGCTCTCCAATAATATTGACAAGTTCAATGTCCTGAGACCTAGTCCAACTTTCTTGAGGTCCTGGATACTGATTTGAACTTGTGGAGGCCTGATTGGGTAGAGGGGTTGGTTCTGGAGTAGACACATGATCATTGATTGGATCTTGAGTGTCTATCAGATCACTGAGATTGTTTGGATCTTGAGTATTTTGAACAGGCTGATTGATATCATCAGTGTGTGTATGTGCCTCAACAAACTCAGTGATGGTTGGGTTAGGTAGGTTGTGAGGGATTATGTAATAGGAGAGATTAGCATCATCTTGATACTGAGTAGAAGGATTGTTTTCAGACAGATATTCATCAGGAGGATATCTTGAAGACTTATCAATTCCTATCTCTTCTACTGAGGCAGTTGAGAACCTGATTGCATCAGTGCTCTCATCAAAGGTAACATGAAATGTTTCCTCAGTCTGCTGTCTCCTTGTGTTGAACACTTTGAAGGCTTTTGAGACAAGTGAGTATCCCAGGAAGTATCCATCATCAGCTTTTGCATCAAATTTCCCTAGGTGATCCTTGTGATTATGAATAAACACAGGACACCCAAAGACATGAAAGTAGCTGATGTCAGGGATTCTTCCTTTGAATAACTCATATGGGGTTTTCCCATGTCTCTTGACAATTATGGATCTGTTTTGTGTATAACAGGCAGTTTTGACTGCATCAGTCCAAAAATGGTTGGAAAGGACTGATCCACATAGCATTGTCCTAGCAGCTTCAATGAGTGTTCTGTTTTTCCTTTCAGCAACACCATTTTATTCAGGTGTGTATGGAGAGGATAAGTTTAGGGAAATACCTTTCACATCACAGAAACATTCAAGTTCATTATTTTTGAACTCAGTCCCATTGTCAGTTCTAATTTGTTTGACCTTAATGTCATTTTGATTTTCAATGTTCCGGACAAAGGACATGATTGTTTCAGCTGCCTGACTCTTTTTGATCAGGAAGAATACCCAGGTGTATCTAGAGTATTCATCCACTATGACACGAGTATACTTCTCATGGTTAATAGACCTTGGACTGATAGGTCCAAATAGATCCATATGGAGAAGATGTAGGCAGTTCCTGATGGAAAAGTTAGTTTTGGTTTTAAAGGATGCTCTGTGATGTTTACCTTTTTCACAAGCTGAGCATGGTTTATCCTTAGAAAAAACAAGAGATGGTAAGCCAAGGACCTTGTTTTGTTTTACAAGATTGTTAATGTGTTTAAAGTTCAGGTGGGTGAGTCTCTTATGCCAAAGCCAGTTGAGTGTATCAGTGGCCTTAGCAAAGAGACAAGTTCCATCCTGAGTTAGACTTGACATGTCTAAGACATAAACATCTTGTCTTCTTGGTGCAATGAGGACAATTTCCTTATTTGCATTGAAGATGGTTCCTTGCTTATCATCAAACTGAACTATGTATTTTGCATCACATAGTTGACTGACACTGATCAGATTATACTTAAGACCATTTACATATGCTATCCTAGTAAAGACAATACCATTGCAGTTTACTGAACCACAACCTTCAGTGAGACATGATGAATTATCAGCAAATATCACTTTGGGTCCTGGTTCTTCCACATATTTGTGCAGACACTCCTTAACACCAGTCATGCTCTTTGAACATCCACTGTTTAGATGCCAAACAGGATCCCTGGCATGCTTCTGCACAAATAGTAAGCTAGGTCAGTTCTTTCTAGGACTCCATTTCATGGAGGGTTTAGTATTGTAGGTCTTTATGAAAGTATTAATTGATTCATGGTCAGAGGTTGAGTGGACTGAGCTACCAAATGTTTTGCATTTGGTTGCAGGGGTAGCCTCAGTAGTTTGAGAGGATTGTTTCATTCCTCTTCTTGACTGAATGACCTTCTCTTTTCCTGAGGATTTTTGAGTGGAACTTCCACTAGATTCACAGTGTTTGTCATATTGACAATCCTCAGGGTGATGGTCATTGAATCCACACAAAGGGCAGGGTGGAAAAGGCTTGGCCTTTTGCTTCTGTTTCTGCTTAGAATCAGAAGGGTAGTTCAGGCACTGAGCCTTAAGTCCTGAAAAGTTTGACATGACTGAGCATTGTTTATGATCAGAGGTCCTGTGATCTTCCTTTTTGCAAATCATGCAATAAAGGACTCTATAGCAATCATCAGTGAGATGATTTGTATAGTTGCATAGCTCACATCTTTTCAGGGGTTTTGTGGGTTTGGGTTTGGTCTTTGAGGAAGTTGGTTTTTGTTCCTTCTTGGATTGAGAAGATTTCTCAGAAGATGCAATCTTCTCTCCTAGCTTCCCGACCATTTCAGCCAACTGATCAAATTTTGAGTCAGGGCTTTGGGTTGTTACTTCAGAAGGGACTGAAGTTGATGAGTCATCAGTATTTACTGAGACATCAAGGTTTGCTCTCTTCAGGATGGTTGTTCCCCTTCCTGATCTCTCCTTTGGAGAGTGTGGTGAGAAGACCATAGGTGGGAGGCCTAAGTTAGGTGCAGCACCCTGAAGGGTATTTAGTGGAGGAAGTGGAGGGTATGATTCTGATTCAGACTCATTTAAGGACTCAGTGAGTGGTTCAGTGAGTTCAAGCTTACTGAGTTTTTCAGTGAGTCCAAGCATATTTTTCAAAGCCTGACTTTCAGGAAGCAAGATCTTTCCAGTCTCAAAGTTTGGTAACTTACTGACTGGGTTGTCCCTGACAATCCAGTCATTTGACTTGGGAAGCAATTCTTGCTCAAAAGATATGCCAGCTGGAACAAAGTTTATTTCATTTTGACACACAATTGGATCAACCATAACAGGGTCAATACCAATGGTTTTCTGAGAGATTAATCCCACAGTGTCAAAAACCTTGGGGTTCTTCTTGGTCCAGCTTTGAATGATAGCCTTTTCTTTGTTAAGTTCAGTTTGAAGGACTTGGTTTTGTTTCAAAATCTCAGTGTTCTGAATTTGTAGAGTTATTGTTTCTAGTTTGGCTTGCTTAAGTACAAGCAGTTCATCTCTACATTTGTTTAATTCTGACACAATATTGTTATATTTTGAAAACAGGTTAAGCCTTTGTTCCTCAACAAACTTTAAATCAACACAAATATAATTCATGTAAGACTGCCAATCAGAATCATCATCCATAGAAAGTAAAGTATTTACCTTCTTCATAGTGATGTTGACCCACTCTCCATTTCTAGCATGGCTTTTTCCCACAGCCACCTGATCCTCTTCAGAAAGTGCCATCAGTGCACTAACTCTTATTTCCTCATCTGAGGAAACCTCTTCATCATCCCAATCATATGCTTTGATGACGTATAGTCTATACCCGGGTCATGGACCCGATTAGTAAACAATACTAATATTTAAGCCCACTACGCGTGGGGCGCTATGGCAATAACTGGACTACCAGTTATACGGCTTGGGCTTACAAGGTCCAAGCCCAAAGTTATTTTCGGATTGGATATGGAATATCTCCTAATTAAAGGAGATATATACCAAATATCCGAAGTCGGCTAATGCGCCGAGGAGTAGGGGACACGAAACCTACTAGGGTTTCATATGTATATAAAGGGCACCCAAGCCCTCGGTAAAGGTACGACTCACTAAAAACCCTAACTCTTCACTAAACCCTAAATTCGATTACTTACTCTCACGCCGGAGGATAATCGGGGGAGACAATCCCTCGATAAGCCTAACGGTGTTTGTTCTTTTTCTTAGTGCGCAAGTTCCATCAAGCATTAAGATCTGATTGGTACGAGAATAGGAGTCTTAACAAGGAACGCCCAACTTTTGTATCAACAAGTGGCGCCATCCGTGGGACCCTACACTAAGATTTTTACCAAGAACTGGAATGACGAAACACGGAAAGGAGCGGACTCCGCATGCGAAGAAAGCGCATGACGACTTACTAGGGAAGAAACAACAAACTGATGCGGCCTCCAAGCAGACCTCTGGAACAACCAGTGTGCCTAGAAGCTTTGGAGCGTACTCAGATTTGCTCCTTACTCCAGTAGAACCGCCCATTCTGACTACCAATGCTACTACAACAAGTACTAGCGTGGTAGACCCACAACGCACCCCTCTTGCTATGCCAGAGGTGAACTTCACTGAGCCTCCCAATGCACCTATCCGAAACAAGGATCTTGTTTTGGAAACAGACTCCATCGCGCTAGAAGGAGTCACTCCTGAATTGGCGCCAAGTGACTTTGTATCTCAAAACTACGAAGCCTTGGCTGCGCTCATGCAAGAGGAGGCAAAGAAGAGGTCAAGCCAAAGTCTGCACGCCAGACTCAACTTCGACCCTGAGCACGAAGTATCCCCACCGCGCTACCGAAGGGAAAGGCGCGAGAAGGATAGCCGCAAACAACCAGTGTTTACCAGGATTGGAAGGAGGATTATGGATGATGAAGCAGCCGATCTTCAACATCTGGAGGAGCCTGAAGAGGGGGAGCGGCGCGCCAATGTCCACGCTAGGCTTGGCAGTCGCAGGATCCAAGATAGGCTTGGGCGACGATGCTCCCCAAGTGAAAGCCCCTCAAGCTCTGATTCTGAGGGTAGTCGGCGCAAGCGCCGCAGAGGAGCAAGCTCAGACTCTGATGACAATCGACGCAAGCGTCACAAAAGAGTTCGCTCATCTTCAAGAGATTCCTCGGACAGCGAGACTGGACACTGGAAATCAAGAGGAAAATACCGCGACCAGGAAGACGAAGACATGTCCCTTCCCTGGCGTCGCCAAAAGGTTGATGCGTTTACTAGGCGCATCAGCGATTTTTCGGAGAATAAGAAAAGGCGCATGCCTGCTAACGTCAAAACATATGATGGAACAGGTGATCCTGATGATCACCTAAAAATTTTCGAATCAGCAGCCACTATCAAAAATTGGCCACAACCTGTGTGGTGCCATATGTTCAACTCTACATTAGTAGGGAATGCGCGCAACTGGTTTAGCAAGCTTCCACGTAGAAGCATCGATGGGTTTGAGGAGTTGCGCAAGGCGTTTCTCTTAAACTTTACTCAAAGGAAGAAGTGCGCCAAAAACCCTGTCGAACTCGCTAGGGTTAAACAGCGACAAGGGGAACCCACAAGTGCTTTCATGGAACGCTTTAAGGACGAATGCATGAAAGTCAAGGCGTGTCCAGAGATACTAAAAATATCGGGTTTTATGAATGCAATCAATAACCCAGATTTGATAAAAAAAGTTAAACGATAAGGTTCCCCTAACCTTTGATGAACTCATGAAGCGAACGAGGTCTTTCGTCCAAGGAGAAGAAGCCGCTGCGGATAGCAAAAAAGGCTATTCGAACCATAGGCTACAAGAAGAGTCAAGGAGACAATCCAATGACCAGAGCGGCAATCGTAATAGGAGTTATCGCACTCAAGGCGGTGGAAGGGGAAACGACAAGTACACCCCATTAACAAAAACTCCAAAGGAAATATTCGCGACGGAAGGGGCTAACTTCCCGAAACCACCACCAATGCGCACCCCAGAGGATCGGCGCACAGGGAATGGCTATTGCGAATACCATGGACAGAAAGGCCACACAACCAACGAGTGCGTCCAACTGCGCCAATTGATTGATAAATTGGTAAAGGAAGGAAAGATGGATCACCTCGTAAAAAACATCAGAGAAGGGAAAGACAAACCAAAACCAGGGGCCAAGAAAGAGACATCAAAAGAAAAGGCAGATATCATCTACATGATACAGCCATGGCAGCGCGCGACAAGACAGAAAGTCAGTCAAAGATTCTCTAAGGGAAACGAAATTTCTTTCCCCTCCCTGACTGCGAACAACGCAGTAGTGGATCCACTTACCATTGAAATACATACGGGGGGTCACGACATCCGTCGCATGTATATAGATGGAGGTGCATCCGCTGATATTATATATGAACACTGTTTCAAGAAGCTGCGACCTGAGATACAGAGCCAGTTGATTCCAGCTACAACGCCGCTTACTGGCTTCACAGGAGAGAAGATATGGCCCATGGGGCAATTACGCCTACTTGTAGAAGTTGGTGACAAACCACACTCTACAGCCACCTGGATGAACTTCATGGTAATCAGGTCCCCCTCTCCGTACAACGGTATCATCGGGAGACCTGGAATATCATCCATCCGCGCCGTCCCATCCACAGCGCATGGGATGCTCAAGTTCCCAGTGGAAGGAGGTATTGTTACTCTTTACAATACCACCATACCACCGAAAGAATGCAACGCGGTGACAAACGAAGTAGGCGATGTTCCAGAACAGCGCGCAATCAAAGTCCCAAACCTAAAAGTCGCCATTCACCCTAACTACCCGGATCAACAGATATCTATTGGCGGGTCTTTGTCTGACAAAGGCAAATCAGCTATATGCGCACTTTTGCAAAATAACTTAGATATTTTTGCATGGGAGCCAAAGCACATGACAGGAGTGCCACGTTCCATCACGGAACACAAGCTAAAAATCCGACAAGGATATCCTCCAATAAGACAGAAAAAGCGTGGACAAGCCCCAGACCGCGCAAAAGCCATCCTGGAAGAAGTACACAAACTAGTAGACGCAGGCATCATGCGGAAAGTGTACTACCATGACTGGCTCTCTAACCCAGTAATGGTAAAGAAGAGCGATGGTAGTTGGAGAATGTGCGTAGACTTCACAGACCTCAACAAAGCATGTCCACAGGACTGCTACCCGCTACCGGAGATAGACTGGAAGATCGAATCTCTGTGTGGATATCCCTTCAAATGCTTCCTCGACGCATACAAGGGATACCACCAAATTCAAATGGCGGAGGAAGACGAAGAAAAAATGGCCTTCCACACAAGTCAAGGGGTCTATTGCTATACAAAGATGCCCTTTGGCCTAAAGAACGCAGGAGCAACATACCAACGTTTGGTAGACACTGCGTTCGAGAAGCAAGTAGGCCGCAACTTGGAAGTATACGTCGATGACCTCGTCATCAAAAGCCATACAGAGGAAGAGCTAGTGCGCGACATGGAGGAAACGTTCAAAACACTGAGGAGAATCAACATGAAATTGAACCCTAAAAAGTGTACATTTGGCGCTACAGAAGGCATGTTTCTCGGGTATCTAATAGAACCCGATGGGATCAAGCCTTGCCCAGAAAAGACCCAAGCAGTCATTGACCTCCCCTCACCGCGCACACTGAAGGAGGTTCAGTCCCTAAATGGCAAACTAGCCGGACTGAACCGATTCTTATCTAAATCAGCGGACAAGTCACTTCCCTTATTCAAAACACTCAAGAAGTGTACAAAAAAGGGAGACTTCAGGTGGACCGCGGAAGCAGAAGAAGCCTTCCAACAGCTCAAACAGCACATAGCAGCGCTCCCAAAGCTTGTCGCGCCCCGACCAGGGGAAGAGCTGATCATGTACCTATCTGCGACCCAGGGAGCAGTCAGCGCAGTGTTACTGACAGACAGGAACTCTGTCCAAACACCCATATATTTTGTTAGTAAGGCGCTCAAGAAGACAGAGATTAACTACACTGCAATGGAGAAGTTGGTCCTAGCCTTAGTGTTTGCAGCAAAAAGACTGCGCAGGTATTTCCAGGCGCACCCAATAGCTGTTATCACAGACCAACCCATCAAACAAGTTATCTCAAGACCCGACGCATCGGGACGTCTACAAAAATGGAGTGTGTTACTGGGTGAGCATAACATATCATACAGACCGCGCACTGCAATCAAAGGGCAGATATTGGCCGACTTCATCATTGAGAAGCCAGATACTGACACTCCACCTGCGACAAGCAAGGGGGAACCTAAAGAACCATGGATTCTATTCACCGATGGATCCTCATGCGTAGATGGATCAGGAGGTGGTCTTATTCTCACTAACCCAGAAGGAGATGAATTCACCTACGCACTGTGTTTTGAATTCACAGCCACGAACAACGAGGCAGAATACGAAGCACTCCTGGCTGGGCTACGCATCGCAATTCAAATGGGTGCACGCAACTTAGAAGCGAACGTCGATTCACGGCTAGTTGCTAACCACGTGTTAGGCGAGTATGTAGCAAAGGAGGAACACATGATCCAATACCTCGAAAAAACCAAATCTCTGATCCAGAACTTCGATAGGTTTACCATCAAGCAGGTTCCCAGGGGTGAAAACAGGAAAGCAGATGCGCTGAGTAAGATTGCATCCACCAGTTTTGCACATTTATCAAAACAAGTATTGGTGGAAACCATGAAAAATAAGTCAATCGAAGAGATGGAAATATCCACAGTGATAGAAGAAGAAGGCCCTACGTGGATGACACCAATCATTGACTTCATTAGCAAGGGCATACTCCCCCAAGAACAGAAGGAAGCTCAAAGAATCCGGCGCACAGCGCAGCGATTCGAGCTTAGAGATAACGTCTTATATAGACGCTCATTCCTACAACCATGGCTTAGGTGCGTTGGACCTCTCCAGGCAGACTATGTACTTCGAGAAATCCACGCAGGCTCATGCAGCATGCACTCAGGACCACGGTCCATTGTAGCGCGCGCCCTAAGGTCTGGATACTATTGGCCAACTATGCACCGTGACGCGCGAGATTTGGTACGGAGGTGCAGTGATTGCCAAGTTCACAGACCCATTCCACGCCGACCACAGCATGAGCTAACGCCTATTACATCGCCATGGCCATTCTACAAATAGGGTATCGACATCGCTGGACCTTTCCCTATTGCCGCAGGCGGATTAAAATTCCTTATTGTGGCAATAGACTACTTTACTAAGTGGATCGAAGCAAAGGCAGTAGCGACCATAACAGGTAACCAGATAAAACGATTCGTGTGGGACAACATAGTATGTCGCTTTGGATTACCTGGTGAAATTATCTCAGATAACGGAAAACAATTCCGTGATAACCCGTTCAAAGATTGGTGCGAACAGCTGAACATCACGCAACACTTTGCATTAGTAACTCATCCACAAACCAATGGTCTAGTTGAACGCGCAAATAGAAGCCTAGGTGAAGGAATCAAAGCGCGCCTGGACAGACACAAAGGAAGATGGGTAGAAGAACTATCACATGTTCTCTGGGCACACCAAACAACTATCAAGGTTAGCAACGGGGACACTCCCTTCTCTTTGGTCTATGGGACAGAAGCTGTAATACCAGCTGAAATTGGAATGCCAACCATCCGCACTGCGGAAGTTAACGCGGCAACCAACGATGATGAGCGGCGAATAGACTTAGATCTGTTGGAAGAGCGACGTGAACGCGCAGCAATACGCGAAGAGAAAGCCAAGTCAAGAATGAAAGGATACTATGATGCCAAAGTACGCAGCACCTCATTCAGACCAGGTGACTTCGTATACCGCGAAAACGACTCAAGCCGCGCAGAAGACACTGGTAAGCTAGGACCAAAGTGGGAAGGACCTTACGAGGTCATAGAAGCACTTGGCAATGGAGCGTACAAGCTACGCGACAAGGACGGACATGAGCTACAGCGAATGTGAAACGTCCGCAACCTTAAGCGGTGCTATCTTTAAAGCAGGCTACGGCCCAACATGGACACTCACGCACTTTAGAAAGTGCCCCCAATAAAGATCCATGTAATTTTATTTTTTAAGAATTATCTAGATAAGTATTCTCTTTTCAAAACTTGCAAGTATTAATAAAACGTTATGGTTTCTAGCTAACTCCATAACACATTTAACTCTATTGTTTGCATCTTTCATTATCGTGTTTCAATATTGTTATAATTTTGCCTACATGGCGTGCATGCACACACTAAGACCCACGATGGCAGAAAGGATGAGTAAACCTAATAAACAACTCGTTGAGTAAGAGGGTTGCAAACCCATCAACTTTGGATCACGAATCCTTGTTAAACACCTTGCGCTCAAGACGTTGGCGCAAGTTCCTTACGCAACCCATGATGGATGCGCACTAGGGCACACTGTGCGCGTTTAACAACTCCGGAAATCAAGACCCTTGATTCCTTAAAGTACAATACGACAAGTAAACTTACAAGAATACATAGACGACTATGATTCTCTCCTTTTCATTAAGTTGGAAAAATTTAATACACGACTACGGTCCCTATTTAAGAAAATTCATACATAGTGATAATTTTTCTTTTCTAAGTACGCTTAGATACTTAAAGATATCTTCACACAAGGATACATAAGAACTACGAGTTCAAAAACGCAAATATTTGGAAGTTGTAAAAACACCAAGTACAACAGCAAAATTCCAATATATAGAAATACGTTTATACAAAAGACTTGTACAAAAAAGCTAAATGCTATATGTACGCCTTAGCTGGCTAGAGCCCCCACTCATAGCCGCTTCCTTCGCATCCTCGAGCCGCTTTAACAACCCTGCATCATCAAGGGAAACAGTGGCCACGGAAACAGGCACACCGTCGGATCTAGGCTGATGCGCAGCGCCTATGCCGCACAGAATGGCCTTCCCTTTCACGCCTTTCTTTCTTGCGACTCTGGAAACATGAGCATTTAGAGACCTTTGCAAAGAAATCTCTTTCTCAATACGGAAAGGATTCAGAATGTCACGAGGCTGAGCAAAAATGGGTACCTTCAACTGCGCTACATCAGGCTTCAAGTAGAAGTCCACTTGCTGATCCGCACCATCCTGCAGATGCCTGGGAAGAGTGAGCCCCGCCTTGTACCCAGGGACCTCCGCAAGCGGCACGGTCAACAACTTGGCCTCAGCAAGTTTGTTTGCGGCCAAGGTCTCACCATGTGCAATAGCGCACTCCACAACCTTGCCAAAGGATGTGGTGACCTCGGGATGCTCCAGCGTACACATGGCGGCCAGGCGAAGACCATGACTGATCAACCACCTACGAAATAACACAAGTGTTAATAAGGGTCTCAAATATACACAAGTTATAAAGAGATAGAAGCGGCATGTACCTGCGCTCAGCTACGGACTGAACCATATGAGGGTATAGCTCCTCATCATATTCGATGCTGAGCTTGCGGAGCTTCTCTTCTTGCGTCTTCAGCGCAAGCTCCACACGGCTACGGAACTCTTCAATGTTGGCAAAGTGCTTGCTCCTATTCTGTTGCAAGTACTTCAGCGCCCATAAAGAATTACGCTTCTGAAGGTCCGCAGCAGCACGCTCCTGCTCCAGCTCAGCCATCACCAAGAGCTTCCCCTCCGCCAACCTTTGCGCAGACGCTTCTGCGCGCTCCAGTTTAGCCTTGGAGCTCAGCTGCTCAGCTTTAGAGCTTGCTAATTCAGCCTGAACAGACGCTAACTGCGCCTGCAGCCTAGAAACTTCCTCGGACTGGCACACCCTGGCTTGCGCCACCAGCTCGGACTGACGCACAGCGATGGAGGCCAGCTCCTCCATCGTAGAGTCAAACGGACTTAACTCCTCTCCAATACCCCTTGGTGAAGGCACATCAAAGGGACTCACCTCGGGGGGCGCACTCCCATCTATGACGCCAGCGTCCTCCACGGGCTGTTTACTGCACGAAAGATCAAGAAGCAATGTCAGCGCACGAAAAACAGTCAAGCATATACAAACTACTAAGGGATTGCTAAAAAATACTTACATGGGGGGAGGAGACGAGGACACGTCCTTCTCAATCTCAGGCATGGACGTACTACCGCCAGACTTCTCATCCACACTGAATACACGAAGAAACAAAGTTAGAATAAAAGTACAACTTGACAAAAGTTCATAACTAAGATACTTACTTCATCTGCACTTCGGTAAAAGATGGGCTCTCCTCAGCCTCAGGTCGCGGCCTCTTGGAAGGCCCTTCGCCATCACCACCATGCGCTCTCTTGCGCGTCAGTGAGGAGCGCTCCTCCATTTCACTGTCAGACTCCTCCAAATTGATGAGCGTTTCATTGGGAAGAGGCTGCACAGTGTCAGGAACCTCCTGCACAGGAGAAGCCACCCCCTGCAGCGGCACAGCTACCACCACATCAGGTGAGCCTTCGGACTCTGGAATAACCAAGTCCACGACACGCCCGGCCGTCGCCTCCAGAATGGTCTTCTCACCGTCCCCCAGAGGACGCACCCCCACTGCCACAGAACGCGGTTCCTCCAAGTTAACAACCGCAAACAGATCCATCTCTGCGTATAAATTAGACAAAGAGAAGCAAGTTACATAAAGTATGGAAAACGAAGAAACGCTTACACTAATAACGACAGTAAGACGACAGAATGAGCACCCACCCGTGCCATCCGCACCCAAGAATGTGGGAACCTCTGTCTCATGCTCGAAGTAGTTGCGACTGATGCCCATATGCACCAGGAACGCTTCCGGGTATGGCTTGATGGGAAGGCGGTTCTCATCAATAATCGCCGCATGATCCGCGTTATACCACGTCTCGGGGGGGCGCTCATCCTTGGGCAGATTGGCACGGGTGTAAAATTGAAAATTGGAAGGAAAAACGGCCGCGTCAACCCAAAAGAATTTCTCCCTCCAGTCCTTCAGTTTATCTACCTTCTTCACGTAGCATTGTAACTTACCTACGCGCTTAGAGAAAGTAACCCACCCATTTGACCATGTCACGTGATAGAACGCGCGAAATAATTGGAGGGTCGGGTGAATCGCTAACAAGCGACAGTTCACCTCAAAATTCGCAATTTTCCCAGCACCAATACAGTGCAACTGGGAGATGTGGAGCTCGTAATAATTGAGTATATCACTCAACAGCACGGATATGGGTACGCGATGATTCGCCCACTCGAAGAAACGCGTATATAACCCTACCTTCCCTACGGGGAAATTAGCGATGGTGTCATTTGGACCTGGCACCTCTGGGCGCAGATCCAGAGGGATAAAGTAGTCCGAGGTGAACTGATTCAGTTCACCTTCGGTTATGTTAGAAGTGAAATCCTGAAGTTGTGCGACCATTTTGTGTTTCAGACTGTGCGCAAGCGCTATTACCTTCAAATTTTTCGTTCTTGATAGCGGAGTTGAAGATGTAAAAAAGGTGGAAATATGCTTTTTTTTTTAACTGTGGATATCACAGTAAAGGGAGGCGGTAGTTTATATAGTTTTCCCACCCACCACAGATGACTGACACGTGTATCCCACTAACTCAAATCGTGTGGCTGGGAGCTGAAACAGTACAGAACAAGTGGATAGCTTCTCCACTTCCCAAGGTACCCGAATTTCACTTTTTTGGACTAGATACATCATACATGCGTTTTTGGCGGCATATTTTTGAAATCTTCCCGCGTACGCATCGGGAATAATTTTGACACGACTTTAGTCTAGCATCCGCATGTTTTACCCTGCGCATACTAGACTGGGGGGACATGATGACGTATAGTCTATACCCGGGTCATGGACCCGATTAGTAAACAATACTAATATTTAAGCCCACTACGCGTGGGGCACTATGGCAATAACTGGACTACCAGTTATACGGCTTGGGCTTACAAGGTCCAAGCCCAAAGTTATTTTCGGATTGGATATGGAATATCTCCTAATTAAAGGAGATATATACCAAATATACGAAGTCGGCTAATGCGCCGAGGAGTAGGGGACACGAAACCTACTAGGGTTTCATATGTATATAAAGGGCACCCAAGCCCTCGGTAAAGGTACGACTCACTAAAAACCCTAACTCTTCACTAAACCCTAAATTCGATTACTTACTCTCACGCCAGAGGATAATCGGGGAGACAATCCCTCGATAAGCCTAACGGTGTTTGTTCTTTTTCTTAGTGCGCAGGTTCCATCAAGCATTAAGATCTGATTGGTACGAGAATAGGAGTCTTAACAAGGAACGCCCAACTTTTGTATCAACATGCTTCAGCTACTAAAACCTTGTTCTTTGTCTGAATAGGTTTAGGTGTTTGAGCAGCCTGAGGCAATATGGGGTTAGTTTCAAGAAGTGCAAGTTTAGCTTTGATATTCCTATATTTTGTTTCAAAATCCTTTTGACCCTTGTTTTGAAATTGTTGGGTGGACTGAAACATTTTAGGTTGAAACTTGCTAGTTCCTGAGAATTTGTTAGAGGGTTCTGAGATATTTTTAGAATAACAGTCCCTAGCAAAATGACCCTTTTTACCACATTTAAAGCATTCAGTGGTCTCATTTGCTTTTGATTTTGTAAAGTTGGACTGATTTCTTTTGATGAAACGTCTTGAACTAGCAAGGAATGCCCTTTCTTGGAATTCCAAGTTCAGGTCGTTCAGGTTCTCCTCACCAGTCCTTTCATCAATTTCTTCTTCAGAATCCTCTTGAATATCCTGCACAACACCATTAGAATAGAAAGCAGTTGATATGGGTGTGGAGGTTAAGGCCTTTTTGGACTCAAGAGTTTTTGAGTCAGGGTATCTCCTTGAGATCAAGTTGTCCTCATAGACAAACTTCCCATAAATTTCAGGGAGCTCAAGGTTCTGAATGTGGTTAGCATTCCTCAGGCCTTGTGAGAAGTTGAGCCACTTCTCAGGGAGACTGTTGACAAAGCCAACATTTGTCTCATGTTTGGACAATACAACACCATCATTTGATAGTTCATTTATCAAAGTCTTGTATCTGGTGTAGGTCTGTGAGAGACATTCAGAGTCTTTTTCCCTGAAAGTATTATACTCAAGTTTAAGGTCCATGACCCTATTTTCCTTGGTATCTGAGGGACCCTCAAAGCTGTTTACCAAGTCATCCCAAGTTTGCTTGGCTGTTAGACAGTTGATGACTGATTCCATTATATCGTCAGGAAGACATGATATAAGGATGCTTTTCAGGCGTTGGTCTTGATTGACCACCCTCCTCTCATCAATGGTCCATTGGGCCTCAGGCTTATTTAGCCCTGTGCCTGTCTTAGGGACAAATGGGCCATCCCTGATACAGGTGATGTAGTAGGGTTCCATACCAGTAAGATAGCAAATCATACGCTTCTTCCATTTGCTAAATTTCCCAGCTTCAAGTCTGGGTGCAACAGCGGAGTAGCTACCACCCTTTTTGTCGACTAGCTGGGGTACATTGATATCAGCCATAGTAGGATCTTGGTTTTAAAAACCTAGAGCACTCTTGGTTAGTATAAAAGATTTTATAAACCAGAGGCTCTGATACCACTTGTTGGTCCCTTTACACGATTAGAGTTAACTAGAAAGTTAATCTATTTGGGTTAATGAATAATACAATGTTTAAGGTTAATTCTAACAGTTATAAAACATGAATATAAAAACAACAATATTTTTCAACGTTTAAATTCTTATTAGAAATAATTCCAAGAATCTATACCCAAGTGTTTTGCGGAACAAACACTTGGGATTGAATAGACAAGGGTATGGGGTGTCTCCTATCGAAACTCAAGTTTTGCTTGAGTGGTAACAATATACCCACTGAGCTATCTCAGTGAGTTGTATACTCTTTGTAGGAGAGAAGTTCCTTTGTAAAAGTTCTAAACTTTCAATATACAAAGCACACTTTAACTTCTCTCCTATCTGATCTATTTATACACAAGTAATCTAAGTATAAGTGATTAAAAATAATACAAGTTGTTGAGGTTGCGTGTCTGACAATTACAAATAGTAATTGTCATTTCCAAGAACCAATAGGAAAGGGCTAATAAGACTTTGGGAGTTGTTGGCTGACACTCCATGACTTTTAGCCGCAATAGGAAAGGTTGGATCTGACAAGAGAAGAGTGTTGGGCTGACACTATTATCTTCTCAGATCTTTTCCCTATTGTTCCCGCCTTTTCTTCAGGCGTTGGTTCCTCAGTCTTTCAGTCACTTTGTTTGTTGAGGAGACTGGGGTTCAGTGAGTTCTTGTCCAACACTCACTGAACCATCATCTTCTTCTTTGGCTTAAGTCTTACTCAGGGAGTACCGCCTTCCTGAGTAGTGAATCCTTCTTCTTGAATTCACCTTAAGCATCTTGAAGATGACTCACTGAGAGGCTGTTCTCTCAGTGACTTGAATTGTTCTCGGTTTAAGTTTAACACTTAGTTAATTTGTGTCCAAATCACGTGTAACGCCCCGTGACCACTTATACCAAAATTTGAAACTTTATGCACAAAAAGCGTGAACTAAAACTGACCTTCTGATACTCTTTTTCCCATTGACAAAAATCATAAACTTTTACACCTTGAAACTATTTTTAAATGAAACTAGACTCAATTACCTTTCAAACGCCGGGTGGCACGACCCGTGATGACTTACGGTTTAAAAGATATGATTTTTCAAAGATAGCCAAATTTGAGTACCAAAAGCAGCTACGCCGTAGCTGGATTATCTGCTACGCCGTAACTAATTTTTTTACACAGAAAGCCTTAGAACAAGGCTACGCCGTAGCTTACAATGCAGCTACACCGTAGCTAATGTCTGAGGCCAAAACATGCAATTTTTGACAGCAAAACACCCAAACCATTTGACACCATTTCCATACTATAATTAGTACCAACCTCATTCGCTTTACGTACAAACTAACACCAACATACTAAACTCGTTCCATGAAAACTTGACTCATTATAACACCAAAATGGGTATAATCACGTTTATGCCAAACACTCCCTTTACCTTTTACCATAAACCCTTATAACACGTTTGACACATCATATATCATCCACAAACTTGACCCTTGACCTAAACATAACAAAGAACATATATGACCACAAGACCGTGAACTAACAAAATGACCATATAAAAAGAAGTGTACCCACAACACAAAAGAACACTTGGGGGCTTCCAACTTCAATATGCTTGGTCCAAAAGAATTCCGATCTTCTAAACTACCTTCTTATGCTATAAGTTAGGTTATATCCTTACCCTTGCTTCCTCCGCTAGAACCTACAAAAATATTAACATCTAAACCGTAAGCGAAAACGCTTAGTAAGTATACAAGGTATAATCAACAACACATTTACACAAGATTGGTGATTACCACCAATCATAACATTAACAAGGAGCATCAAATGGGGTTATTACTTACCTTGATCAAGCAAGTAATATTTATATATACTCCCTCCGTCCCAGTAAAAGTGTCCTACATTGAATATTCAAAGTCTTTGTTTTTCAACTTTGACCATAAATATTTTTGTTTGTGTTATATAATACTTGATGAAAAGTATACCCAATGAAAACACATCTAAAACTAAATCTATTCATATAACTTTCATCAAGTATTATATAACACAAACTAAAATATTTACGGTCAAAGTTGAAAAACAAAGACTTTGAATATTCAAAGTAGGACACTTTTACTGGGACGGAGGGAGTAACATTTTCATATCTAGCATTGGATCCAAGCTAACACATCATTACATGCTCCATAAACATCACATTAACATAATCATAACATTAATAGCATAACATTACAAAGATTATACTCATATACTTACCTCTACTCCTACTAGCTTCCTACTTGACTTTGAATGGGCTTCTATAATTGCTTCCTATCACAAAATTAACTACAATTAGCAACTAACTAACTAAGGAGATCATTAATTCACTACCTTTTGCCATAATCATCAAAACCCACCATATGAACTCTAATTTTCACACTTGAGGAAAGTTACTTACTTGATGAAAGGAACACAATTAAGGATTCCTTAAAGCTTCTTGATCACTTCTTGATGTACAATTGAGACAAGATGATAATTTTGGCTTTCCCTCCTATTTCTCTTCTATATGTCGACTCACCAAGAACTCTCCAAATATTTCCAGACAATTCCAAGTCTTGCTTATTTAATCATGTGCTAGTTACTAGTTTGGCCTCTTGGCAATTATGGTCCTTCTAGTTCTATGCTTCTCATTTAGCCACACCTTAGGTTATAAATAATCCCTAACATATTTACATGACATAATATTTACATTAATGGTACCTTGTCGGGGTACGGGTGTAACAATTCTGCCCTCCTTAAAATGAGAGTTCGTCCCCGAACTCTACTCGTGAAATAAGTGAGGATACTTGCTCCTCATTTTTGCTTCCGTCTCCTATCTAATGCTTGTACCCTTACGATTTTTCCATTGCACTTTTACCAACGGAATCTCCTTATTCCTTAGTTGCCTCACTTTCCTTCCTAGTATAGCCTCCGGTTCATCTTCTTGCGAAAGCAACTCCGGATCAATTTCAATGTCGTCTAAAGTGACTACACTCGCTTCGTCCGCCAAACATTTCCTTAAGTATGACACGTGAAAGGTATTGTGAATACCCCTCATTTCTTCGGGTAATTCCAACACATATGCTACTTCACCTACTCGTTTCAAGATTTTGAAAGGTCCTATAAACCGAGGACTAAGTTTCCCTTTATTTCTGAACCTAAAAACGCCTTTCCACGGGGAAACCTTTAACATAACTAGATCACCCACCTCGAATTCGATTGGTCTTCTTCGGTTATCGGCATAACTTTTCCACCTATCTTGTGCCGCCTTAAGTCTTGCACGAATCGTCTCTATCTTTTCCGTTGTAGCCAACACTACATCCGTGCTCGCCAATTCCCTCCTTCCGACTTCTTCCCAACACACGGGTGTCCTACACCTCCTACCATAAAGCATTTCATAGGGCGGCATATCTATGCTTGCATGGTAACTATTATTATAGGCGAATTCGACTAACGGTAAATGATCGTCCCAATTACCTCCAAAATCAATCACACAAGCTCGTAACATATCCTCCAAAGTTTGAATCGTCCTCTCACTTTGCCCATCGGTTTGAGGATGAAAGGCCGTGCTCATATGAAGTTTCGTACCCAATTCTTCTTGGAAATCTTGCCAAAAATTTGAGGTGAAACGCCCGTCTCTATCGGAGACTATAGAAATAGGCACCCCATGACGTGCAATTATCTCGTTAACGTAAATCTTTGCTAGCTTATGAACGGGCATATTTTCTCGGATTGGAATAAAATGAGCACTCTTGGTTAGGCGATCTACTATGACCCAAATCGTGTCATTCTTCTTTTTCGTCCTTGGCAATTTCGTAATGAAGTCCATCGTGATCTTTTCCCACTTCCAAACCGGAATATCCAAAGGTTGAACTTTTCCATACGGTTTTTGATGCTCGGCTTTGACCTTTAAACAAGTCAAGCACTTCTCAACGTACTTTACACAATCTCTTTTCATACCCGGCCACCAATAGTTCTTCTTCAAATCGCGGTACATCTTTGTAGCTCCCGGGTGAATAGAATATTTCGACTTGTGTGCTTCCTCTAGAATCAATTCTTTGATGTTGCTACGAAAAGGGATATAAACCCTTCCATACCGAGTCTTAATTCCTCGACTATCTTCTTCGAGATGCGGAATGTGGGAAGTGATACGCTCACCTTCCCTATTTTCTTCTTTCAATGCCTCCTCTTGAGCTAACTTGATCTTATCAAAAAGGTCGGTGGTGACAACCATTCTCAAGGAATGAATTTTAGTAACCTCATTTTGATCCTTTCGGCTCAACGCATCCGCCACTACATTCGCCTTACCCGGATGGTAGCGAATCTCGCAATCATAATCCTTCAACAAATCTAACCACCTTCGTTGTCTCATGTTGGGATCTTTCTTATCAAGGAAATATTGAAGGCTTCGATGGTCGTTATAAATTATAAACTTGACACCATACAAATAATGCCTCCAAAGTTTTAAAGCAAAAACCACAGCCGCAAACTCAAGATCGTGAGTCGCATAATTTTCTTCATGCTTCTTTAATTGTCTCGAGGCGTAGGCAATCACTTTTCCCCTTTGCATAAGAACACATCCAAGTCCGGAATAAGACGCATCGCTATAAACCACCATATCTTCGGTCCCCTCCGGCAATACTAGAACCGGCGCTTCACACAATTTCCTCCGTAGAGTACAAAAGGCTTTGTCTTGTTCTTCTCCCCAATCGAAGGTAGCATTCTTCTTAGTAAGTTTCGTTAAAGACGATGAAATTTTGGAGAAGTCTTGAATAAACCTCCTATAATATCCCGCAAGACCAAGAAAACTTCGAATCTCACCAACATTCCTTGGTGCATGCCATTTCATTACGGCTTCTACCTTTGAAGGATCGACTTTGATACCATCGGCATTAACAACGTGACCAAGGAACTGAACTTCTTGCAACCAAAATTCACATTTCGAGAATTTAGCATACAATCTTTCTTTTCTCAAAGTCTCAAGAATTTCTCAAAGATGTAGTTCATGTTCTTCCTTGCTCTTAGAATAGATAAGGATATCATCAATGAACACTATAACGAATTTATCCAACATCGGTCTACATACACGATTCATGAGATCCATGAAAACCGCAGGTGCGTTCGTAAGACCAAATGGCATAACCGTAAACTCGTAATGTCCATATCGGGTCCTAAAGGCCGTCTTAGGAATGTCTTCTTCTCGAACTTTCAATTGATGATAACCCGAACGGAGATCGATCTTGGAAAACCATCGCGCACCTTGAAGTTGATCAAAGAGGTCATCGATTCTTGGTAACGGATACACTTTTTTCACCGTGACTTTATTCAACTCGCGGTAGTCAATGCACATCCGCATACTACCATCTTTCTTTTTAACGAACAAGATTGGTGCTCCCCATGGCGAACTACTAGGACGAATGAAACCCTTGTCAAGCAATTCTTGAAGTTGACTCATCAACTCTTTCATTTCGGATGGAGCAAGGCGATAGGGAGTTTTAGCAATAGGTGTAGCACCTGGAACAAGATCAATACGGAATTCGACTTGCCTTTCGGGTGGGATACCCGGCAAGTCTTCCAGAAAAACATCACGAAATTCATTCACAACCGGAACATCATCGATATTTTTCTCCCCAAAGCTCGTATCTACCACGTGAGCCATGAAGGCATAACATCCACGTGATAAATATCTCCTAGCCTTCATCACGGTACATAACTTTAGTTCACCTTTTCTTTTATCCCCATAAATAATCATTTCACGACCGCTAGGATTAACAACTCGAATGATCTTTTGGCTACAAAGGATAGCCGCGTTATATTTATCAAGCCAATCCATACCGATAATAATATCAAATTCCCCGAGCATAATAGGAATTAAGTCGATCTTAAAGACACTTTCATCGATCTCTATCTCTACGTCTCGATATACATTAGATACAACAACGATTTTACTATCGGCTATTTCGACTTCTAGGGGTATCGGAAGTTTAGCTAGTGGGGAAGTTATTTGCTTGCTAAAATCATAAGACACGAAAGAAACACTAGCACCCGAATCATACAAAACCCGAGCGGGTATGGAATTTACAAGATGAATACCTGTGATGACATCGGTCCCCGATTTGGCTTCTTCGACACCCATTTGATAGACTCGAGCTGTTGGTTTTGGAATCTCCACTTTCTCTTGCTTGACGGTTCTCAAAGGCTTTGCTTCAATCGCCTTTGTTTTCGGGCAATCCCTCAACCTATGCCCTATCCCATTACACCCATAGCATACTATCATCGGCTTAGTACAATCTTTGCTTTGATGATCTAAGGCTCCACATTTGTAACAACCCGGCGTATTACGCCTACACTCCCCAAGATGAAACTTGCCACACTTAGAACATGCTACCTTAGTTTTGTTTCCTGCACTCTTCTTGCCATGGTCAAATTTGGCTTTCTTCCCATCCCTATCCGCAAACTCTATCTTCCTCTTTGGTTCTTTCGCCTCTTTCTCCTTCCTCCTAAGTAAGTCCGCTTCCCTTACCCTAGCTCTACTCAAAAGATCCTCCAACGTAGTACATTTGAATGGTGAAATCACTTCACGAATGTCATCCTTGAGCATCCTTTGGAACTTGTCAACCTTAAGCTTGTCATTCCCAAGATATTCGGGACAATAAGGAATCATATCATTAAACATCCTCTACAACTCATTTACCGTCTCGTTAGTTTGAGTGACAGATTGGAATTTCTCTCGAATTTTGTCCACCTCTTCAACCGGAGCATACTCAGCACTAAATAACTCCTTGAATTCTTTCCATGTACAAGTTTCTACCCAAGGTTCACCTTTCTCGCACACCTTTCCTTCCCACCAAGTCTTCGCACTATCACGAAGAAAGTTAGTAGCATAGATAACCTTCTTCCTTTCTTCACAACCACTAGTACGAAAAGCGCCTTCCACCGCCGTTATCCACCTATTACTAACAATGGGATCAAGAACACCGGTAAACTGTGGCACATCACAAGCCATGAAATCCCGGTAAGTAGCTTTGTCATTCTTAGGTTCTTTTGTCGGACCACATTCTTTCTTAAACTCCTTAAACTCTTCCTTCATTAGCTCCTTAAGATTTTGCGTCGTTTGTTGGACATGGAAGGGCATTGCTTTTTCAATAGCCTTAGCCACTCTTTTTGCTAACATTTTGTCTAGGGCTTTCATTTCATCTCCCGTGAAGCCTCTAAAGTCAGGGCCTCCGGAGTTTGAGGAAGAACTTTCATTATCCTTATTAGCATTACCCGAATCACTTGCCGAAGTTTCGGCATGCTTTGAAGCCGTGGCTTTCGTGACTTCTTTTTGGTGAGGAGTTTCCATTTCTTCTTACTGAAAATTAGCAATTCACAACATTAAACACAATTATAAATACTTAGCCAATGCATGAATGACATTTCTATCTTATTCTAGCACCCTAGCTTGTCACTCATGTATGATCTAAAAGATTTCAATTTCACATATGTCCCGTATTTTCATTACTACGGTGGCCAGGCGTAGTCATGGAAATATTGAACATATGGATCCTCAAAACCATCCAAACAATACATAAATAACAAACACTAGCTCTAACCGCATATATCCAAGGCCTAAGTCTAGGAAATCCTAAAATGAAATCCTAAATCTCTTAGACCGAAGCTCTGATACCAAGTTGTAACGCCCCGTGACCACTTATACCAAAATTTAAAACTTTATGCGCAAAAAGCATGAACTAAAAACTGACCTTCTGATACTCTTTTGCCCATTGAAAAAAATCTATAAACTTTTACACCTTGCGACTATTTTTAAATGAAACTAGACTCAATTACCTTTCAAACGCTAGGTGGCACGACCCGTGACGACTTACGGTTTAAAAGATATGATTTTTCAAAGATAGCCAAATCTGAGTACCAAAAGCAACTACGCCGTAGCTGAATTATCAGCTACGCCGTAACTGATTTTATTACACAGAAAGCCTTAGAACAAGGCTACGCCGTAGCTTACAATGCAGCTACGCCGTAGCTAATGTCTGAGGCCAAAACCTGCAAATTTTGACAGCAAAACACCCAAACCATTTGACACCATTTCCATACTATAATTAGTACCAACCTCATTCGCTTTACGTACAAACTAACACCAACATACTAAACTCGTTCCATGAAAACTTGACTCATTACAACACCAAAATGGGTATAATCACGTTTATGCCAAACACTCCCTTTACCTTTTACCATAAACCCTTATAACACGTTTGACACATCATATATCATCCACAAACTTGACCCTTGACCTAAACATAAACAAAGAACATATATGACCACAAGACCGTGAACTAACAAAATGACCATATAAAAAGAAGTGTACCCACGACACAAAAGAACACTTGGGGGCTTCCAACTTCAATATGCTTGGTCCAAAAGAATTTCGATCTTCTAAACTACCTTCTTATGCTATAAGTTAGGCTATATCCTTACCCTTGCTTCCTCCGCTAGAACCTACAAAAACATTAACATCTAAACCGTAAGCGAAAACGCTTAGTAAGTATACAAGGTATAATCAACAACACATTTACACAAGATTGGTGATTACCACCAATCATAACATTAACAAGGAGCATCAAGTGGGGTTATTACTTACCTTGATCAAGCAAGTAATATTTATATATAACATTTTCATATCTAGCATTGGATCCAAGCTAACACATCATTACATGCTCCATAAACATCACATTAACATAATCATAACATTAATAGCATAACATTACAAAGATTATACTCATATACTTACCTCTACTCCTACTAGCTTCCTACTTGACTTTGAATGGGCTTCTATAATTGCTTCCTATCACAAAATTAACTACAATTAGCAACTAACTAACTAAGGAGATCATTAATTCACTACCTTTTGCCATAATCCTCAAAACCCACCATATGAACTCTAATTTTCACACTTGAGGAAAGTTACTTACTTGATGAAAGGAACACAATTAAGGCTTCCTTAAAGCTTCTTGATCACTTCTTGATGTACAATTGAGACAAGATGATAATTTTGGCTTTCCCTCCTATTTCTCTTCTATATGTCGACTCACCAAGAACTCTCCAAATATTTCCAGACAATTCTAAGTCTTGCTTATTTAATCATGTGCTAGTTACTAGTTTGGCCTCTTGGCAATTATGGTCCTTCTAGTTCTATGCTTCTCATTTAGCCACACCTTAGGTTATAAATAATCCCTAACATATTTACATGACATAATATTTACATTAATGGTACCTTGTCGGGGTACGGGTGTAACAGTTAATTTGTGTCCAAATCATGTTTTACGTATTCTTGGGTTTAACATGACCCAACAATTACTTGCTATTATCATCCCTTTATTTCAGATACTATTAAACCATGGACATGGATCCTAACTCATTCCATATATTTTAACTATTTAGTTCTCGTTATAGATATTTATTCAGATTACCAAATGTAATTAAGTATCATCTTAATTTACACTTTGGGCACGGCCATGCAAACATCTGATTAATTCAACGAGAGGCGCCATACTATCTTTCTGCACAAGACATGTGAAGGAAACAAATTTTCTATTGACTACAAGTGTCGTGGATGTGCTACACATCACTTCCAATAATAGCTTTTATAACTACCCAGTTACGGATAACGTTTGGCTAAAATCAAAAAGTAATATCCACACAAGCAAGATTGACTTGCATCTCAAGTCTAAGGACGATTAATAAAACCACCATGCGAGTTTACCCATGACATGGATCCATAAAGTAAATACTCGACGGTTGGGGACGTCCAATATGCATCCCTTATGAATAACATATGAGTTTGGTGGGAAGACAATCCACTGATTCAAAATGCATAACCAACACTCACATTTGTCTTAATTTGACAATATTCCCATATTGTCAATTGACAATGGACAAATTTAGAATAATTAAATTATTCAAGGATTAAACATGCAAATAAAGAACACAGTAGTATAAATGAAAATGATCATACCAGGTATATCAATTCATTATTTAATACAACTGCTTACAGTTCCATTATCCAAATACTAATAAACAGATATGCATAAGACCACTTGGTAAGTTGAAATCCAATGTTTCCATCATTCTCAACTTTTTTTGGTACAAGACATCTAAATAGTCATCTGAGTGAACTTTCCGAATACTTGTTTCAAACTCACAAATTGTGAAGGATTTGAATAATATGATGAGTGTCATATTTTACGTGTGCATACTATTATAAGTATGGTATTACCACAGTACTCTTCATATGATATTTGAAGCCAGCAACATACCTATCTGAGACAATCATCTTAACAGTTTCTCAAAATGTAAAGTATTCTTATTCTTTAATGTGTATTGCAACAATACTCTTAGCCGAGCATATCTTGTCAGCAGGTTCATCATAAATGATGAAATCCTACCTTAACTAGGATTAAGTATCCTCTAGCATCAGTGTAAACAAACAACACTATGCCTTATATAATTCGTAAACGATTTAACATTTCTTTGGTAATGTTTGGCGCCATTCTGAACTCCAAGTTCGTTGGCTATGATTATTGCGTCAGATTCGTCGCAATAACTATCCATAGGTTCTTCATTACTTGGCATGGTTCCAAACTTAGTAATGAATTTTCCTAATCCAAACAACTTCCAATTAGAAAGTTTGTTTTATCAGTTATCTAAATACTGTCAATTAGATACTAATGTTGTTAGCTCATCTTGCAATCGTGTAAAAGTAACAACCAGCCCCATACACAATATAGTGTACATGATGAATCCTTAGTAAAACACAAGGTTTCCATTCATGTATCAAATTATCGCAAGTGGAATATATCCTTTAAGACTTGCTTCAATGATATATTGCCATGTGTTGGACTTAATTACCGCATATGTCTATTTCAATACACATTTATTCCAAGGTCATATATTTAATTTCCTAATTAAACTCTCAAGGTGAAGTTTCATTCCAAGCTAAGGGATTAACATCTAGCTTAGATGGAATGGTGCTTTCAATATGTTATGCAACATATGAGATTTAAGGAAACAAATATAGTGCTCCCATTTGATGTCAGGTGTACTTAGTAGTTATCTTATTTTAATCAAAATCAAACAGCAGATCTTAGAATTAAAATTAAGATCTTAGCTCCTAGACGCATGATCTAATCCACACTTGGATTCTTTTATCTTGTATACTTTATAAAGATTATCTGGACTCATAACCATTTTGATTACGCACCGTCCTCGCAAAGGTAATCATTAAGGAAAGAGTTATGAGCCCTAATTGCCATATTTCAAATTCATGAAAATAGGTATGACAATTAATTATCTTTATATAATTAATGCGTGTAGAAAGGAAAATTTAATCACAGTCAATTGCTTGAGTATGATTAAAACTCTTATCACAAGGCATGGATTAACATGTATACAATTTTGTCCTTATGAGTCTTTCTTCAAAAGAACTCATTCCTAACCTCACAGTTTTACTGTTTGGTAAAAGATCAATCAAGTTCAAACAATGATTGTCTTTCAAGGACTGCATCTTATCATTCATAGTTTTAATACATTTATCAGATTCAAGATGTGATAATGTATCTTGGCAGTTAGAAGGTTCACTATGATCCTCTAACTTATATTCCTCAGCATTGATATTAAAATATCACTCAAGTGATGAGGCATCCTTTCAGATTTATGAATGAGAGTAACATTATACTTTGGTTCGACATTTACATGTTTAACCTTAGTATGACATCAACAAATGGATTTAGAAGGTTATGTATTTTGCTCTTGAATATCTTCAAGATTTGTAGATGCTCCCACTTACTTTTGTAAGTAGAGATAATTCTCTAAATACTAAGTATGTAAGCAACAATAAATTGTTCTTAATTGGGATACTACAAAACACATTTTAAGTTCTTATCTCAAGATTGTTAATAATATGCTTCATAAGATTTTAACAAATTCAGAACTTTAATCAAGACATAATGGGATTCCTTCCAAGAACCCTAATTAGGATTTGTAGCAAAACCCTAATTCTTGAATCACCCTTTAACCAAAAACCTTAGCAAAGGTTTGTGTTATGTCGAGCTAGGAGGAACACCAACACTACAATCTTCAAGCTAGGAAGTGTAGGAAAATCGAAAACCCAAAAGGTTTTAGGATTCGAATGGTTTGAGTGGCAAAAACGAAAATCCCTAAAGGTTTAGGGGTTTTAGTCGTGGGTTGTCTTGAATATTTTCTAACCTTGATAGATTTTGGAGGTAGAGCTATTAAAGTTATCAAACAATATGAATATCATATGTTTCAGCTCATTAGACATACCATAATAATTTGGTATTCTATGAGTATTGGAATTGTGAGACTATATCAGAATTCCATAGATAACTTAATTCTCTTTGGATCAAATACTTGTCAATTGGGTCATGCCAAATTGCATATTCAGTATTTTCGAACCAAGTGCATGCTCTAATGTATATTTCTTGAATAATACAAGAACCCTATGTTCATATGTTCACAAGAAGACAAAACAGTTCAATAATTATATGTTCATGTGTTTACAAGAAAACAGAACATGTCAATATACATTGCGAGTCTTTGAATAATTCAAGGACCTCATGTTTATGTGTTAACAAGAAGACATAACAATTTTATTACATACTTTATGTTATAAGTTATTGAATAATTCAAGGACTTTATAATTTATGTCTTAACAAGAAAACATAATTATACTAACTAAAGTAATCATGAACGCAAACTCTTTGAGTTCAACAGTAATTTCAAGTTAATTTTATACTTCAAAATTATGATTATTCTTAACATAACCATAATTATATTGACTAAGACATGTAGTCAAAATGTTGAAGTAGCTTTACATTATATCATGACATTTGAATGTAGTAGGGCAACAAACATCTTGTGTGTTCAAGTCCTAGTAGAATTATTAGATTTCTTACCTTGCGGTCAGGTAAAACCAATAATATGTTGTACCTTGCACACACTTTGAGATTTCTCCCACTTGTGTAAGGCATAACATCATATTATAAAGACAAACAACACAACCTGTGCTTGATTGTGTAAAAAATATGATAATGTCATAGATATTACAAGTAGATTTAGAACTATATCGTTCAATAAGGAATTGTGGATTATTATTATATAGATATCTTTTCAGAAAGCTGCATCAGAAAGGCAATGTGTTAACTAATAAAATAAAATGCAATTTTCCTTCAAACAATGGTTGTTCATATTCGGAAATTAATGAATTATTTCAAAGCAAGCTAGAAATAATATGAGTGACTAACAAGGAAATAAATCCCGTTGCTCCCACTGAAATTTGCAACATTACATGAATGTGATCTCAGTAATAAAAAAAAGGAAAAAACTTCCACTGGATTTGTCGACATTGTAAGTGTTACATCACCAGTAGAAAGCAAATCGTAATTTGTTTACTTTCCTACTCTCTTAGAATGCCTACAAGTAGCAATGTACTTAGGTATTGTATAGAGTATATGAAGTTCTACTTATGTAGATGAGGGACTAGCAATTCATGCTTTCATTTAACTTGAATATTAGCATGCAATTCCTCCTTTATCGTCTGCATAGCCACTAGGGTATTTAGCACTTTAAGGAATAACAAGAGTCCAAGAAAAATACCTAGCGCAATGCTAGTAAATTCTGTACTCTTTGCGGTTTAAACTCATACATCATGACAAGTGCAAGATGTTTTATTTTGGTAGCCGTAGACAAAATATTCTCTAGCTACACAAAATATTATATCTTCCATTATTTCATGACCATAAAAGGGTATTGAAAGATCGTAAATGAGTTTGAAAAGATAGGATTAAGTCTCACTCTTCTTACCAGGAAATGAGACTATGTTTGTCTTTTCAGAAAAACAAACTTCCGTTTACGAATTATGTTGCAACAACACAATTAATCTGAACTTAGAAAGTTCAATATTAGTATTTTCGATAATTAAATTCTTAAAAGAATTAACTCCCCAATTAATTACTAATAAGACTAAGATCCAACTTGAACTCCCACTTATTACCGGAGGTCTGAGCAACGTGTAAACAAGTAGGGTAAGAGGTAAGCGTCGAGCGTTAATTGCATAAAATGCAACTCTTAGACTTATGAGACTTGTCAAGACATTAGTAAAGAAGTAATAATGTCATGAGCATGTTTAGTTTCATCTTATGCCTCGGGACCAAAGTCTGACCAAGCATACTCGAATTAAGTCGACCAAGCAAGAACGTGCAACGATCACCAAAGGTCTGACCAAAGAGTAAAAGTCGCCATGGGTTGGAATGACCCTTAAGGTCTGACCAAAGAGGCCAAGCCAAATGCACGTGTTCTTGGGTGGCTAACATAGACTTAAAATTTACACATAGGGGTATACACATAAAGTGATAAAATGGCGTGTAGATTAACAAGTAATTAATACTTCTTTTAATACTATATTAACTTTTAATATTTAATTAATGCAAGATCTAACATAATATTTTCTTTATTTTCTTTATGGTAAAGATTTGCATATCTTTACCATATTAACAATTAAACATATAATAAAGAAAAACAATAAATAATCGCAGCGGATAATTAAAATCGAATGTAGGCGTGTATCTAGGCGTATATCCCAATTTTAATTTTGTGTAACCCTAGATTCCAAAACGATTTGACTCGTGATGCCAATGTTGGGATTTAATAATTCTAGGTAACCAATTTAGCTACGAGTGCGCAGCGGATGGATCTAGTTATGACAAATAGGTTAACACAATATGAATAATAAAAGCGTACCTTTTAGCGATTATTCTTGAATATAAAGTATCTAAAATAGATACCTCTACGGTTGCTCACACAACACGTCGAACAAGCACGCCACCATGCTAGTAGTTACTTCACGATTACTAAAACAACTTGTGTTTAATACTTGTTCTAGATCCGATCCAAATACCAAGTGGTATACGTTTGGATCGAAACAAAGAAACAAAAAAGGAAAAACCCCAAAACATACTATCATGGGGATCGAACCCAAGTCTGTTACTACAACACCAAGTAACATAACCATTGGACTATAACTCCTTTGATGTTACAATAATAGAAGCAATCTGATTTGTCGAACACGGAGAACAAAGAAAACATACGGCTTGGTTTTATTTTGTGGCGTTTTTCTTTTAGGGTTAATGAATGTCGTGTGTGTTGGCTGTACAGCATAAGAACACCTCAAGGGTGTTTATATAGTTAACAAAACTTGTCCAACAAGTTCTTGTATTTAACTCCAACACTTTTCGAAAACCGACACTTTAACCCTTCTCTTTTTATTTAACGTGTATTAATTAGTCTATAACGTCTAACGGTTAAACTAACAATTCATTAAATATATTTCGTGAAACATATTATATATTTAATAAATATAAACGAGTTACATATATTAAATACATAATAAACGTACTCTTCGCGTCTTAACGTGTGTGCCCCAATAGGCTCACGTACTTCTAGTTGCATAACGTGCGTATCCAACTACCATATTCCATCAGTAGGTCCTCCGACCAATATTAAAAATTTAAAATAAGGTCCATCTTTGATAGCCATTAGGTCGACTGTTGACCTCGCATACTCTTTAGAGATGATAGATATGGCCTTTATTACAAGTTCTACCGCATAACCGAAAGCTTTATTGGATAGGTCTCTTGCCTTTGAATTTGCACATGGTATGGCGATACAGTTTCCATAATAGCCAAGAGGGATAAGAGGATTAAACATGGTACGTGCATTGACGAAGAACATTAAACGCATATTCTCTTCTAGTCTTCTGGAACTGGTTGTAAAGCAATAGTACGGAAACTCCATAAACATGTTGTTATTATCATCTCAAAAGTGGTGCAAGTTTTCAAGTTATCTGGAACAAACGTATCAAGGTCAGAGATCTCACTAGGCACAAAGAAAAATGATTTTTCGATTAGCTCATCCAATACTAGGATCATATCTTTGGTGACCCTTATTTCTTCATACTCGAGATGAGTAAATGTCACACATGGTGGATCCCTAACAATGATCAACTCCCTTTTCCACACGGGCAATATTGATGGCATAGGTGCACCATGTGCCATTACACCCGCAATTAGGAATTGTTCCATTCCTAGTCCATCGCTCATGATATGGTTAATTCGTGAAGTGAATATAAAACCTCCAGCCACATAATATATTTGTCAACTGTAAATAAAATTGGTTAGTTATAGGCTACAATATTTTTTAGAAAGGTATTCACTGTTAGAATTTAAATACCATAACTATTATATAAATAAATACTACATCATCAAAGCACATAGCGGAAGCATAAGAATCATATTTAACACGTAAGAGATTAACCGAATAATAAAGATACGTATCTTTGATCCTAGCAAGAACAAGGATCAATACTTCAAATCTTCTTCTTAAATTTATCAAGTGGATTAGCGAGATACCCCTTACCGTTTTGTATCTCAATCCAAGATGGATTAACTATAGTGAGTTAATATCCAAGGTTTTGTACACACATACTATAACCGATTAATGATTTATGCTAGTAAAAGAACACAAATTAAACCAAACGATTTTGCTTAATGAAAAAACAAGGATCGACAATCCCTAGGGATATGTACGATCGGTTCTAGCCAAGGAAGAAGAAAGAAAAGGTTTAGGGTTATAGCAAGAGTGCACAAAGTAAGAAACCCTAACCCCTAAGCCTTGTATTTATAGGCATGTAATCTTGTAGGACAAGTTTTCTAGAATTGGGTTTGGCAACCCCTTAGCCGATCGGCCCATCCCTTCCCAAGGGAATTCTAGAACTTTCTTGCTCCTTAATTACACCTATAGTCCTTCCTTTATTCACTAACGGTCGTTAGTCAATTCCGTTAATTACTTAACGTCCGTTAGTCATTATTTCGTGTTCAAATAATTAAATACATAACGGTTTATATATATTAATTATTCTACATTAATCATTCATACGTAATGTGTGCAACCCCTTGGTCCCGAGTTCGATTCTAGTCATGCACGTTTAATATTTGTCCATAAACTTTAACAGCTCCCACTTGGAAATCTATTAAAAATGTAATGACATTGGTTAGCGTCTAGCAACATGCCAATGCCCCTAGTACAACTCGGGTGGTGGTCTCCCGAAAAAACCATTCGATGACTCATCATCATACTCATCCTTTTGTTTCTAATACTACATTAATAAAGATATGGATCTTAGTCATTCTTTATTAACAATTATGTTTCTCGTTGTTTCTGATTGAGCAAGATTACCAAATCTTCTGAACATATTCAGGGGAGATCTTGGGTGTGGCCACACATACATCTTGTCAACCCTACGAGGGGCCCAGCAGTATTAAACTCCAAACAAATTTGAAGGAACAAATTCTTTCTTGACTACGAGCATAACTCATGAACTTTGCAACACTCCTGAAAACAATCCTTATAGCTACCAGTTACGTATAGCGGTAAATTGCTTCACAGAAATGCACTACATCCATGACAGTTATCTGGTATCTCAAGTCTGAGGATAACTATATATACATGATTTACTTGATGACAAGATCCATAAAGTAAATACATGAAGTTAGGATAAGTCCTATATTCAATTCATTGAATATCATGTGAAGTTGGTATGACACCTCATCAATATACTTTCAAGTATATTCTACCAATACTCAGATTTGTCTTAATTTAATGATATTCCCATATCATTAAGCGACAACGGACAATTTAAGAATAATCAAATTATTCAAGGATTAAACATGCAAATACATGATATATTATTAAGAAAATGATAATCAAACATAACAAGTATTTTATTCTATTAAAATAATAACTGTTCAAAACATCCCATTATCCAAACATTAATCACAGATGGGCATGAAACTACTAGCTAAACGAAGTCCTATGCCTTCAGCATGTTGATTAAGCTTTCCACCAGGTAAAGCCTTCATTAACGGATCAGCTAGGTTATTATCTGTGTGAACTTTGAGTAACTCGATTTCATCTATCTCCACTTGTTCTCTAATATAGTGATATTTAATCGGGAAATGTCTGGTGCCCTTCATGATTCCAGGTTCATTGGCAAGTGTAATTACGGCTGAATTGTCACAATACATCTTTATAGGTCTTTCGATTGAGGGCATAACTCCAAGCCTTGAAACGAACTTCCTAATCCAGACGGCTTCCATTGCAGCTTCTGAGGCAGCAATATACTCACTTTCTGTTGCATACATCGCTATGGTACTCTACTTCTTGCTCTTCCAATCCATAGCTCCTCCATTAATGACAAAGACATAACCCGTCTGAGACTTTGTATCATCTTTATCACACTTCCAGGAAGCATCGCAGTAACCTGTAACACACAGTTCTGCTTCTGAATTTCCCCCGTATACTAAAAACATATCTCTTGTAGATCTCAAATACTTGAGAATATGTTTAAAAGCAGTCCAGTGGAGTTCACCTGGATTCTGCTGATATCGACTGGTTATGTTTTGATCAAACGCCACATCTGGCCTTGTGCATCTCACCGCATACATAATAGATCCCACAGCCAAAGCATAAGGGACTCTCTTCATGCGTGCCACCTCTTCAGGTGTTGAAGCACAAGCTTTACTACTTAAGCCATGTTGTTCTTGCATTGGAAAATATCCCTTTTTTGAATTTTGCATATTGAATCTCTTCAATATTTTATCAATGTAAGCACTTTGGCTTAGTCCAATCAACCGCCTTGATCTATCTCTATAGATCTTGATTCCCATAATGTATGTTGCTTCTCCTAAATCCTTCATGGAAAAACATTTCCCAAGATAGGCTTTCACCTCTTTCAATCTTGGAATATTTTTACCTATGATCAATATGTCATCAACATATATGACTAAAAAAATAACATCACTCCCACTAGCTTTGTGATATACACATGGCTCATCGAGATTCTGAGTAAATCCAAACCTTTTGATTTCTTCATCAAATCTCTTATTCCATTGCCGTGATGCTTGCTTCAATCCATAAATGGATCTTTGAAGTTTGCATACACGGTTTGGAAATTCTGGATTCACAAACCCCTCAGGCTGCGCCATATAGATGTCTTCATCTAGGTGACCATTTAAGAAGGCGGTTTTGACATCCATTTGCCAAATCTCATAATCATAGTACGCTGCTATGGCTATAAGAATCCTAATAGCCCTTATGTCAGCTACAGGAAAAAAGGTCTCCTCATAGTCAACACCATAAGTTTGGGTAAAGCCTTTAGCTACCAAACGGGCCTTATAGGTGTGTACATTGCCATCCATGTCAGTTTTCTTCTTGAAGAGCCACTTACTTCCAACTACCTTGGCATTGGGAGGAAGGTCTACTTCAATCCAGACTTCATTATCTTTCATGGATTGCATTTCCCCATTCATAGCAATATGCCATTTATCCTTTTCAGGATCATTCATGGCAGCTCTATAATTAGCAGGCTCTCCAAGATCTCCTAATATAGTTTCCTCAACTTCTATGTTAAGACATAGACGTTCAGGTGCTTTCACAGTTCTTACAGATCTGCGAATGGGAACTACTTCAGGTGGAGGACCCAGACTTTCAGGTTCCACAGGAAGTTCGCTAGTGTTTTCAAAAGGTAATGTATCCTCTTGATCATCTTCTAGATCATAGAGCCTCCCACTGAATTCTTGAGATATGAGATCTTTTTCAAGAAAATCTTCATACCTAGCAACAATTACTTTTTTTTAGGTGGGTAGTAAAAGTAGTAACCCATCATTTCCTTTGGGTATCCTACAAAGATACACTTTACAGATCTCTGTTGGAGTTTATCTGCTGAGTCACGTTTAACAAACGCCTCGCAACCCCAGACCTTTAAATAAGACAAGTTAGGCGTGGTATGTGCTAAAACACATACCATTTCTCGACCAAAACCGGACCCAAAACGACCAAAAAACCCGACCATAATGCCAATAGATAGTGTGTTTTTGTGTTTTTGTATGTGCAGGGATGGATATTGTGAAAACCGACAAAAAGACAAGAAAATCAAAGAAACGAGCACGGGATACGGAAAAGGCTCAAAACCGGAACCGGGAAAGAATATATGTTCAAAAAGTCAACCGTGGTCCTCCAATTATCAAAGATCGTCAAATTCGGCCCTTGGATCATCCTTAAAAATATGGCAGCAAAGGTCCCTTGAAAACCCAGAAATTACACATTTAGCCCCTAGTGTTTAAAACACTTAAATCCTTAAAACTATAAAAACCCGGATCTACTTCAAATCCAACACCAGCCCAATTAAAATATTAAACCCAACCCAGCCTTTAACCTCGCCCAGTCCACTTCCTAATCCATACCCGATCCACCCAAAAACAAACCCAGTCAACACCCACTTTAAATCAAAAGAATAACTCACACACATTCCTACACACGCGCCAAAACATCCCCTTTTACCCAGAAAAATACTGTACTATAAACCCTAGAAATAACCGCACCCTCAATTACCCCAATCCCCATCATAATTACCCAATCATAAGTATTCTAGAAGGGACTGACACTGCCAGGGACACGTGGGAGCTGCTAATTGGTCAAGACACCTCATCATATCTGATCCTACGGCCAAGATTAAGCGTGGGAAGCAAGCAAGTGATCTAAGGGTGGATTGATAGCTGTGGACACACGAGGATCGCCAGCGTGGACAACCCAGAAGGATCGATCGAGTGCTATAAATAGAGGGTTTTCTCCTCTCGCTAGAAGGCTTGTAATTTTTTTATTAATGTTTTAGATTAAATGTTTTATTGTAATTTTTAGTTCTAAATCAATTTTAAGTGTATCCGAATTTTCTTTGTAAATTTTATTTGGATTAATGAAAAATTTCATTTACAGTTTAATGTCAATTTCATGCTCTTGAATTTAAATTTCATTTAGTATTATTTTTCTTTGAGTGTTATTCCAGTAAAATATATATATATATATATATATATATATATATATATATATATATATATATATATATATATATATATATATATATATATATTCAAAGTTGCAAGTCAAAGAAGCTGATAAGCTGTTTGGAAAAGCTAGGGGTGTTAAGCTGTTAAGAAAGGAGATTTGGGTTATTATTATTGGCTTATAAGCCTGGGTTAAAATTTGGTGGATTAGATCAGTTCAGTTTCAGCAGGAAGCTTGTGAGTATTAATTTCCATTTTTAGCTTATTAAGAACTTATTTGTTCTAGCTTACTGTTTCTGCCTATTGTTCCTGTGCTTTCTATATTTTTAGCTTAAAATTAGTTTACATAATCTTAGAGTAGCTTAAATTGACTTGGTTTAGTTTAAGAATTGCAAAATCTGAATTGTCAAGGGTGTTTGGCTTATTGTGATTCTGGGACTGAACTGCTCATTTGCTAGTCTATTGAAATTGGTTTAGATATAGTAAAGCAATTTAAGCTTAGATCAGTATAGAGTTTGAGGTTTAGAGGTCACTAGAAGCAATTGGTCCTTATTTGATACTTTGAGCCCATACCTGCTCAATTAAGTTCAGCAATAAGTTGAGCTTTTCTTAAGTTCCAATTCAAAATTTCTGTGAAAACTTTAGTGATTTAAGTGAGTTTGCATAAGCTGGTATGCTGTGGATTAGAAGTTTACTTGTTTGCGCCATTTTTTTCCAAAACTGCTGAATCAGAATCTTTAGTGTAGACCATTGGTTGTTGACTGCTGATCTGGGCTTAATTCTGGCTTAACCAGATAAGCTCAGACCTTGGTATTTGGTTTTCAAATAGTTCAAATAGGTATCTAGTGGTACAACATCTGGTACTCAGAGTTTGAGCTTATTAAATAGCTTATTGTGAACTTGCAAATTCCACCAATCAGACCTGTGTTCATAGATAGTTTCAAACTCAGTCCATAAGCACTTTTCAAGGATAGATTTCAATAAGCAAATGATAATGAAATTTGGATTTTAAAGTGATTTTGGATAGCTAATAGTTCTGAGAGACTTTTTCCCCCTTAAGCTTTAATCTCTCAGCTTTTTATGACTGCTTATTTGGGCTGAGAACTTGGATACTTAGCCTTCGTTTCTGTCTCAAAATTGTGGCTGCTTATCTGACTATTTTGCTTAAAGCTTGTTCTTCTTTGGTCATTTTAAATTGTTCTGAGCTTATATTAGTTTGTTGAATCATATCTGAGCTTTCTGGAATGTTTGGTTAGATATAGCTTATTTTTTTAGCTTATTTCTCAAGTGCTTATTCTCTGTTTTAGCTTATTTAGACATGATCAGCTTTTGAAATTATTTTTATTAAATTTCTCATTAAAAATTAAAATTCTTCTAAAATTTTCAGATTTTTCCTAGCTGTTTTACTATTTTTAAAACATTTAAATAGTTTTAATTAGTTTTTAATTCATAAAAAATTATTAAAAAGTCAAAAAAATATTTTTCTTTTTCGAAAAATTTTCTTTTATCAGATTTAATATAGGAAATTATTTTTATATTTTTAGGTTTTAAATTTCACAAAATCATTTTTATTTACGTTTTATAACTCGTCGCGTAACATTTTTAAATTCAATTTTTCGTTTTTAAGTTCGTATGTTTAGTTTAATTGTTTCATTAGCTTAATTAATTGTTTACTTTTATTATTTTATTGTTTATAGTATAAAATCACAAATCAATCACTCTTTTTCACTCATTCACCACACGTATTCGACACGTTAACGACAACTCGATATTCGACCTTCGTTGGGAAACGACCCGGGGAAAACGCATACGTTGCCTTTTCCTTTGGAAAAAAAAAATATACTATAAAAATATCGAATCAAAAAATGGCGCCGCTGCCGGGGAAGGCTTGAAAAGAGTTGGAGTTTCGCCATAAGAATCGTGTTTTGAAGACCCTTCCTCGGAAGTTTTCGTTTTCATAAAAATAAAAAATACAAAAATATAATAATTAAAAAAACACTTTTCCTAAAGTGTTTTCACCAATAATAATACATCCTCGGTCTTCCGTTGAAGGAGGGCGGTTGTAAACCATTCCGAAATAACAACAAAAGAGATCGGAAAATTAAACGTTTCTTGGATTATTTCTTTACTACAACCTAATTACGGGGTTTAAGGAGGTCTTGACATTAAATTGCAGACCGAAGAGAGATCCATTCTTCTCTCCCGCCATGCTGCGCGTAGTTTTGAAAGAAACGAGTACGGTTGATTAACGATCACCAAAAAGAAAATAAATCTAATTTTTCTTATAAAAATAAAAATCCAAAAATATTTTATTTTCAAATTTGGTTTTCCTTTTTAATTTTGATTTTGTTTTTGGTGTATGCACACCCGATCTTCTACTTCTCACCCTCTTCTTTCACCACTATCAAATCCCGAGAGGATTATTCGTCACAATCACCGTGTTCATTTCTCAACCGTTGAAGAAATGGCCGACGACCAAAATAATCAACACCCGCCGGTGGGTGGTGATAATCACATGCCAGCTCCCGATCTCCGAACGATGGAGGAGCTGTGCCAACCCACAATGCACGGACGTGGTGGCCCGATTGCCCCCGTCAATATTCAAGCCGCCAATTTTGGACTTAAGCATCATATGATTCAACAAGTCCAAAATTCGTGTCAATTCCATGGCTTGCCGGGTGATGATGCGAATAAGCATCTTGATAAATTTATCACCGTCACCCAGAGTATGAAACAACATGGGGTCTCCGATGACGCCCTCCGTCTATATCTCTTTCCTTATTCATTGACGCATCATGCCACCGCTTGGTTTGATCGTCTTCCCAAGAACTCCATTCGTAGTTTCGACGAAATGGTTACGAAGTTCTTGGCGAAATATTTTCCACCGTCGATGGTGACGAAATTAAGGAATGAGATTAGCAATTTCTGTCAGCTTCCCGATGAATCATTGTTTGAGGCATGGGAACGCTACAAGTTATCGATTTATCGGTGTCCGAACCACAATATGTTATTGGTCACTATTATAGATACCTTCTATAACGGTTTGACATTACGACACCGTGATACGATTAATGCTGCTGCCGGTGGTACGTTTATGAAACGTCGACCCGAAGAGTGCTATGATCTTATTGAAAACATGACCGCCCACCATAATTTTTGGGATTCCTCTGCCGAGAGGAATGAGTCAACAAGATCTAGCACTGATTCCTCTACCTCCGAGATAGCCGCTCTTTCTAAACAAATGAATGATTTGTCTACGGCTATCTTGAGAATTCATCAAAATCAGATTTCAACTCAAAACAACAACAATCAAGTCAATGTTGTTAACCATAGTTGTGAGACATGTGGTGGTCCACATCAATATTTCGAGTGCCCAGCCTCCGGTGGCTACACTCATGAGAATGTTTATGCTGCTACGGGAACCTACAACACGGGTGGTAACGGCTACCAACCCCAAGGTGATTGTAATCTCCTCAGCTATCGTTCTAACAATTTCCTCGGACCACCCGGTTTCCCACCAAATCAAAATCAGCAAGTGCAAAACCGTAATGTTCCAAATAATCAAAATCAAAATCGGGGCAATCAAGTTTATCAAAACCAAGGGAATTATAACCAAGCCCCGAATCAAGGAAATTTTCAAAACAATCAAGGTTTTGTTCAAAACAACCGAGGGCCAAATCTTTCAAATAATCAAAATCAAGGTTTTGTGCCAAACCCATCGCCCTCGGATGAGTTATTAAAGCAATTCATTCTTCAAAACCAACAACAACAAAAGAAACAAGAGGAAATGAATAGAATGATGATTAATCAGATAACCGAATTGAACAAACGTTTAAATGATCGACCCTCGGGTTCGGGTACTACTACTCTTCCAAGCAACACGATCGCCAACCCGAGGGGCGATGCTAAGGCGATCACGACTAGGAGCGGTGTTTCATATGATGGACCCACGGCTCCGGCTACATCTTCTTCTCTACCTCCCAAGGTAGTCGTCCGTGAGACCGAGGTGACTAAGGACACGGAACCTCCTACTAACAACGGAGGAACCAAAGACGTCCAACCTCCGGTCGTCCATCCATCTGAACCGAAAAATGTTGAACCAAAAGAAAAAACTCCTGAAGAAATTCCCGTCAAAGCAAATCTTTCATATCCTTCGAGATTGAGTGATCAAAAGCTCCGTGATAAAGCTTCGAGTCAAATGGAAAAATTCTTTCAAATATTCCAAGAATTACATTTTGATATAAGCTTTGCGGATGCTTTGCTCTTGATGCCTAAATTCACTTCCACACTCAAAAGTTTGTTGAGCAATAAAGAAAAATTATTTGAAATGACAAAAACTCCAGTGAACGAAAACTGCTCCGCGGCAATTCTCAAAAAGCTTCCGGAAAAGCTTGGAGATCCTGGAAAATTTCTCATCCCATGTGAATTTCCGGGAAAGGTTGAATGTCATGCCTTGGCCGATCTTGGTGCGAGCATCAACCTAATGCCGTTGTCCATCTGGAAGAAACTTTCTTTGCCCGAACTTACCCCCACTTGCATGACCCTCGAGCTTGCGGATCGGTCCATAACCCTTCCTAAGGGTGTAGCCGAGGATGTCTTTGTAAAGGTGGGGCAGTTCCATTTTCCAGCAGATTTTGTGGTAGTTGATTTTGACGTCGATCCCCGGGTTCCTCTCATTCTCGGAAGGTCATTCTTGAGGACCGGGCGTGCTTTGATCGATGTATATGGTGAAGAAATTACTTTGCGGGTCGATAAGGAAAAAGTTACGTTCAATATTAATCCGAACTCGAAACCTCAAACCGAAAAATGCAATGTCGCTACGGTTGATCAAAAGTCCGATCCCGTAATTGCTCCTAAAAGAGTTGATCCAAACCTTTCAAGATTCACGGTCAAGAGCATGTCAGAAAAACATGCTGAGCTCAAGGCTATGAAAATCAATCCTGGATCGAGCAAATGGTTTGAGTGTTGTGCCGCAAATGCTAAGAGTGTTCTTGACGACGATGATGAAGACGAATCGGAGACTACAACGGAAGCGGTGGAAATTGCTAGCTCTAAGAGCACACCACTTGTCCCACCTCCAGAACAAGTTTTTCACATCGAGATTCTTAAATCCGACTCTTCCCATCCTTCTCCTCCGATTGAGGGAAGTGTGATCTTGCGGGAAGAGCTCGAGGTGTTTTTCAAAGATGAATCAATTTCACCGGAAATTGATGATTCTTGTCTTAATCCGGAGGGAGAATTTCTTTTTGAAAAATTATTAGACCAAGAGCCATCTCTTTCTCTCCCTCCGAAGGAAGTTGAAATCAATCTTCCAAAGAAATTTGATGACCTTGTTCCCGAAACTTTCAAAACAACTATCACCAACCCTCTGTTTGAATTCGAATCGGGGTTTACTTTGATTTCGGATAATCTAATCTTTGATAGTCAAATGGAGGAAAGTGATGAGTCTGTGACGGAACCTGAGCTCACAAATCATCATATGATTGATTCTCTTCCTGAGGAGTTCTCCGGTGAACTCACTCATTACATATCTCCTCCGGATTACGATCAATTCTATTTTGATCTGGAAGAAGATTCTAGTCTGGGGGGAGGCATACCTTCTCATGAAGATTTCATCCCAACCCTCCCACCCGAGACTTTTGACAAAATTTCTGCTAATGATGAAGAGCTTCTTATGATCATCCTCAACATCTTTATGCTCTTCATCACATATGTTGTGCCTTCTCCCATCCTTCACTCCTTCGGGAGTGAGGATATTACCTTTGACCCCGGTATTACCACTTCTAGTTATTCTTTCTAAAAATACCGCGGGTATCTCATCGGAGTGGAACTTTCATGTGCTTCAGTGTTTATCCAAACATCTTGAACGAAAGTCCGATGGAGATTATCTTTTCCACTTGCTCCCCCATGGACAAATTAATTCGGGGTCGAGTCAAGCTCATGTGACTCGGTTACCAAAAACAAGCGCTTCGTGGGAGGCACCCCATGCTTATCCATCTATCTTCTTATCTATTTTCTAATAAAACATGAGGAGGGATCCCCTCTTCCGTATCTTGTGTTTCGTGTTTTCTGTGCTGTGTCCAGGAATGACCCGATGATGAAGACTCTCGTGCTCGTAGTTTCCTTCACGCTACTCGAGTTTCATCATCCGCTGCTTATCCGATATCCTAAATCTTATCGTTTTACATCTATCTTTTGGCATAATTAATAAACGGCCTTAGATTTATGTTGGGATGCCCTTACCTTTAAGACATTGAGGACAATGTCTCGTTTTAGTCTGGGGGGGGGGGGGGTAATCTTGCGATTCGATTTTTGCCTTGCATTTTTGCCGTTTTCTCATGCAACCCCGTTTTTCCTCCAAAATTGAAAAATCCAAAAAAATGAGAAAAATTTAAAAAATTTTTGCAAAAATATAATAAGTTTTGACATTTTTGTCGACTTTCCGTTGGTGAGAGTAGGAATAAAATTCTGACTTGACCGGGCGTGTTGAGCCCTAGCTTGTCTCCTTAACCATTTATAATCTATAAGCTCGTGCTAGTCTTTTACACAAGGAGCTAGAAAACGCGAATTCTTTTTAAGAGTTTGCAAGTTCCCGTATTTGACTTTATATATGCATGGCTTGATTATAAGGCTAAGCATTCGCAGATCTTATTATTTAAGATTTTAAATTTGCGAAGAACGAGAAATGATAGAGTTGTTTATAAGTTAGATTGCTAAACGTGGAGTAGTTGGATCTCTTTAAAGCTCATCAAAGTTACTTGTGGCTTTTTGTTCCCATAAGCTTGTTTCACTCAAAAATAGAAATCTAGGAATAATTAAAGCTATTTTGGTTTTGGCGATAATTAGTTTTTATTTCTTCCTTAGAAAATTCTTGCTTATGAAAGTTGGGTACACATCAAGGTACTGCCAGTGTTACGGTGTAATAGACTATTCCATCTTGCCGGCTCGCAACCGATGTTGGGATTGTTATAAAAGCCGTAGGACTCGGGATTTGGCAAAATATATAATGAATAATGAATAATAATAATAATCCAAAGCCATAAAAAGTTTTCTGCATCTTGCCGGTTCGCAGCCGATGTTGTAGACTTCTAATAAAGGCAGAGGAAAAATTCCAAGGTCATAATAGACTATCACATCTTGCCGGTTCGCAGCCGATGTTGTGATTGTTATAAAGGGCCAAGGATCAATAATAATATGTGCTTAATAATGTTAAAAATGCCAAATTTCGACTCCGAGGTATCCTAATAAAGGCTTCCGTCTCTGGACTCGTAGATGAGTTGTTTCGGTCGCAAATAAAAGGGATATCCTCAAAATCGTGTTAAATCAGAGACCTTGATGTGGACCTCATTTTTGTATGCAACGGTTTTCGAGGGAAGGTTTAGAAACTACTTAGCGTCTAAACTAGGTATCTTTATCGGACTAAAACTTATCGAAACGAGAACTTGAAGAAATTCATTTCTCACCAAAAATAAAATAAATAGAGGAAAATAGGAATTTGGGAACAAGGAGTCCACAATTAGCTTTCTGAGTAGTGTTGGCAATCTAACTTGTAAATGACAATGATTTCGTTTTTAAGCTTGGCTTGGGGACTCGTGAAAAATCAGGAACGACGAATTTTATCCGTATGGTCACTTTTTTATAAGTCGTGTTTCCTGCTCAATGACCCTAAAAGTTATCGATAGATAATGATTGTCGACAAAGCCGTCACATGAATAATGAGAAAATTACCAAAAATAGAATAAAAGGAAAATGGGGAGTTTTTAGAACTTAAGGTTTCTTGATCTCTTTTGAAAATTTTGCTACTTTTCAAAATTAGTAAAAAGAGATTGGAAATTTTCGGTTTCAAAAACGTGTTTTTATGACATTGCATGAGGACATTGCAATAGCTTAGTCTGGGGGAATTTTGGTATGTGCTAAAACACATACCATTTCTCGACCAAAACCGGACCCAAAACGACCAAAAAACCCGACCATAATGCCAATAGATAGTGTGTTTTTGTGTTTTTGTATGTGCAGGGATGGATATTGTGAAAACCGACAAAAAGACAAGAAAATCAAAGAAACGAGCACGGGATACGGAAAAGGCTCAAAACCGGAACCGGGAAAGAATATATGTTCAAAAAGTCAACCGTGGTCCTCCAATTATCAAAGATCGTCAAATTCGGCCCTTGGATCATCCTTAAAAATATGGCAGCAAAGGTCCCTTGAAAACCCAAAAATTACACATTTAGTCCCTAGTGTTTAAAACACTTAAATCCTTAAAACTATAAAAACCCGGATCTACTTCAAATCCAACACCAGCCCAATTAAAATATTAAACCTAACCCAGCCTTTAACCTCGCCAACCCAGACTAGAAAAATAACATCACTCCCACTAGCTTTGTGATATACACATGGCTCATCGAGATTCTGAGTAAATCCAAACCTTTTGATTTCTTCATCAAATCTCTTATTCCATTGCCGTGATGCTTGCTTCAATCCATAAATGGATCTTTGAAGTTTGCATACACGGTTTGGAAATTCTGGATTCACAAACCCCTCAGGCTGCGCCATATAGATGTCTTCATCTAGGCGACCATTTAAGAAGGCGGTTTTGACATCCATTTGCCAAATCTCATAATCATAGTACGCTGCTATGGCTATAAGAATCCTAATAGCCCTTATGTCAGCTACAGGAAAAAAGGTCTCCTCATAGTCAACACCATAAGTTTGGGTAAAGCCTTTAGCTACCAAACGGGCCTTATAGGTGTGTACATTGCCATCCATGTCAGTTTTCTTCTTGAAGAGCCACTTACTTCCAACTACCTTGGCATTGGGAGGAAGGTCTACTTCAATCCAGACTTCATTATCTTTCATGGATTGCATTTCCCCATTCATAGCAATATGCCATTTATCCTTTTCAGGATCATTCATGGCAGCTCTATAATTAGCAGGCTCTCCAAGATCTCCTAATATAGTTTCCTCAACTTCTACGTTAAGACATAGACGTTCAGGTGCTTTCACAGTTCTTACAGATCTGCGAATGGGAACTACTTCAGGTGGAGGACCCAGACTTTCAGGTTCCACAGGAAGTTCGCTAGTGTTTTCAAAAGGTAATGTATCCTCTTGATCATCTTCTAGATCATAGAGCCTCCCACTGAATTCTTGAGATATGAGATCTTTTTCAAGAAAATCTTCATACCTAGCAACAATTACTTTTTTTTAGGTGGGTAGTAAAAGTAGTAACCCATCATTTCCTTTGGGTATCCTACAAAGATACACTTTACAGATCTCTGTTGGAGTTTATCTGCTGAGTCACGTTTAACAAACGCCTCGCAACCCCAGACCTTTAAATAAGACAAGTTAGGCGTGGTATGTGCTAAAACACATACCATTTCTCGACCAAAACCGGACCCAAAACGACCAAAAAACCCGACCATAATGCCAATAGATAGTGTGTTTTTGTGTTTTTGTATGTGCAGGGATGGATATTGTGAAAACCGACAAAAAGACAAGAAAATCAAAGAAACGAGCACGGGATACGGAAAAGGCTCAAAACCGGAACCGGGAAAGAATATATGTTCAAAAAGTCAACCGTGGTCCTCCAATTATCAAAGATCGTCAAATTCGGCCCTTGGATCATCCTTAAAAATATGGCAGCAAAGGTCCCTTGAAAACCCAGAAATTACACATTTAGCCCCTAGTGTTTAAAACACTTAAATCCTTAAAACTATAAAAACCCGGATCTACTTCAAATCCAACACCAGCCCAATTAAAATATTAAACCCAACCCAGCCTTTAACCTCGCCCAGTCCACTTCCTAATCCATACCCGATCCACCCAAAAACAAACCCAGTCAACACCCACTTTAAATCAAAAGAATAACTCACACACATTCCTACACACGCGCCAAAACATCCCCTTTTACCCAGAAAAATACTGTACTATAAACCCTAGAAATAACCGCACCCTCAATTACCCCAATCCCCATCATAATTACCCAATCATAAGTATTCTAGAAGGGACTGACACTGCCAGGGACACGTGGGAGCTGCTAATTGGTCAAGACACCTCATCATATCTGATCCTACGGCCAAGATTAAGCGTGGGAAGCAAGCAAGTGATCTAAGGGTGGATTGATAGCTGTGGACACACGAGGATCGCCAGCGTGGACAACCCAGAAGGATCGATCGAGTGCTATAAATAGAGGGTTTTCTCCTCTCGCTAGAAGGCTTGTAATTTTTTTATTAATGTTTTAGATTAAATGTTTTATTGTAATTTTTAGTTCTAAATCAATTTTAAGTGTATCCGAATTTTCTTTGTAAATTTTATTTGGATTAATGAAAAATTTCATTTACAGTTTAATGTCAATTTCATGCTCTTGAATTTAAATTTCATTTAGTATTATTTTTATTTGAGTGTTATTCCAGTAAAAATATATATATATATATATATATATATATATATATATATATATATATATATATATATATATATATATATATATATATATATATATATATATATATATATATATATATATATTCAAAGTTGCAAGTCAAAGAAGCTGATAAGCTGTTTGGAAAAGCTAGGGGTGTTAAGCTGTTAAGAAAGGAGATTTGGGTTATTATTATTGGCTTATAAGCCTGGGTTAAAATTTGGTGGATTAGATCAGTTCAGTTTCAGCAGGAAGCTTGTGAGTATTAATTTCCATTTTTAGCTTATTAAGAACTTATTTGTTCTAGCTTACTGTTTCTGCCTATTGTTCCTGTGCTTTCTATATTTTTAGCTTAAAATTAGTTTACATAATCTTAGAGTAGCTTAAATTGACTTGGTTTAGTTTAAGAATTGCAAAATCTGAATTGTCAAGGGTGTTTGGCTTATTGTGATTCTGGGACTGAACTGCTCATTTGCTAGTCTGTTGAAATTGGTTTAGATATAGTAAAGCAATTTAAGCTTAGATCAGTATAGAGTTTGAGGTTTAGAGGTCACTAGAAGCAATTGGTCCTTATTTGATACTTTGAGCCCATACCTGCTCAATTAAGTTCAGCAATAAGTTGAGCTTTTCTTAAGTTCCAATTCAAAATTTCTGTGAAAACTTTAGTGATTTAAGTGAGTTTGCATAAGCTGGTATGCTGTGGATTAGAAGTTTACTTGTTTGCGCCATTTTTTTCCAAAACTGCTGAATCAGAATCTTTAGTGCAGACCATTGGTTGTTGACTGCTGATCTGGGCTTAATTCTGGCTTAACCAGATAAGCTCAGACCTTGGTATTTGGTTTTCAAATAGTTCAAATAGGTATCTAGTGGTGCAACATCTGGTACTCAGAGTTTGAGCTTATTAAATAGCTTATTGTGAACTTGCAAATTCCACCAATCAGACCTGTGTTCATAGATAGTTTCAAACTCAGTCCATAAGCACTTTTCAAGGATAGATTTCAATAAGCAAATGATAATGAAATTTGGATTTTAAAGTGATTTTGGATAGCTAATAGTTCTGAGAGACTTTTGCCCCCTTAAGCTTTAATCTCTCAGCTTTTTATGACTGCTTATTTGGGCTGAGAACTTGGATACTTAGCCTTCGTTTCTGTCTCAAAATTGTGGCTGCTTATCTGACTATTTTGCTTAAAGCTTGTTCTTCTTTGGTCATTTTAAATTGTTCTGAGCTTATATTAGTTTGTTGAATCATATCTGAGCTTTCTGGAATGTTTGGTTAGATATAGCTTATTTTTTTAGCTTATTTCTCAAGTGCTTATTCTCTGTTTTAGCTTATTTAGACATGATCAGCTTTTGAAATTATTTTTATTAAATTTCTCATTAAAAATTAAAATTCTTCTAAAATTTTCAGATTTTTCCTAGCTGTTTTACTATTTTTAAAACATTTAAATAGTTTTAATTAGTTTTTAATTCATAAAAAATTATTAAAATGTCAAAAAAATATTTTTCTTTTTCCAAAAATTTTCTTTTATCAGATTTAATATAGGAAAATTATTTTTATATTTTTAGGTTTTAAATTTCACAAAATCATTTTTATTTACGTTTTATAACTCGTCGCGTAACATTTTTAAATTCAATTTTTCGTTTTTAAGTTCGTATGTTTAGTTTAATTGTTTCATTAGCTTAATTAATTGTTTACTTTTATTATTTTATTGTTCATAGTATAAAATCAAATCAATCACTCTTTTTCACTCATTCACCACACGTATTCGACACGTTAACGACAACTCGATATTCGACCTTCGTTGGGAAACGACCCGGGGAAAACGCATACGTTGCCTTTTCCTTTGGAAAAAAAAAATATACTATAAAAATATCGAATCAAGGCGTTTTCCCAAACCATAACTCATAAGGTTTCTTATCAACCTTCTTGGTCGGAACCATATTTAATATGCGAATCACAGATTCCAAGGCATAATCCCAAAAGGATAAAGGAAGAGTTGTAAGATTATACATTGATCGCACCATGTCCAACAATGTACGATTCCTTCTCTCAGATACACCATTTTATTGTGGAGTATATGGAGATGTGTGATGCTGGACAATTCCATTCTCAGCTAGATAATCTTTAAACTCTTAACTCAGGTATTCACCACCTCTGTCAGATCGAAGAGCTTTAATCGTCTTTCCAAGTTGCAATTCTACTTCTGCTTTGAAAACCTTAAATGTTTCAAACACCTCATGTTTATGTTTAAGTAAATAAACATATCCATAACGGCTGAAATCATCGGTAAAGGTTATGAAGTAGCTAGCACCTCTCTTTGACACATGTCTAAGTGGTCCACATACATCTGTATGTATCAAACCAAGTAGATCATTAGCCCTTTCCATACGATTCTTGAAAGGTTTCTTTGTCATCTTCCCAGATATACAAGATTCGCATTTATCAAATGGTTCATCATTGATATCTTGTAAAAGCTCATCGTGTTGTAGCTTTTCCATATGATTCTTGCCTATGTGAGCTAGGCGACAATGCCAAAGATAAGATGAATCCAAACCATTTTTGATTCTCTTATTATTGATGCTATACATTGTATTATAATCATTGCATTCATTCATATCAATTTCAAATACACCATTCACAGCAATAGCATTAAAATAAAACACATTATTAAATGAAACAGAAATTTTATTGCTTGTAATAGTATGTTAAAAACCAATATCTAATAAACACGAAAAGGAAATGACACCTTTAACAATAGTAGGTGCATAATGACAATTATTTAAAAACAGTACTAAGCCCGAAGGCAAAACTAATTTAAATACTCCTATGGCTTCAACAACTGCTTGTGCTCCATTGCCCACGTGCAGATATTGTTCTCCATAGGCCAGTCTCCTTTCAACTCTAAATCCATGTAGTGTATTGCAAATATGAATACCACATCCAGTATCGTATACCCAGGAATTTAATTTATGAGTTATTGAAAATAATTCAATCATGAAAAAGTTACCTGAAGTGCTCGCTTTACCAGCCTCAACCTTCATCTTTTTCACACGCAACTCCTCGAGATAGAGAGGACAGTTCCTCTTCCAATGTCCTATCTCATGGTAGTGGTGACAACCCTGATCCTTCTTTTTAGGATTCACCTTATTCTTCTGAGGGTTCTTTTTAGGCATAGGTTGATAGGCCACAACTTGTTTGCCCTTGTCAACCTTACCCTTCCCCTTCTTATTCGCCTACGGTTTTGGCTTTTGGATCCTACCTCCTTGTATAGCTAATACCTGAGGAGTAGGTGCCTTGTTTGGTAAACCCTTTTCATAGTCCACAAGCATTGTGAGCAATTCTGTGACTGTCTTCCCCGAGCAATGCATGTTATAGTTTTGAACAAAACCTTTAAAATCCTTGTTCAAGGACCTATTGATTAGGTTCACACACACATTCTCATGATATACATAGTTGATCTGATGTAGTAGGTCCATGTACATTTTCATTTCCAACACATGATCACGAACATGTTTACCTTCCCCCTGCTTGCAGCTATGCAATTGATCGATCAAATCATACAATTCAACAGCTGCTGGCTTCTCATAAGTCTTTTGGAGTTCTTCCAGCATATCTTTAGGAAAATAGTTCTCAAACTGCTTTTGCAATTTAGGAACCATACTTCCGAGCATCAAGCACGCAACTTCATTGTGCTTATCGAACTACAATTGCTAAGCTGCTCTGACCTCTTCAGGTTCAGTAGCAGGTGGCTCTTGAGGGCAAGGCTTAGTCAAATATTCCAGCTTTTTGGACACTCTCAAGACAATCCTGAGTGACCTATGCCAGTCATTGAAATTTGGGCCAGTCAATTTTTCCCTTTCAAAATGGCTTTTGAAAGCAGAACTTAGTACATCGTTTTCGGGTTGAGCCATTTCTACAGAAAAATTTCAAATATTAGTATTCTAATAATACAATTTTTCAAGAAAAGAAAATTACCCAGGAAATATACATATAACCATTTAATCTTCTTGAAAACTAGGATCCAAATTTTCATAATTTCACTACATCAGTTGATCTGCTAGTAGTAAAAGTACAAAATATGGTATTCTGTCGTACAATAATCGGCAAACAATTTCCGACTCCTAGATCATTATGGGAATTACATTTGCCAAATACAATTTGCAATGTAAGCATGTTTCTTCCCATCTCATGCTTTAAGTTTCTAGGTCTTACTAACAACTTAATTAAGTCATCTAATTTAGAAACTGCAAATTCTCCATTATTGGTCTCACGCATAATGGAAATTTACCTTGTCATTAATATCTAGGCAAGGTCTCACTTACGCTAAATATTAACTCCAAGTGTTTCTTATAATTAGATAGCATGGACTTAAATTTTAGGGTATTTATTTTGATGTGACAATCAAAATATGTACGAAGAAGCATGCACACATCTTCGTATCATAAGTTTTCAAAACAATTTTTATTTACCAATTAGACTAAGAGTTAAACCAACAAAGTTTTAATTGAGGTATTGGGTTCACCAATCAAAGAATTACCTACAATTATCGCCCACTATATCCTACTGCTGCATAAGTCAAAAGACCCAAGTTATTCGGATAATTACCACAAAAGTGGCGCGTGGAATTGAGGTCAATTCACCCTTAAGATGATTTTGTACAAAAAATAGCATTACTTGGTAGCTCCAATTAGACGCACAAAGGAGCGGAGAGACTAACGTCCGCCCGAAAACTAATTAAAAATGCGTCTCTTTCGGATGACAATTTAATGTCAATCCTCCTTATACCCCTCTTATAGTTTGTCTAAACTGGGTGAGCCGTTCACACTATTGGTACAAAACTCATCACCCAATTAAAAGTTTATGATTCTAAGTCTTAAAAAAAATATGTTTATAAACTATAATATTGCTAGTCTCGCCTGGGAGCAAATTACCGTGCGAAGCGAACCACTGTCGGCACATAAGACTTTGCAATATATAATTTATCACATCATTGTTTCATAGTTATTAGGTCAATTTATTTTCTATTCGAAAAATTACCCTCTTTTTGCTTACAATTCAGCATATAATTTAAACAAAAAAACAAGTAATTTAATAAAAATAAATAACCACATAATAACACTTATAATCTTAACAATTAAATCATATAGCCACATGCAAACTTTTTGATAAAATCCTATTAATAATCTATATATGTTTTAATATGCATATATTTAACTAAGACTCCAATTGGTTTTCGAGCTAATGGTACCAATGGACCACATGCACCAAACAATTTGGTTGCATAAGTCTTAGCAAATATATACCACGTTGCACATAAAAGATTCATTAATTTAATTAATTGGAGTCTTCCCCAATTTTAGATCTATCTTATTACATGTAGCAAACAACTTAACAATTAATTATAAACCCTAATCCATGATAAACTTGCATGTTTTATCATGGATTAATTTACAAGTCACAAGATACGTAACCCTTTACACACATAAACAAACATGTTCCTAATTTTAGGGTAACAAATTAAAACTAATTTTTAATTAAAGAGGGCTCGCCCCCCCCCCCCCCCCCAAATTAGGGTTCAAAATTTTTTAATGTTCTAAACCCTAAAAAATACGACTAACATGTAATCCTAATCAAAGATTCGACTTTTATGTGTTTCGGTAATACAATTACATGTTAAATGGCTTGTGATGCCACTGTTAGAATTTAAATACCATAACTATTATATAAATAAATACTACATCATCAAAGCACATAGCGGAAGCATAAGAATCATATTTAAAACGTAAGAAATTAACCGAATAATAAAGACACGTACCTTTGATCCTAGCAAGAACAAGGATCAATACTTCAAATCTTCTTCTTAAATTTATCAAGTGGATTAGCGAGATACCCCTTACCGTTTTGTATCTCAATCCAAGATGGATTAACTATAGTGAGTTAATATCCAAGGTTTTGTACACACGTACTATAACCGATTAATGATTTATGCTAGTAAAAGAACACAAATTAAACCAAACGATTTTGCTTAATGAAAAAACAAGGATCGACAATCCCTAGGGATATGTACGATCGGTTCTAGCCAAGGAAGAAGAAAGAAAAGGTTTAAGGTTATAGCAAGAGCGCACAAAGTAAGAAACCCTAACCCCTAAGCCTTGTATTTATAGGCATGTAATCTTGTAGGACAAGTTTGTCTAGAATTGGGTTTGGCAACCCCTTGGCCGATCGGCCCAACCCTTCCCAAGGGAATTCTATAACCTTCTTGCTCCTTAATTACACATATAGTCCTTCCTTTATTCATTAATGGTCGTTAGTCAATTCCCTTAATTACTTAACGTCCGTTAGTCATTATTTCGTGTTCAAATAATTAAATACATAACGGTTTATATATATTAATTATTCTACATTAATCATTCATACGTAATGTGTGCAATCCCTTGGTCCCGAGTTCAATTCTAGTCATGCACGTTTTAGAAAGGCATTCACCCTCTTTAAGAAAATGATATAAAAAATGCAGGAAAAAGATAAAAATAAATTTCACTTAATTATCACACTCATTGAATGATCCATAGTCGTAAAAATAACAGTAACATATTAGTAATATTAGAGATGGCTTTATCCAAAATAGATAATATCACACTAGTTGGATACCCGCGCACAGCGGAGGCGATAAATATAGTTATATTATAAATATAGTAAATGAATTGATAAACCAACTCTCCCCGCAATTCCATACCCGCTTAGTGAATTCGTTTCACAACACTCCGAATGTACATGTGTTAGTTGTATGTGTTTGTTTGAGTTTCTCGTAGCTTTCATGTGACATCATTATTCCCGCATATAGAAAGACCCTCGCAATCTCTTACCCGTCAAACACTCCCCCCAAAAATATATGATTTTGACGAATCAAGTTTGTATTTATTGAAATAAAGGTTAAAGTTGTAAAATTTGAATCAAAATAAAATAAACCCACTAAATTTGTAAAAATTAAAAACTCATAAAAATATATCAAAATGGATGTTGAATTAAATAGCACAAAGTTTTAGAAAATATGATAAAATTAGATCATAAAAAAATAAATAGATAAAAAGATATTTCAATTTGAAAATAAGGGTGATTTTTTAGTTGATAAGTGACACATGTCACTCTATGAGTGGAGCTCCATATCTTAATTTTTGATAAAGCCCACAATTTAAATGTTTTATATACTACTCCATCCGTCTCATATTAAGTGTCCATAATAAAATCTTGGGATGTCTCAAATTAAGTGTCCATATTGTATTCTAACCAATGAGATGGGACTTTAGTGGGTAAAAATGATATTTGATTGGTGGAGAGTGTAGTTAGTGGAATTTTCTAAAACTTTGTGCATTTTGAAAGTGTACACTTAATATGGGACGGAGAGAGTAGTATAGATGAAGATATTTTTGCAGTTTACTCTAAACTTTAATAGCAAATATGGTTGTTTATATTTGGTGTTAATGTTTCTTATCCCAACAAATTTTTATGATTTTATCTCAACATTTTGTTTAGACTTGTACCTGAATAGAATCAATGGTGAAGCAAAGATGCCCTCTTGCAGGCCGGAACATTACAAAGAGGCTCTTTTAGACAAGGAAACAGAGGATGAAACTTCTCCCTAAACTCCTTCAACGTAATGTCTGCTTCGGCCTGAATAAACAACACACCCTCGCCCGTGTTATCCACCATCAGCTTCCTCGCGGGACCTTCCTTTAGTCGACCAGCAAACGCAATAAAAGACTAGCACCTTTGCCAAAGTTTCCCTGATCACACTTGATGGATTTCTTGTACCCATATTTGAATACATTCTATAAAACTGAATCACCAGGAAAATATTTCGAACTCCTTCCTGATCGTCCAAGTCCGAGAGCTGCTTAAGTTCTCGAGGTGTGGGTAATGCTGAAGTTATAAGCACTACAATGTTTTTGGCCTTTGGCGCCGACCCATGCCATCGCCAAAAGTCCAATATGTCGCCGCTAAACGTTTTAGCGACGACATGTAGCCGCTAAAAGGTCATCGGCGTAGAACCACATTGCATTTTCATCATGTAACAAGTTATGTTTCTAACATTCAAATTGAAATCTCTTGAAAGTTATTAACCTTGTACGAAAAGAAGAGATTTCTTTCACATTGAAGTGCGGGTTACGAACCGATGTGTTTGCAAGTCAAAAACATTTAAGCCCGGGTTATGTACAGATTTATACATAAAACATAAATTATGTACAGAAAAAAGCCACTATAACGTCAAACTAGACAACAACTTTTGGCACCCACTTAAGCACGATGCTAACGGATTTACCAAATTTTGAAAACCATTTGTAAGTTATGCTGATTTGATGTAAAGAAGTTGAATTTAATTAAGATTTGAAACTCGGTGTTTCATTTTGAAATAAAGCTCTTGGAATCAACGGAGATTTCAAATTATTGGATTCTTTCCATTTTGACTTGAAACTCGGTGTTTCATTAAGAGTTTTAAAACTTTATATATATATATATATATATATATATATATATATATATATATATATATATATATATATAAATATATATATATATATATATATATATATATATATATATATATATATATATATAGGGGGACTTTCTTGCGAGAACCATCTTATCTGCGAGAACTGACAGTACCACAAAAAACATACATGCACGCCTTTTAATATAAAATAAAAATACATGCAAATCATCAATAATCGTAAGTATCCACCTATGTTCTTCAATATCATCATGAACTCATCCTCTTTTTTTACAAAAACCTTACACACGGCCGCAATATTGTCATTGCACGCCTTATAAGAAAATACATGCACACCTTCAAAGAAAAATTTTGTATTTCCAATTTCTTATCAAATTCTTTAGAACAACCATGTTTTTTTTAAAACATATATGCTGTTTTTAGAACATATGTGCAAAAATACAATTATTGAAGGCGTGCATGTGTATTTTTTGTGGTTCTGTCAGTTCTCGCAGATAAGATGGTTCTCGCAAGAAAGTCTCATTATATATATATATATATATATATATATATATATATATATATATATATATATATATATATATATATATATATATATATTGGTTCTTGGAAAAAATATACTTTGGTGGAAAAGTAGAAAAATAGTGCAAATTACCCCCTCCCTTCCAACCTTCTTTTTTTCAACAACTACAAGGGTCTTATTGTATCTTTCTTCATTCTTTAAGGGAAGGTTTTGTAAATTCGTGCTTTGATATATAATGTCTAATTTTTTTCATTTTTTCCTTCTCCTCTTTTTTCTTCTTTCTCTAATAATGCCTTTCAGTTCCACCACGTTTACATCCACCAGCCTTCGCAACCGTTCCCCATCGTTCAACAGTATTCTCCGTCGTTCACCATCATTCCTCATCGTTAACCACCATTCCCCACCGTTCACCATCGTTTTCCACCATTCCGTACCCAATATGTAATCAGATTCATCATTCAAGTTTGAAAGTATGTTTTTTTAATTGATTTTTTACTATTACCGTTGATTAATTTGTTTGTTTCTTTTTTGTTATTGTTGGTCTAAATATGTTATATTCGAGAATTTACTTCTAAATCTGAAAAAAAGTTGAGCAAAAATACATAGAGATCATGTTTAAGAAGGCAGCACACAAAGTGTTTGATAAAATGTCTCAACGAAAATTTATAGCTTTGATGCACTAATTTTTCATTGTGATTGCATTTAATTGCAAGTCCGCGTAAACACAAACTTTGTGTACCTCATGATATATAGGTCAATAATAAGTGTGAATGTAGATCTAAAATAAATATATGGTATGATCTGTTAATAATGTATTGACTTATAGTAGGATAATAAGCTATTCATAAATGGAGTGAAGTAAAGCCATTGAATAATTGGAACACTTTAAGTAACAATCAGATAAACTTCATCAGCAAACTTTTGCATACTTTCTACTTAAGGACACTATATTGATCCATGATCGATGTATATATCTAGTATCAACTACAAAACATTGGTACGATTAACTATGTGTTAGAGTAACTCATATTTTAGCATGAGATGGCAAAATCTAGAACAGAAAATTAGCTGGCTGGTATATATCACTATTCCTCATATATAGCTTTTGCTAGCATGGATTAGTGACCTCTAATAAAGCTTGTCGAATAATAATGGTAAACTAATGTGGCATACTTATAATGTGGCAGACTTATCCCCGTGGCAGACTTATCCTCCTATGTGACTGATAGTGAAGATAGCGAAGATGAAGAGGTTCACGATGTCGAGCAAGATTCGAGGGCGAATCTTTTTCAAGCAGGGGAGTATGGTGCACGTAGCTATTGAGATCATGGGTGGTTATTTTCAGTTTATTTGTTTTTCATGTACTGTTTTTTATTGTCTTTATTTTGGCTATATAAAAAGCCATGCCATTGTCAACAAAAACATTTCAGATTCTATTCTCACAATATTTGCTCCTGTTATACTCTTTTCCACCATCAATATTTGTTGTTTGCATTAGTACATACATCAAGTTAAGCTCTAAATCGTCTATCCTAACACCTCATTTGTGGTCAATTATGCCTTTAGTTCTATTTATGTACATAAATGTAAAGGTCCTGAGTTGATATTGAGCTCGGCTCATATTATAATATGCAACTTGAGCATAGTTTAATGAATCTGCTTATTAACTATGGAGCTTATACTAACAAAAGCTGGTAAAGTGCGGTTCAGTTTGCTAGGTAAACTTCACTTGAGCTCAGATTGCCGCGTAAATGCATTTTGTCTAAAGCGTTTTTTTATTCTACTTTTTTTATGATTATGGAGTGTTTGGATTTACGTTTTTAGAATACTAGTCTAATTATTCCGACTTCACTTTATATAATTATCATATAATCAGTCCAAAGATACAATCCAAACACCCCATATACTGCACATTTTGATCATTGTGTGTGCTGCAGCCTATATGAATATGAAATGAAAAAAACTTCAGATTCAAAAGTTCAAGGTTGACTATAGTATAGGTTCTCACCATACTATCATTCATCAATAAAGAGATCAGCTTGGCTTTTGACTTTCTATTAAGTGAATCTGTAACTAGTAAATTGATGCACATTCATTTAGTTACATCATCTACTGTTTTCACATTATTAAAACTTCCACTGTTAACAAGAAAAAACATGCTAATCTAAAGTCACAAAGTAGCTACTAAAACTTGTCAACAACATCAAACTAACCGAACTATTAACAAAGAGTGACTAATCTACCAAATGATTATCAAATCCATGCTCATGAAGAATCTATTAAACAGCACGGTGGCTCCATGAAAGAATCAACATTTTTCTTATATTCAATAAAGTGGTAGTGTCCAAATGACGCCACCGGGCACGTAGCTGCTATACATTGGTAAGGACATTGCAGCCGAAGAAAATAGTACTGCATCATAGTTCTGTCTATAATCTTCACCACCTGATTTTGGAGATTGAACTCTTGCTTCTGAAACCGACCCGCTACCAGTATGTGGATATTGCACTCTGCCTCCAGAATTAGTCCCACCACCACCCGAATGCCTTGCATTATCCTCGCCATCCTTTTTATCTTCCATTGTTAACCTGTGGTAGGACGGGTTGTTAAACGATGCTGCTACGATGTAAACTATTCCTGAAGCGATCAGTGGCCCCTTAACGATCCCACTAAGTATTTGTCCTCCTGGACCCGCTGGTATTGATATGACAAATTTCTCAAGAAAATCTGTTAATATATTATTTAATTGCATCTCTTTACCTAGTGTCTGTGTTAACAGATGCACCAATCTGTTAACAACAGATGCACCAATATGTTAAAACAGATGCATCAATCTGTTAACAAATAGATGCACCAAGATAAGACACAACAGTTAACAGGAGGACTTGCTGACATTCCGACAAGAGGAAGTTTCAACAGCCTTCCTTCTGGTGCTCGAGATAGCTGGTGTTTTGAGCATCTCATTCTTTGATTCCTCAACCCCACCAGCAACTTTCTTGGTTCCTCTGCGAGTAGTAGTTCTGGTACCAGCAACTTTCTCAGTTTCGGTTGTTTTCCTCTATCGAATAGATGTCCTGCATCGGGTTTGAGGAGCCTTAGGCGAGAAAACCTCGACCTTTTCTGCTTGTTGAACCACATCAGCAGGGCTCAAGCTTTTCTAATTGTCACTCTCGGTTTCATTATCACTCTCGCTGTTATCAAGAATCATATCGCTTGCCATCATTGAAGAACCTAAAGGAAGATAATGACATCATAATGTTAATGCTAAAACATTCAATTATATAACATTTTAATTAATTGGTAGAGATTTAAAATTTACCATCAATCTTCTGAACTTGATTGTCGATAACATCTGAAACAGCATGAGACATGTCTTCCTGTGTCAAGCTCTCACCTGATTCAAGGATGGCATTATCATCAAACAAGCTATCAGTGTCTTCATCAGGAGCAATAAGAGTGTCGTCCTTAGCTTCCCTAGCATCCAATTTCTCAACTCCGAAATCGAGATTTTGTTTTACACTCTCCTCTTCCGAGTCTTTTTCAGAAACCATAAGATCGTCATCCTTAGCTTCACTAACATCCAATATCTCAGCTCCTAAATTTTGTTCTGAACTCTCATCTTCACATGGGCTCGAGATGACATCTGATTCTGGTTTTGGTTCATCTTTCGCCTCAGAGCTGTCCTTTTCTCCCAGATCCAACTTCTCTTCAACCTTCAAATCCTCACATGGGTTAGATGTTTCATTTGTAGCTTCAAATTCCACAGCCTCCTCGAGCACCGGACTGCACTCGAGCACTGGACTGCAATCACTTTTCTCCACAACCAACACATCAAGCTTCTCAAATGCATTACAAATGTCTTCCACTACTGCATTTGTGTTTTCTGCAGAACATTGGTTTTATGGTAGATTAGTCATGGTACATAACGATATTAAGTATCAAGATAAGTTGAACACTCACATGTGAGACCTCAAACATCAAAGCTAAAAATGTATAGAATGTAAAAATGCATACCTGATTCGACATTGGTCTCTTCCGATTCAACATTAACTTCATCATCCATAAATGAATCAATCTTAACAGCTTTTCTGCTATCCTTCTTCACCCTCATCTCTGCGGATTTCTTTTCAGTCACCCTAGTTGAGCGTCTTGTGCTGTAAGCTTTCTGCACAGTGCTCTCAATTTTCTGCACAGCACTCTCCTTTTTCACAGCAACCACCTTCCTCCTGGTGCACATCAGTGCAGGCTCCACTTTCTGATCCACCACACTCTCTTCATCCGCCTCCTCTTCGCACTCATCTAGTTGGCTGCAAACATTCCGACAAGAGTAAGTTTCAACAGCCTTCCTTCTTGTGCTCGAGATAGCTGGTGTTTTGAGCATCTCATTCTTTGATTCCTCAACCCCACCAGCAACTTTCTTGGTTCCTTTGCGAGTAGTAGTTCTGGTACCAGCAACTTTCTCAGTTTTGGTTGTTTTCCTCTGTCGAATAGATGTCCTGCATCGGGTTTGAGGAGCCTTAGGCTCGGGTTGAGAGACATTCAAATACTCCTCAACCTTTTCTGCTTGTTGAACCACATCACCTTCCTCGGGTTGAGAGACATTCAAATACTCCTCAATACCTTCAACCTATACCCAATTTAACACAGATTGAAATCAGTCACCTGTTATTTGCACATAAATAACACTCTCGACTAAAACACACTGAGCTATGTTAACCTTAAAAAATTAACCACATCAGATGCAACAAATCACGATAAAAACACTATAAAGTTATATGGACATATATAGTACAAGAGAACGACAACTATTTCACAAATCAATAAATAACCAAATCAATCACTGTGTCATTAATCAGATTGTAAATTTTAAACCAAAATAATTATTTAATTGCATCTCTTTACCTAGTGTCTATGTTAACAGATGCACCAATCTGTTACAAACAGATGCACCAATCTGTTAACACAGATGCATCAATCTGTTAACAAATAGATGCACCAAGATAAGACACAACAGTTAACAGGAGGACTATGTGAAACACGACCCATTTTTCCACTGATTATGCATACTATGTAACAAAAACATGATTCTTATCATGGAATTACGTGTCAGGCGCTTTATAATTTTACATACAGGAATTACCTGGTCCGGTTACTGTAATGCTTCCAACCAAAATGTGTACTGATGAGGCGAAAAGTGTACCGCTTTTAAGGGGTCATTTAAGCCCGAAATCGTATTTATTTGATCAAATATTGCCCTAAATCGTTCCTTTTGTCATTTTAGGTACTTTTGAGGAGAAATCTGGAAAATGAGGCATTTTGGACGTTTTTGGAGCATAAAAGTGAAGAAAACGACAAAGTCTCAAAATCGGCTGGAAAAGTACCTTTGACGGCGTCAGGGATTGTTCCAGACGGCGTCATGGCTTGGCAAAAGAGGTGGATATGAAAAATACACATGATAAGCCAGGGAGTTTTACAAAGGAAGTCTGACGGCGTCACCCTTTAAGGTGATCAAGGCCATCACGGTTTAAGTTAAAGAGAGACGGCGTCAAGCTCATTTCTGACGGCGTCAACCCTTGATAGGCCAGAGCGGATTTTGGAGCACTAAAGAGGGACGGCGTCAGGAAGACCATCCGGGAACCCTAGACACGGCGAGGTGACGGCGTCAAGATCTATAACGTGACGCCGTCAGATACTAAGTTCTATATATAGTTTTGCAATTTTTTGTCATTAGTGTGCAACTTTGTGAGGAGAAACCCTAAGACGAATTTCTGCCATTTTTAAGGGTTTTCATACCCTTGGATCTCCCATGTTTAATTGAAGATAAGTAATCATTTAATCATTCAATATGTCTATGTGTTGTTTGATTATATCTTGTTCTTGTCTTTTAATTAACATGCTAGGCTAGATTTATCTTGTGTTTGCTTAGATCTAATGAAACCTAGCTATTGATTATTGGTTATTAGTGTGTTATTAATAGTATTGGATGATTGTTTATCGATGTTAGGTTTAAGAAAACTGGCTAACTTCCTATACGGTAACTTGCTTGAACGTCTTAAGAAACATGAACCAATGTGTACTAAGGTTTTTATGGTTGTATTTAATGCATGAGCGAATTCTAGTGATCCCATGTTAGGAGCTTCTTAGCCGGCTCGACATAGGAGTGAAGTAGGAGCTTGTAGAGTTGGGGAAGTACGTACGCCACCCCACGATTGGTATTAAGGAATACACCCGTCATCCACGCAATTAATACACACTAATCAACCGGTAAAAGATAGTTAGGGAGTAAGGAAATCTAAGTAAACACATTTCTCTCCATATAAGTTTCACAACCTTTTCATTTTTAGTTATTTTATTTTATTTGCATTTGTATTTATTTGGGTTAGTTGACTAGCAACTAATTCCGCCCACTCCTTCAAAACCCGAGATTTTACTTGCTTTCATAAAAATATAAAAATACAAAAAGAATCTTCTCTCACCCTTAGACCTATTAGAGTAGTTTTTCAATCCTAACGACACTATTCCCCTAGAGAACGATCAATCCCCCGGTACTTGCCACTTCAGTATACTACATCGGTCAGGTACACTGCCTGGTGGGGATTGCAAGCTTCTCGAGATCCCTCGAGAGGTAAAACCTGTTGTATGGTCGCAAAACCACACATCAAGTTTTTGGCGCCGTTGCCGGGGAATAGTTATTGTTTAGGTTGAATTTTTATTTTATTAGGTCTACTCACTAGATTCCTTTCTAGTGAGATTTTTATTTTCTTTTTATTAGATTTCTTTAGTCTATCTTTTTCTTTGTGCCCTTTGTTTGTAAAACCATTTTCATCTGTCATCATGGCGGATGAAATTCCATTTAGATCATTAACAATAGAGGAACAATTACTTTACACGAATAGATTTGCTTCCTGTTGTTCCAATGAATTTTTAAGTGATCTTAGATATATACAAGAGGAGATGGGTATAAAGTTTGATAGGTTTGATGAATTATGTGCATGTATGGCTTCTATTAAACAATCATTGTTTGGATCAACTCCTTTTAATAAGACCCTTTGGAAAAATTTTGAGGAAAGCCTCCTAACCGTGAACCATAAGTTTAATGAATTAATGGGTTCGTATACATCACAACTTGAGGAAACAATTGAGGAGGGTTTAGCCGAACATGAGCATATTGAGCAAAAAGACCTAGGTTTTATGATCAATGACTTTGAATCTCAAGGAACACATGATGAATCCTTTAGGCAAATTGAACATAGTAATCATGTTATCGGGGAAGATTCTTATGAATCGGACTTAGAACTTGAAATGGCTAGAGAAGGATTTGAGATACTTCGGAACATGTTTGGATTAGATTCTACTAAAACACATGATGTGGATATAATTGATATAGAGACAAGGAAGGATGAGGTAAATAACATAAACCTACAAAGTACCCCACAAGTCCTACCATCATTCGAGGCATACACACCGCCCGTGACTTACCCGGAAGAAGTAGAAGGGACTATAGGAACCCCAATTGAAGTAGAACCTTTGGAAGAAACAAAACTAGAAGAAATAGGTTTGAATACTTGTAGTCATAACCTTTCTTTTAGTTCTATGGAAGTTCCTAGTTTTGATGAACCGGAGCCTAAACCAAAACCGCTACCTAATCTTCCATCTTTAGATGTGAACTTAGGAATTGAAATAGGTCCCGATCCACCCATCAAACCATATAGTCCGGGTAGTTTTACGTTAAAGGTAGTAGACTCTAAGCCTTGTAGAGAGGAAGCTAGTATTGGAGTGAATCATGACCTTACATACTTACATCACCCATTTATGGTTGATCATAAGAAACATTATGGGTTTAAACCGGGTTTATTAGGTCAAAGTGAATTCTTAACTAGGAATCTCTCGAAGTTGATAGAAGATGATCCCTTTCTAGGAGAAAATCTTAATCCGCCCACTAACCCAATTGAATTAGGTAAGGTTATGATGATAGGATCCCGCACCTTTGAGCATATAATTCACCCGTCACTCTTTCCTCACGTGGCATATTTCCACCCTAAGGGTGTGTATCGCTACTTTCACCCACACTTAATCCTAAGTGTAGGGAAAACCTCCCCTATTTCCGTTAAATAAGGGTAGAGTCAGGCTCGTGACTCGAACAAAAACAAGCGCTTCTTGGGAGGCAACCCAAGCTTTATTTGCTTTGTGTGTTTATTTATTTGGTTGTTTGATTTTATTTGCTTCCGTATGTATGTTTAATTTTTATTATTATTGATTCATGTTCAAAACTAAATTGTGAAAATGCTTTATCTTGTTTTTAACTTCGTCTTAACTACATATAAAGGTATTTTGCAAAAAGATAAGTGTAAGGGAAATCCAAATCGGTTTATTAGAACAAATGAACATGAATCATAACAATATTAAATTAACATACATATTAGTAATTGTTTGAGTCAAATGCTTGTATCGAGTCATAATGATGTTTTGCAGGAATTCCAGGAAGTAAGGTATAGGTTTTTCCAGAAATTTTCCGGAAACTTAACATGAGAATTCTGTCAGATAATTTCTGACGGCGTCAGGCATTACAACCTGACGGCGTCAGTTTTTAATTTTCTGAAATTTTTGAAAGTTTTGTTTTTCTACCGGAATCATAAAAAGTTTTTTATTAAATCTCTAACTTATAAACTCTAGGAATCTGCAAAATAATCATTCCACAAGCATTATATCCTTATATATAGATTTATCCCGCCGATGTTATGCAGGTTTTCGTGTTTGTTTTTTCAGGTTTAACAGGTTATTTTGGATAAGGAAATGTATGTGGAATCAAGCTTTTGGCGATGCTTTAGTCTTGGAGCTTCTACATTCTCTTGGAAGAAGATCTAACCATGTTACCTCTTTATTCACCAAACGAATCAGGGGAGTATTTGATTTCATTCTTTTACCTTATTACTTTTACATCTTGTTATTTGAACATTGGAGACAATGTTCATCTTAAGTGTAAGGGGGGGGGGGGGGTAAAATACGATACTTTAGAGAATACAAGTGCACTTGATTTTTGTTTGTTTAATAGTAGATGTGTAATAAAACTGAGAGAAATACCTGTTAGGGCAATTTTAGTGCCAAATTTAAAATTTTTTACAACATTTAGGAGTAAAACTTTGATCTTAATGAGCATCTCACGGATAGGAGTTATATGACTAGCACAAAAACCGTACCACTAAAAAAATTTTCCACCCCCAAATATGTGAGGATCGCCCCTAGAATTGGTAGGAAAAGCATTTATGCTATGATGTGTGTACCGGTAGCACTTAGATTCTAGAACTTGCGTTAGGACCATTCCGAGGCCACAAGTGAGACTACATTCGTGTAGTTAGATTTACTACATGATAAGAGGCATTAGGATTAACCCATTGTTTTACACCTGTGTTTTTGTTATAATTACATTGGCTACATTGGTCAAGTAATTCTCCCACACCCTTCGCGTTGTACTCATTTTTAGTACACGATACCCCTAGTACACCCTTAGAGCATATCTTTTCGTTTCGACCTTTAAGCATTTTACTTAAAGGAAGAATTTGTTTACACCCCACTTAAATGTACACCCAAATCGCCTTAGCCTACCTTGTATGCACTCATTTTTAGTGCATTATTGTGACAACATTTGTTTAAACCCTTAGTTAATTATCTAATTGATTACATAGTTGCTAAGTCGAGTCATATCCTTGTACATATTGTTTTGGGACGATTGGGACTCATGGGTAAAGTACTAGTGTAATAGAGTAATGGGGAAGAACAACATTATTACCCCCATATGTGCTAAATATTTTAAAAGTACTCCAAGTGTTTCGATTATCTTAATTTGAGTCATTAGAATAGTTAATTGTAAAGTTATATAAAAGTTCAAGTGTAAGGGGAATGCAACGCCCCTATGATGTATTATTTTGGATGGTAAGGCAAGAGTGAATAAAAAAATAATAATAATAATAATAAAAAAAATCGAAAAAATCAAGAAAAATACAAAAAAAAAATGAGAAAAAGAAAAATAGAAAAAACATACGGACTACCATCCCGTTTCATTTTATGTTTATTTTATGTTTTTGTTATTTTCTTTCATTAGCTTAAGTCGAGTCTAGTCTTGGCTTAGCAACGCCATATTGTACATGTAATTAATCAAGATCTTTAACTCGCCACCAGTAAAATATCCTTTATCCAACAAAACCGTGTTTATCATATCCCTACACCTCACGTTATAACCCATTTAAAAGCCCTCTTTGATAGTTTATCTTAGGTGCTTACGCCTAGTGGATGAGGTTTTTGATCCTTTCCCAAGCCTATGGTAATCTATTTGCTATGACAGGTAGTGAGAGATATTATCCGTTTTCATTTATGAGAAATACTTTTATGACACCTGAGAGATGTGAGTATCTAAACACTACTTGTGAGGTGCTAGTTTGTAATCTCCGTGCTTATTATGATTAAAGTGGAACGACTATTTATTGTAATTACTTTTATATTAGCGTTAAATGACCCCTAACTTGTATTTTGATTAGAATAAAAGCGCATTTGCTTGAGGACAAGCAAATCTCAAGTGTAAGGGTATTTGATGAAGCGAAAAGTGTGCCGCTTTTAGGGGGTCATTTAAGCCCTAAATCGTATTTATTTGATCAAATATTGCCCTAAATCGTTCCTTTTGTCATTTTAGGTACTTTGGAGAAGAAATCTGGAAAAGGAAGCATTTTGAACGTTTTTGGAGCATAAAAGTGAAGAAAACGACAAAGTCTCAAAATCGGCTGGAAAAGTACCTTTGACGGCGTCAGGGATTGTTCCAGATGGCGTCATGGCTTGGCAAAAGAGGTGGATATGAAAAATACACATGATAAGCCAGGGAGTTTTACAAAGGAAGTCTGACGGCGTCACCCTTTAAGGTGATCAAGGCCATCACGGTTTAAGTTAAAGAGAGACGGCGTCAAGCACATTTCTGACGGCGTCAACCCTTGATAGGCCAGAGCGGATTTTGGAGCACTAACGTCAGGAAGACCATCCGGGAACCCTAGACACGGCGAGGTGACGGCGTCAAGATCTATAACGTGACGCCGTCAGATACTAAGTTCTATATATAGTTTTGCAATTTTTTGTCATTAGTGTGCAACTTTGTGAGGAGAAACCCTAAGACGAATTTCTGCCATTTTTAAGGGTTTTTATACCCTTGGATCTCCCATGTTTAATTGAAGATAAGTAATCATTTAATCATTCAATATGTCTATGTGTTGTTTGATTATATCTTGTTCTTGTCTTTTAATTAACATGCTAGGCTAGATTTATCTTGTGTTTGCTTAGATCTAATGAAACCTAGCTATTGATTATTGGTTATTAGTGTGTTATTAATAGTATTGGATGATTGTTTATCGATGTTAGGTTTAAGAAAACTGGCTAACTTCCTATACGGTAACTTGCTTGAACGTCTTAAGAAACATGAACCAATGCGTACTAAGGTTTTTATGGTTGTATTTAATGCATGAGCGAATTCTAGTGATCCCATGTTAGGAGCTTCTTAGCCGGCTCGACATAGGAGTGAAGTAGGAGCTTGTAGAGTTGGGGAAGTACGTACGCCACCCCACGATTGGTATTAAGGAATACACCCGTCATCCACGCAATTAATACACACTAATCAACCGGTAAAAGATAGTTAGGGAGTAAGGAAATCTAAGTAAACACATTTCTCTCCATATAAGTTTCACAACCTTTTCATTTTCAGTTATTTTATTTTATTTGCATTTGTAGTTATTTGGGTTAGTTGACTAGCAACTAATTCCGCCCACTCCTTCAAAACCCGAGATTTTACTTGCTTTCATAAAAATATAAAAATACAAAAAGAATCTTCTCTCACCCTTAGACCTATTAGAGTAGTTTTTCAATCCTAACGACACTATTCCCCTAGAGAACGATCAATCCCCCGGTACTTGCCACTTCACTATACTACATCGGTCAGGTACACTGCCTGGTGGGGATTGCAAGCTTCTCGAGATCCCTCGAGAGGTAAAACCTGTTGTAAGGTCGCAAAACCACGCATCATGTACTACACCACAAAAGGTCTTAACGGCTAAAAAAATTATGGTTCTATTAGAAAGTGAAAAATGAATACGAAAGTACTAACAAGAACATACCCAATCCCAATAACTAATTAAATGACGACCTCGTATTAACAGATAACATACTAACCTCGCATAAATATAAAGGTAGAAGTAACCAAGTAAATCAGTAGAGTTCAAGTCAAAAACTGAAAAAAGCTGGGCATCAATGTGCCAGATCAACTCAAACCACTAATTAGTAGCTCAACCGTATGCACTAAAGTGCCTCAAACGGATGCACTAAAGTGCCTCAAACGGATGCAGTAGATTACCTCAAACTGGTGCACTAAACATACAAATGGATTCCCTAATGTGTTGATCGATGCACTAAACATACAAATGGATGCCCTAATGTGTTCATCGATACACTAAACATACAAACAGATGCACTAAACATACAAATGGATGCCCTACCATACAAACAGATGCACTAAACATACAAACAGATGCACTAAACATACAAATGGATGCACTAAACAGATTTCAAATTAGTTCCAACGATGCACTAAACATACAAATGGATGCCCTAATGTGTTCATCGATGCACTAAACATACAAATGGATGCCCTAATGTGTTCATCGATACACTAAACATACAAACAGATGCACTAAACATACAAATGGATGCCCTACCATACAAACAGATGCACTAAACATACAAACAGATGCACTAACATACAAATGGATGCCCTAATGTGTTAATCGATGCACTAAACATACAAACAGATGCCCTAATGTGTTCATTGATACACTAAACATACAAACAGATGCACTAAACATACAAATGGATGCCCTACCATACAAACAGATGCACTAAACATACAAACAGATGCACTAAACAGATTTCAAATTAGTTCCAACGATGCACTAAACATACAAATGGATGCCCTAATGTGTTCATCGATGCACTAAACATACAAATGGATGCCCTAATGTGTTAATCGATGCACTAAACATACAAACAGATGCCCTAATGTGTTCATTGATACACTAAACATACAAACAGATGCACTAAACATACAAATGGATGCCCTACCATACAAACAGATGCACTAAACATACAACAGATGCATTAAACATACAAATGGATGCACTAAACAGATTTCAAATTAGTTCCAACGATGCACTAAACATATAAATAGATGCCCTACTATGACCAACTATTCACTAAACATACAAACAGATGCCCAATTAGTTCAAACAGATGCACTAAACATCCAAATGGATGCCCTACAAGGGAAATCGCTAGAGGTAGCACCTACAGTATTAGCCAAACACGCAAACAGACTGGTTGATGTATCCTGTGATATCTGCCATTCCAATGGATCCACAGGCACTCTGCAATATCAAAGATCCCATATCAAACACAACAAAACCCCTGAATCAAATCTCAACTTATCCTAACACAATCGATCCACTTGTTCACTCGTAACCAGATACATATAAAAACCTAAAAACTATGGATCATCAGAAAGAGATATCCAATAATTCAAATGCACCCTAATGCAATTAAAACCTATGAATTGGGGGAACTCAAACATTATCGTGTCTGTTTACTACATAACTAAATCACTAACAGAAACATATATCCTAATCCATCAAATTATTTACTTATAACCAACTTTCTTCATATGTGTGTGATACAAACCAGATCATCGACCAAAACAAACATAATCATAAATACAATCATTATAACCAGATGCATACTAACAACCTAAAAAATCGTGGAAAATCAACTGTCAACATGTTTGGCAAATACACAACTAAATAATCTCAAACCGCCGCTCAGCAGATAACCTCTATTACATAAACCGATCCCTAACACTTGTCTCATATCATGACATAAGTCAAATTTTATTATAATCACCAGTAGAAACAAAGATCATAAACAGTCCAATCGTAATCGAATACACCAATAACAACCTAAAAAATGTCTTCAGCAAAACCAGTGATTATAATCAATCAAAACGCTCCGTTAAAATCTAATACGCGGACAAAATAAAAACCTAAAAAATAGTGAAGATTAACTGTCATTATATCACCAGCATAAACATAGTTCCTAATCGGTCCAATCCTAATCGGTGGTGGTGGTTGTAGTAACGGTGGATACGGTGGTGGTGGTGACGATGCAGAAGGTGGAGACGGTCGTGACGGTGGTGGTGGTGGTGGTGACTGTGCAGACGGTGGTGGTTGTGAAGGTGCAGAAGGTGGATCTGATTGAGATCGGATTGATATCCCTCTTTTGTTGATTTGTTTTTAATTTTTACCCTAAACTTTCAAGTGTTTTCAAAATCTACCCTATAACTTTTTTTCTCACTTTTCTATCTAATTACACTTTTCTCTAAAATCGGACCCTATATATATATACATATAATATATATATATATATATATATATATATATATATATATATATATATATATATATATATATATATATAACAAGGTTATTTCTTTTTTGCATTGGAAACATTTCAATTCCTTGAATACTTGAACGATTTTGTAATGCTTTCATTTGTTTTCCACACTCTTGACTTAAAAATATAGATTTTGGAATTTCGAAATCATAATTCTTATCTTTTGACTCATAAGAATTAGAAAACTTTTGAGGAGTAAAAGTTTCATATGATATTTTCTTATCTTTTACAAGATTCCAATTTTACGAAGTAAATGTTTGAGATGAATGTTGGTTCCTTAAATACTTTCTACATTTTTGCAAAGAGTAAGTTGTAAATTGAGAAATCTTTTTCGAAAACATTTTGAAGATTTACCCGTGTAAATCTTTTCTGAAACATTCACTTTTGGTGGTGTTGTTTTAGAAACTTAAGAAGCAACCTTTTTCTGCTTAAACGAATCAAACAATCTTTTGTAATGCATTCTCAAATCATTGTTTTCTTTTTGTAAATGAGTATTTTGTGATGGCGATTTATATTCCAAAAAAACATTCTCTTCAAGTTTTTCAAAATATGTTTCACATTTCTCGGTTAGTCTTGAAAGCTCAGATTTGACATCATCGAGCTGGGAAGCCCGCGCGTTGCAGCGGAGCGCTTTGCGGGGTGTTTTTTTTTTTTTTTTTTTTTTTTTTAATGTTGTTTTCTCCGTTGTTGGTAACAAATGCAGTGTCCGTAATTCAAAAGGTGATGTGAAACGTTTTTTTTTGAAAAATGGCTCCTTTTGCAAAGAGCCGTGAACTTCAGGGGTATTTTTTGTCAATTTTCAAACAAATTTTTTATAAAAGGGACTACTTTTGCAAAGAGTTGTCAACTTAAAAAGGACTCCTTTTGCAAAGAGCCGTGAACTTCAGGGTATTTTTTCCCAATTTTCAAACAGATTTTTTTGTAAAAGGACTAAATTATCCAAACAATCGTTTATAACAAATTTTGGCACACACAAAAAAATCCATCCATGTTTGTGTGAAAATACTTCGTTTAAGCCCAAAGCAGCCCAACAAATCCTGTATTCGTTTTTTAGCCCAAATTCACTTATGTAACACACCAGCCCAAACCTTAATAAATATTTGGTACAAATTAAACAAATCAGCCCAACTCTTTTACCCTAATAATTAGGACAATATAAAAGCATAACAATCCCTAAACCACACTTTCATTTGTGCAGTCAACACACACATCTCAAGCATCCGCCTCCTTCTTCATTTTTGTTCTCTTATAAACAAATCTAAACAACAACAACAAAAAATTTCAAAGATCTAATATTGGTATTGATTTTCGTCCTTGTGTTTTCTTTGAACGAATCAAGAAAAGAGAATAACATATTTGTTATTTTTCTTTATCTTTTTGTTTCGGATGGTTATAGAAGTTTAGTTTCGATATGATCTATGATGATTATATTTCGTGTGTTGACAATCTAACGTTTTTTTTTTTTTTTTTTTTTTGGTTAGTATTGCCGTTTGGTCGTTTGCCGCTGCTGTAGCCGCCACTCTCTCGCCAAAAAAACTTGCAACTGTCGCCGGAAAATTTGAGGTTGCCGGAAAAATTCATGTGGCTGCCGGAAGTTATTTTTGTCACCGGAATAGGTTGTTAATATTTATTATGTAAATTTTGTTATAATAAAGTTTATGTATTGTAAATTTGAGTTTGTAGATTTGTTTGTAATAAATATGTTGGTGACTTAAGCATTTAGAGAATTTGATCAAAAATAAAACCCAAAAAGAGCTGATTTTATTTTATTATTATTATTATTTTTTTTTTGGTGCAGTATATAATGGCGTAGTATGAAAGCTGGGCTCTGTCGCCGGAAAATTTGAGGTTGCCGAAAAAATTCATGTGGCTGCCGGAAGTTATTTTTTGTAGATTTGTTTGTAAGGCTTCTCACAGTGGCAACCCATATTGCATCATCTTTCCGGCTGCCACCTCAGCTTTCTCTCTCTTCAACCCATATTCATCTCTCTCATCACAGTGGCAACCCATATTGCATCATTTTTTTTTTTTTTTTTTTTTTCTTTTAAAAAAAAAAACATTTTTTAACACAAACACAAATTTTATTAATAAAACGTAAATATTACATAAACGATACGATACGAAATAAAAACCATTACAACTAAATAAAAAACTTAAACAACTAAAAATTAAACACGCGAACACTTATTTAAAAACTAGTAATTTAGGTTGTGGCGTTCCTTGATTTCCGCTTTAATTCGCATAAGTTCCTCTCTTTGTCGTTCGGGGCAAATTTGGGTCGATAGCCGAGTTGTAGAAAATCAATTCTTGATCCCGTTTGGTATTTCTCAAGAGTTCCTTTTGTTCCTCCTGGCATTGCAAGAGCTTTTGTTGATATTCCAATTTTTTTTCTTTGATCGCTAGCTCTCGTTCCTTGATTTGTCTCCACGACTCATCCCGCTCTTTACCTTTTTCCTTCTTTGACGGTCTTGATTTCCACAAATCCGCTATTAGCCCACTCATGAATGATTTTGATGTCTCATGAGAGGAGGAGGTGGATGATTTCCTCCTTGCTTTGTCACGACCTTGTGGTCGTGATTCTCTAGTATCATCCTCTGTTTCATCCTCGTCATCATCCAAGTCTTGAAAATTCGAGGGGCCTTGTGTTGACCCCGACGTAGTTGTTGAACCCTTCACTTTCCTTCGAACGCCCGATTGGAAAAGGGGTATCTCTTCCTTCCAAGAATCATGCCCCCTCAAAACTTTCCAACACTCCACCATAGTGAAATCTTGACCGTAACGTGCACGATACTCCAAAAGAGCTTTGGACAAATCGTCAACGTCATTCTCACCACTTCCATGTGTCCCCTTGACATTATCAACAATAGCACCAAAATTCGCAACTTGACTACGAATTCTAGTCTTCCATTTGGAAATGATCGAATTCGTTGTCCGGTCTGAACCAGTTTCTCTCAAAAAATAGGCTACCACTTTCTCCCAAAATTTGTGCCGATTCATAGTGTTTCCTTTTTTTGCATTTTCAGAAACAAAGATGAAAGCTTTACAAAGAACGACCTCTTCTCTGGTAGTCCATGGTTCAATTTTTTTGGCCGGTTCGGGTTCTTTGCCTTTGCCTTTCGTCTTTGTAGCACGCCGCGAAGGCTTCTTTGGCTTGACGGGTGATGTCTCTTCGACTTCGACATCGTCATCGTCATTAACGGGCATAGAACCGTGGAAAGAATCTTGGTAGGAACCGTGACCCGAACCTTGCCCCATCGAAGCATCTTTACTCGGGTAATCTTGGGTCGAATAGCCATAGTTATGATAGTCTCCCCAATCATCCAAATTCATATCAAGATTAGTAGACCGAATCGGAGAATGTTCTTGATACGGTTGGGAAGAATGCAAGAAATCCATGTTAGGCCGATAAGCCGCCTCACTTGGTTCTTGATTGTAATCAACACGTTGTGGTGGGACAAAAGGACGACGAATGGAAAACAAGTTTTCTCTTTGATTGACTTGTGGTAATTGTGTTGGATATTCAAAAGATTGTGGACGAAAGCGTATGTTCCCTTGTTGTGGTGGTGTTATGCCGGTTAGTTCAAAGGTGTTTTGCGGAGAGAAATTTATGTCCGGTGCATTTTGGGTTAGTCGGGATCGTCGGTTTTTTGATTGTGGAGTGTTTTTCTTTGACATTGTGTGTTTTTTGATGTGAATTTGTATGAATTGTTTTTGAAATTGTGTGTTTGAAAGTGGGTTTGATGTGGGTATTTATAGGATGAAAAGTGGTAAATATTTTGGAAAAAAAGTTTTTTTTTTTTTAGCAACAAACGGATACATTTTTTATGCAACAAACGGATACAAAATCGGTCGAATATCCGAACGATTTTTGCTACTCTTGACCGGCGATCGATTTGGCTAGTTTGCCCACATTGGGGCGATCGATATTCAATATCGATCGATCGATATTGTTGCTCGATTTCTTCCGACCCACTGTGAAGAGCCTAATAAATCTGTTTCCTTAGGGGCTAAACTGTAATTGCTACAGTAAAAGGCAAACAGTGTCTACACTCACAAAAGTACTGTTCGAAGCACTGTGGAGGCAACTTTGTGTTCACACTACTGTGCACACTCCACATACCCATCTTTATTATATAGTATAATATTTGACATCATCAAAATCTTTGGTTTGACATCATCAAAATCTTTGGTTTGTTGTAATCAGTCTTTTCCAGATCCACAATATTAGTCACAAAAAAACGTTTCTCTTATTAACAAAGTTTCATTTTCTCCCCTATTTCCCTTACAAGTTCTGAATTATTTGTCTTAAAACTTGAATTTGTAATGGAAATATCCAAAACTTTTGATTCAATCTTTCCCTCAGTCTCTTCAAACATTTTCTCAAGAGAATGATCATGATTTAGAAAACAAACTTTGTTTGAAGTCTTTGTTCCAAACATCATTCGAGACCATCAAATGATTACTCTTTTTGCAGCGAAGAATAAACTTATTCAAGAAATTCATTTTTAGCCAAAAACATGAGTTTTTATTTTTCTAAAACACTTGTTTGATGTTTCATCTCTTGCTTTAAAAACTCAAGTTTGTCTAAAATCAAATATTTTTCCTCATTTAACTTTCTCTCACAATCCTTATTTTCTTTCCGCTTTTTTCCCAATCAAGAGCTAAAGCTTGTGACATTTTTTTTCTTGATCTTAAATCGTCATTTTCAGTTTCTTTAAATATTAGCCATGTTCTTACAAATTTTTAGGTAATAACAATAGCAATGTTTAGGGAGGAGAGAGGTTCCTACCTTGCATAGTGAAACCTAAGTCGAGACCCTCTTTGGGTTGTGTTTCCTTGAGAGATTTGCAATAGTATAGACTTCGTTGTTTTGTGTGGATTTATTGTATGCTTGTCCCGGGTTGTGGGACTTATATGATTAATGACTATGTTGTCGTGGTAGCAACTAACCACGATGCAAGTCTCCACTTGTGTCGGGCATCGTCAAGACATTTTATGTGGATTTTCATTTAGTGAATTCTTTATTATTGTATATCAATGCATTATGACGATTTCGTCCGTCACACTCCACGTTTACGCCATTTACGGGGTGTGACACAAAATCGAGCATTTTTATTAGCCAATTGAAAGTCAAAATTAATAAAAATTGGTCATACTTTGATAAAGTGGAGAAAAAAAAAACATAAAAATACGTGTCAAATTTGTGAAAACAAAAACTTAAAAAAAAAAAGATGGGGTAATTAATAAAATTTTAGTTGTTGAATTCTAAATAAAGTATTTGGAGTTATAAGTGTAAACTTATAAGTTTACATATTGTTTAATAACTTTAAAATATAAACAAATACCCTTTAGACTTTATATTTTAAAAAGACATACATGTTAACTACATTTTTGGTCCTTGTGATTTACCGGGTGTAACGATTTTGGTCCAATAGTTTAAAAAGTAACGGATCTTGTCCAAAATCCGACGACCCGTAACACTTTTGGTCCATTTTCACTAACAACGTTAATTTGACTATGTTTGACTGTTAAATAAGAGGGTACTTTTGTCCTTTCACATGTGTAACACAACAAAAACACATTTTAACTTCCACACATCAAAATCAAAATCTCAGTTCATCTCCTCCCATTTTTTTTCTCTCTACCAAAACTGTATCACATTTTCTCTCTACCAAAGTTGATCCTCGCATATGCCTCCGGCAACCGCCTCCACCAACCACCTTGCAACTAACAAAAACATCAAACACATCTCAATCACCTTGCAACTAACAAAAACATCCGGCGACCACCACCTCCGGCAACCGCCTCCACCAACCACCAACCGCCTCCACCAACCACCTACAGAACATCAAACACATCTCAATCACCTTGCAACTAACAAAAACATCTGGCCACCACCACCTCCGGCAACCGCCTCCACCAACCACCACTGCCAAACAAACACCAACAATAAATCCCATAATAACCCAACCCCATTTTCAAGTCCGAACAATCACTCAATCCAAACCTAAACCCATACCCTTATTTCGTGAACTCAAAACCCAACTCAAATTCGAACAAGACCCAATAAAGCTCGCATCTTTATTGTGAAATGAAGGAATGTGGGTCATGATTGCTATGTTGTATTCACAAGCTGGTATGGTTGATAATGCACTTAAGGTGTTTGATGAAATGCTTGAACGAAAAAGATGGGATTTTGGGGAGAGTTTGGATAAGGTGTTTGTAGAGAAGAGGGGTGTGAAACGGAAGTGAAGGCGTATAATTTATTGGTGAGAGGGTATGTGAAAGGAGGGAGGTTGGGTGATGCGGAGGAGTTGGTTAGGAAGATGGAGAGTGGTGAGATTGCGGTGAAGCCGGATATTCCTTCGTATAATGATTTGTTGGTGGAGTATTTTACGATATATAGGCATATGGTTGAGGAGGCCAAAAATATTATACGGATGAAGTGGGTTCCTCCGTTTGAAGCCACAAAGCTTGTTGTCAGTGAATTGGTGAAAATTATAAGTTACATGCGGCTAGAGAAGTGGTTGAAAGTTTCAAGAAGCGGCTCAGGGGGGTTGCTTTATAATCATGGGAAAAGATTGAAGCTACTCTTCCTATATAACTGAACTTGATAGTTTTCAGGTACTGATAGAAAACATATTTCATAATGTATGATTGAAACCAAAAGGTATGCTGAAGACTTGTTTAGTTTTTACTTGTTAAAATGGTTAGAATATATTGGTTTGTAATTTTGATAATTGAAAATGAAAACGAATATGTGTGTTTATAATCTTTTTGTATGTATTTTGTTTTGATTTTTGATATAATATAGAAAATGAGGATTGGGTGGTTTTGTGGTGGTTGTGGTCAGTGGCGGAGCCAGGAGCCACGATCAGGGGTAGCGAAATACGAAAATTTGTTTAGGGGTAGCGAAAATTTGTTTCAGGGGTAGCGAAATCGCCAAAAAATGGCAAAAAATGGCTAAAAATCGCCAAAAATCGCCAAAAATTCCACTACCGGGTAAAAGTTCAGGGGTAGCGACCGCTACCCCTGGGCTCTACATAGATCCGCCCATGGTTGTGGTATGTGAAGATGATGACTAATAATAATGAAGGAAAGGGCATTTTAGTTATCGTACATCATCATCCGAGGGTATTTTAGTCATTTTACGTTTTTTTAACTAGTTAAACTAACAGTCAACAAAAAATGGACCAAAAGTGTTACGGGTCGTCGAATTTTGGACAAGATCCGTTACTTTTTAAACTATTGGACAAAAATCGTTACACCCGGTAAACCACAAGGACGAAAAATGTAGTTAACTTTAGCTTTTAAAAATAAGACATACATGTTGCTTTTAAAATTCAACATGTAAATGCACGAGATTATAAATATCAAACGGAAGCACGAGTTATTGTGTATGTAAATTTAAACAACAACATCAACCTTAACACTCATATCGATATAAATAGTGAAAAAATTTATGTAAAAACCCGCGCATAATTATTAGTTGTACTTATATTACATTTACAAAACATTAAATACGAGCAAATTCTTATATGTTCGTATATTAAGCCAAAATATTAAAATAAAATTGATTCATGTATAAACCCTTGCGTGTACGAGACTTATAACTAATTTTCGTTTATACTAGAAACTCTCCCATTTAACTTTTCATTCAATATCGATATAACACATGTAAATACATGAATGTTTAAAGTTATAATATAATCGAACCCCGCGGAATATAAATAGAATACATTTTTATAGATTTATCCGGAGATACTTGGTAGATGTATTCTTTTTAAAGAGGTGATTATTCAACATTTTACGCATATATAATGGATTGTGCTATTAATTTTATCAATACCGGCATTTTACAATACTATTTTTTTATTGCTAATACGTCATAGAAACCGTGTTGACGATTAGACAATAAATTAAACAAGTTTAGGCTCACCAGTAATGACTCGATTAAAATATTACTTTTTTCTCCGTCCCAAAATTATTGTCACCAGACAAAAAACACATTCTTTTAGAAAAATGTCACTATCACTACTTTCTCTCTTACTTTTTTGCCAAATGACAAGTTTACCCTTAACTAATTAATTAACACTTCTTTAAAGTTTGTAATATTAATTTCAACAAAGGGTAATATAGTAACTTTACCAAACTCTACTACATATTCACTTTCTATTTATGGTATGTGACAATAATTTTGGGACAGACGGAAAAGAAAAATGTGACAATAAAATTGGGACGGAGGGAGTACCTTTTTCTAACATTCTAATGATTGTTTGATCTCTTTATATTGTGTTGTAGATTACGAGTAATTGATACCAATAGTTCATGATGCATCTTCAATGTAAAGTTTTGTCAATAAGCTTGATATAAATATAGAAAGGGATGACTTTTTTTTAGTATTCACGAGGTTGATTAATTGTCTAGTGGTTTTATAGGGATGGTTTTTGTTGACAACTTTTTTTGGGTTAGCGCTTAGAGATGCATTTTACTTTGAAACTTAAAATTTCTTCACGTGAAGTTAAAAAGACGGGAAAAAACGTAAAAATATGTCGTATCACGGTTATATCTATGTAGATCACATGGTTATTTGGTCATTTAACATGTTCAGTAAATGAACATAATTTATGTAGGTAAAAATAATAGGAGGAATCGTATATATATCCCTCTAAAAACTAAAAATTGCATATATATCAAACATAAAATTAAAATTGCGTATATATCTTTCCTAAACAAAAAAATATCATATATATACATCCAAATAATTATTTTATATATACTCAAAAACAAAAAACACTTGATAATTGTAACTAAAATACAAAATGACCATTATATCCTCTACTTATAATAAATCTATACACCAATTATATTACAATTTACGCATCAGATTAACTCTAAACTCTAAATTGACTCAAGTACATCCAAATAATTATTACAATGTACTAACTTTTCAGATTAATGTTTTTATTCTTGTTCTTGTTCTTGTTTTTGCTTGATCACAAGTTTCATATTGTTGAATTATAATTGCTTATAACCAACTCACAAAAACCCACACGACTAACCATTATTTACTACCATATGATCTTTATTTGAACTTAATACTTGAAGGAATTAAAACATAGAACATACACGAGTCAACATTAAACATCTTGTTATATCATCTAATTTTTTGATGAATAAAAAATTAATTCTCAATTATGTATGCTCCAATGAATTAATCCTTGAACTAGCCTCATATCGGCATCTTACAATTACTATTTTTTTTATTGCTAATACATCAGAGAAACCGTGTTGACTGTTGACGATTAGATAATAATTAAATAAGTTTAGGCTCACCAATAATCACTCGATTAAAATATTACATTTTTTCTAATATTCTAATGATCGTTTGATCTCTTCAAATTGTGTTGTAGATTAATTGATACCAATAGTTCATGATGCATCGTCAATTTAAAGTTTTGTCAATAGACTTGATATAAATATAGAAAGGGATGACTTTTTTTTTTTTTTTTTTCCCTTCGTATTCACGAGGTTGATTAATACCTAGTGGTTTTATAGGGATGGTTTCTATTGACAACTTTTTTTGGTTTAGCGCTTAGAGATGTATTTTACTTTAAAACTTAAAATTTCTTCACGCGAAGTTAAAAAGATGGAAAAAAAGGTAAAAGTATGTAGTATCACCGTTAGATCTATGTAGATCACATGGTTATTTTGTCATTTAACATGTTCATTAAATGAACATAATTTATGCAGGTAAAAATAATACTACCAGATGGTTATATTTTCTTGAAAAATTGGATCCAAAATCCCGGTGAATTGGCTTCATCTTCTCTTCTGTAATTTTTGATTCTTGGTGCATTTTGTTTTGATGTTTCTTTCTCCGGTGCTCTATCTTGGAGCCCGTTGTTTTTTTGTTGTTGTTTGTCGTTGCTTTCATGGCCTAATAAAATCTTTGCTTCTTCACAAAAAAAAAAAAAAAAAAAAAAAAAAAAAAAAAAAAAACACACCTACCAGATGGTTATAGTTTTGTAAAAGAAGTTTGACCATACCTTGCTGAGACTTGTGGATCTACAATTAAAGAATTGGACTAAGTCTAAAGATACGCAACATACTTTCTCAAAAGTATCGAAATACGTAATATACTTTTAAAATTATTATTGTACGCAATTTACTTTCAAATTTGGTGCAATGTACGTAACATGACCTGGAACCAACAGGTTACCAGGTTGAAAACTTTGAAAATTGACAGGAATGGTCCCTGTGGCTTGCGTTGACTTTCACCGGTCATCCTTGACTTTTTTATCACTTAGAAAAGTTACAGTAATGGTCCTTATGGTCCCTGTGGCTTCCATTTTTGTCCATTTTTTTACGTTTTCGTCCTTTTTTATACGTTTTCGTTCATTTTTATACATTTTCATTCGTTTTTATCCGTTATCGTCCGTTTTTATACGTTTTCGTCCGTTTTTTAATGTTTTCGTTCGTTTTTATACATCATCATCCTTTTTTAACGTTTTTGTCCGTTTTTCTTGCGTTTTTTACGTTTTCGTCCGTTATTCTTACTTTTTTTCGTTTTCATATGTTTTTGTCCGTTTTTCTTACGTTTTTGTCCGTTTTTCTTACGTTTTTTTCGTTTTTGTCCGTTTTTCTTACGTTTTTGTCCGTTTTTCTTTGGTTTTTTTCGTTTTTGTCCGTTTTTATGCGTTTTTGTCCGTTTTTCTTACGTTTTTGTCCGTTTTTCTTACGTTTTTTTCGTTTTTGTCCGTTTTTATCCGTTTTTCCTACGTTTTTGTCCGTTTTTCTTACGTTTTTTTCCGTTTTTGTCCGTTTTTATCTTTTTTGTCCGTTTTTCTTACGTTTTTTTCCGTTTTTGTCCGTTTTATCCGTTTTTCTTACGTTTTTGTCCGTTTTTCTTACGTTTTTTCGTTTTTGTCCGTTTTTCTTCCGTTTTTTTTCGTTTTTGTCCGTTTTTCTTACGTTTTTGTCCGTTTTTCTTAGGTTTTTTTCGTTTTTGTCGTTTTTTCTTACGTTTTTGTCCATTTTCTTACTTTTTTTCGTTTTTTTGTTTTTTATCCGTTTTTGTCCGTTTTTTCCTACGTTTTTGTCCGTTTTTTCTTACGTTTTTTTTGTTTTTGTCCGTTTTTTATCCGTTTTTGTCCGTTTTTATCCGATTTTCTTACGTTTTTATCCGTTTTTGTTTATTTTCTTTACGTTTTTGTACGAATTTTTTGTCCGAATTTTTTTGACCAAATTTTATTAAAAAAATAAATAAAATTAAAAATTTTGAAAAAAAAAAATAGAAAATTTTTTCCGAATTTTTTGTCCGATTTTTTTTCTTTTTAGTCCGAATTTAAAAAAAAAAAAAAAAAAGTTCAAAAATTTTGTCCGAATTTTGAATTTTTTTTATTTTTTATTTTTTAAATTTGGTCAAAAAAAAATCGGACAAAAATTTTGAATTTTTTTATTTTTTTATTTTTATTTTTTTTAATTCGGACAAAAATTTTGAAATTTTTTTATTTTTTATATTTTTAAAAAAATTCGGACAAAAAATTCGGACTAAATAAAAAATTTGGAAAAAAAAAAAGAAAACGGAAAAAACATAAGAATAACGGACGAAAACGTAAAAAACGGACAAAAACGGATAAAAACGGACAAAAACGAAAAAAAAACGTAAGAAAAATGGACAAAAACGTAACAAAAAGGAAAAAAACGTAAGAAAAACGGACAAAAACGTAGGAAAAAACGGACAAAAACGGAAAAAACGTAAGAAAAACGGACAAAAACGGATAAAAACGTAAAAAAAAGGGACAAAAACGTAAGAAAAACGGACAAAAACGCATAAAAACGGACAAAAACGAAAAAAACCTAAGAAAAACGGACAAAAACGTAAGAAAAACGGACAAAACGTAGGAAAAAGGGACAAAAACGGATAAAAACGAAAAAAAAAACGTAAAAAAAACGGACAAAAACGTAAGAAAAACGGACAAAAACGGAAAAAACGTAAGAAAAACGGACAAAAACGTAAGAAAAACGGATAAAAACGGACAAAAACGTAGGAAAAACGGACAAAAACATATGAAAACGAAAAAAACGTAAGAATAACGGACGAAAACGTAAAAAACGCAAGAAAAACGGACAAAAACGTTAAAAAATGACAAAAATGGAAGCCACAGGGACCATAAGGACCATTACTGTAACTTTTTCTAAGTGATAAAAAGTCAAGAGATGACCGGTGAAAGTCAACGCAAGCCACAGGGACCATTCCTGTCAATTTTCAAAGTTTTCAACCTGGTAACCTGTTGGTTCCAGGTCATGTTACGTACATTGCATCAAATTTGAAAGTAAATTGCGTACAATGGTAATTTTAAAAGTATGTTACGTATTTCGGTACTTTTGAGAAAGTATGTTGCGTATCTTTAGACTTAGTCCTAAAGAATTCTAATAGAAGACGTAGAGATGAGGTTTTGTATATATACGGATACACATGTAAACCACCTAAAGTAAAACTTCTATAAATTAATACTCAATAAATTAATAACCTCAATAAAATTAATAATTTATCCAGTCCCAACTTGGGACCAGTATAAATTTGGACTCCAATTGATAAAATAATAAGATAATAATTTTTTTGAAACCCCAATGTATATATATTAGTCCCAACGAAACTATAAATTAATAATTACTAAAAATTTCATATATATATATATATATATATATATATATATATATATATATATATATATATATATATATATATATATATATATATATATATATATATATATATATGTATGTGTGTGTGTTTGTGTGAGAGAGAGAGATACACTTTAAAATCATAAGATTGTTTATAAAAAATGAATCTATAGTCACTTGTTGAACTTCAGATCTATAATGAGTTTATCTTAAAATCTCCTTATTGCACTAAAGAGTTGGTGCGTTATATTCTCGTAATGCAACAAAAAGTGTTAATTTTATTTTCATAAAGTGTGAATGTGAACTCATAAAAATGTTAATTGGAACTTATTTTTCAAATATATTTTTTCGTCTCTAATGAGTATATATAGTAACTAGCTATTATATTAGACTTGAAAATTTAAAGGCCATAGGTAAAACCTCTTTAAATTAATAAATTATTAATTTATCGATATAATAATATCTCGCTAAATTAATAAAATATTTCGATCTCAACACTATTAATTTATAGAGGTTTTACTGTATAATGTATTTTAGACCCGTTTTCCTCACTTTTTAAGATTTACAAAAATAGATTTTAATTACTTCAAGTTATAAAGCTATGTTTACAATTATGTAATGCATCAATACATTTATACAACATGAGTTGAGATCAATATATATCTGATATTTGTCATATACTAGTATCTAATAAATCAATATTAGTCATCAATTTTTTTTTATCAAAATTAATAAAAAACCATTTTTCATCTTTTAAAGAAAAAAAAAAAAAAAAAAAAAAAAGCATATCTTGTAAACGGTAAATTTTTAAGCTTCAAAAAATACACTATCGTGACGAGAATTAAATTATACTACTATATCTATAGATATGCACTTCTCTATACTTTTGACGATTTTTTTTTTCAAAAATTCCGCCTAGAAAAATCACATGTGATTTGTAAAAATCAAACATTTGATTTTTACAAATCAAATGTGATTTTTCTGGGCGGAAATTTAAAAAAAAAAAAAATCGTTGAAAGTATATAGTAGTGCATATCTATAGAAAGATAATTTAATTCTCGTCGCGATCGTATAATTTTTTTTCGCGTAACGATTAACGGTTTGCGAGATATTTTAGTTTAAAAAAAAATGATTTTTTTTATTAAAAAATTGAATGGCCATAAATGATTTATTGAATATATGACAAATATGAGATCTATATTGAACTTTTGCTTATACAACATTAATAGTTAATGTTATTTTAAAAAAAAACCTTCCTCAATTGAAAATACAATTAACATACCATAAGGTACAAACTAAGCAAACTACTGATCTATTATAAAAATCTTGACCTATGCTAACAAACAAGTACCTTTCACCGTCATAACTTCGTAATACTACTAGCTACCGTTTTTGTATCGTCATTGCATCGTGATGTACGGGTACCCTATTATTTTTATACGAGATAGTATCCGATCACTTAAAAAAAGGCATTTAGTGGCACACACTTTTAATGACACATGTACATGTGTCACTCTATTTTGTTTTTAGTGGCACTTTAAGGTTTGTGCCACCATTGTACACGATTTTTTGTCGTCTCGGTGTTTAATTGGATCAAAAAGTGTAGATTGGCAGAGACACCTTAACCCTGTGTATTATAATGGTACCCATCAACCCTACCCAACAAAGGTTTGATGCTTGTGAAATACCTCCACCCAATACCCAACCATGCTACGGAACGGATTCGAACTCGCGTCCTTTGTTGGATCAAGACATCACATGGTTGGGCCCAGGCTTCTAAGGTAGCTGGTGGCCAACTACGCTAGGCAGGTGGTTATCTCGGCGTTTAGTTGATCAAACCAAAAAAAAAAAAAAAAAAAAAAAAAAAAAAATTGTCGTCTCTGTATTTCGTTTATAGTGGCAATTCAACCTTGGTAATTTTTTGTCGTTTACTTGATCAAATAAAAAATGGCTTGATCCGGGACGCAATACTTTACACATAATCTTGAATATTTTTGCTACCGTGTCTTTCATTTTCCTGAATATTGTTGCTATTTGTCTTTCATTTTCCTCTTCCATTACATTCATTACTAATGTTAGAGTTAAAATTAGCCACTAAGAGCACAAGGTGTGGAGGTTTTTATACCTCGCCACCCCACGGTGGACAACTCGCCACAGCTCTTCACAACACCGACCCCCCTTGTGTTTTTTCGCCAGTTGAAGCCTCGCCGTCTGTACGACGAGGGAAAGTTCCTGCCCCTTGTCAGTCTTTTTTTTTTTTTTTCCTTCTTTTGTAAATTTGTAATGTTTTTATATTTATGTAAACTTGAAAAAACTTGTAATGTTTTATAAAACTTGTAACGTTTTTTAAACTAAGAACTGAAAATATATTAAACATCGAATGAAAATACATTAAACATCGAATTGAAAATACAAAGTACGATTAATACAAACTACGATACGCTAATAAAAATGAAACTGCAAATTACAAAGAAAAGTCTGAGTTCCAACCCTCTTCACTCGAAGTCTCTTCCCTAAACTCGCCAGCAAAATACGCTCCTTCCATAATGTCAAACCAGTTGGCCCTGCGGTATTCTGCTTCTCTTTCTTCCTGCTCCCTAAGAGCAGCTGTCTCACGTGCTTCGGTTTCTTGTATCTCTCTCAGTATTTCCTCATCCTGCTCAAGTTGTCGGAGTTGTTCATCAGTAAAATTAAACGGATTGGGTTGGTATTCCACCGGTGGAGTGTTAACCGGTTCATTTTCCGTTGAGAGTACGAGAAAGAGAACTTCCGGTGGAATGTTTGATGGTTCATTTTCAGTCGGGAATACCGGAAAGAGATCTTGAGGTGGAGTGTTTAGTGGTTCATTTTCAGTTGGGAATACCAGAAAGAGATATTCCGGTGGAGTGTGATAAACCGGTTCATTTTCCGTTGAACTAGGGAATTGTTGAGAGAATTTTTTGTGTGACATTGTTGATAATCCGTGTGTTAGTTGTGTGTGTGAGTCTGTGAATGGGTATTTATAGGCAAGTTTTGAATTTGAATTTGAGTTTAAATTATTTGAATTTGAATTTTGAATAAATCCCGCTCGGATTTGAATTTGAATTTTGAATAAAACCCGCTCGGATTTGAATTTGAATAAATCCCGGTCGTTTTTGAATTTTGAATTCTAATTTGAATTTGAATAAATCCCGCTCGTTTTTGAATTTTGAATTTGAATTTTCAAACGTCTATAATCCGTTATAAATAACATACTATTTTTCACACACTTCTATATCTAACCATTTTACAATGAATACTCGTTGGTCAAAAGAAGAAGAAAACTTGCTAGCTGAAGTTTGGGTTGCATTTTCCCAAGACGTAGACAACTACAATGAATACTCCTTTTGGAACCAGGTTGTAGACATGTTCAACAATCAGTCTGACGGTGACAATCGTAACAAAAATATGGTCACGGGTAAATGGACAAGACTTAGCAGTGAATGTCAAAAATTCAATGCTATTTACAAACATTTGCAGCGTATAAGCTGGGAAAATGACAGTGATCGTCTCAAGAATGCAAAGACCATTTTTGAACAACGCTTTGGTGGGAGAAGCTTCCAATATGTTCACGTGTGGGAGCTTTTGAGAAACCACCCCAAATGGGACGAATGAAATGCTTAACTCTGTTGTGTGATTTGTTTTCCGTATCGTTTTTAATATGTTCTACTGTTTGCATTTGAATTTTAATTCGTACTGTTACTTTTAGTTTGAATTTGAATTTTAAAATATCCTCCAACGGCTATTTTCCCCTATAAATACCACTTTACCTATATTTCGTTTTCTCACACAACTTCTTATCAAACTCTCTCGCAAGTATCACTAATTTTAACACAAAAACCATGGCTAACGAACCAGCTGAGGTGCAAAAGGCTATCCTTACCCGAATACGCAATGAACAAGAAATGAACTCAAGCTGATTAATAATTTGCTAGGTGTGATAACTCGTATTATGCTACAGATGCATGATCGTGCTCTAGAGGTCGAAAGGTTGTGTGAGCTGCCTCAAGACCATCCAGCTATCAGTGTCGGTCTAGAAACTTTACTAATATCACAACCCGCTAATTTACATGTCAATACTAATCACCAAACTCGAATTTATTTTCTCGACATTTAAACGATAACAATTTACGTGTGACTTTTATTTGAACCAACGTGAAAACCTAGAATAAATCCCAAGTACACTAGGACTTAGGTTATATTTAGTCCACAACACTCCAGTATCATGCTCCTGCTCCAGTTCACAATTTTTAAACTCCAAAACAATTCCCTTTTCTTAAATTACTTACGGATTGTCAATTCAACGAACTATATTCGTTATTCAAAATTTAACACCCGATATACCCAATTCTTTCAACGATTATTTCTATCGTATTTTTATACTTTCAAAAAGATTACAAAAGTTTCAAAAATATTTCTTTACGCCTAAGATAAATTCTTTACAACTTACGTTTAATTACGTATAATTTTCGTTAATCACCGAAACGACAACCAATACATATTTTTAACACCCAATACCTACAATATATAAACTTTTGTATCAAAACTACACAAATACTTCCATTTTTATCCCATAGCCGCCCCCCCCCCCCCTCTTTTTTTTTGCCTTGTAAATAATTATCTAGACAACACAAGTACTTGGCATTAATTAGCCACCCTAAATCCCTAAAACATGGAATAACAAATCTTCCATGGAGGCTAAGCCTCCCCTTTGTCCCCTTGACCACCCCATTCCCCCCCCCCTCCTCCCCTATCTAAATTAATGATCTTGACTAAACTATTCAAGAGTTGAACAATTGCAAGTATAAATAGACCAAGGCTAGTTATCATTTCACTTCTATTAGCCAAAAAAATAAAAAATTCCTACCCATTATATACCACCATTCGACCCACTTTGGAGCCAAGGAGAGGAGAAAATTTGTCGTGGCTAAGATCAAGTGCACTTAGAGTATTCTAACAAGGATTTGGAGCATTGATCTTGAGGTTGATCAAGAGTTTATAACTCACATTTCACTAATTACTTTTGTAAGTAATCCTACAAAAATTTCATGTTTTCTTTATGTCATCTTGCAAGTCAAGTAGAAATACTTAGTTATCACTTGGTACATGTTGATAAAGTTTTATATTTACAATTATCCTTTAACAAAGATTATGTTTTTAAACAAGTTTTGGTTACAAGAAAACTAGTTAGTAAAACTCTTCATAAGAAGGTGGTAATAAACCTTATAAACATGTAAGTTAGTAAACTTGTATATTTAAGCATTCTTGATGATTATTACATAGGCGCTAGAATCTTGTTAAGTTTATGGTTAGATCATTTTCATTATGTTGGGAAGTTGATGGAGGAACTAGGACTAGAATTGAAGTTGTGGTTAAATAGATATGCTAGCTAGAAGACTTGAAATATAGTTTTGACACTTTAACAATGATTCTGTCCCATTTTTGATTTATACAGAAAAATCAGTAGCTCAGGGGCATTATTAGGCTAGAAATATAGAAAATAGACTTAATAACGAAAACATAGCCGCTTGAATGAGTTAAAACGGGCTTATAACGAAAAAGATACGCTATTTTCAATTTTTACGACGAAAACACTATTTCAGAAAATAAATGAATCTGTCCAGAATTTAGAAAGCTAAAAACTGAGGTTAAATGATGTTTAGACTAGCCGAGACCTTGAAAAGCCTAGAGTATACTTAAATACCTTCGTGGGGATAGGTCAAACTTAAGAAACGAAGTTACGAAACAAAAGTTATGGCCAAAAGAATGTTTACGTCAACATATACGTTGACTGCCTATTATTCCTCTATTAGAAAGCTGATAGGATTTTTAGAAATGGATTTTGGACCTTTTAGAGCGCGTTTTGGTTAAAATGAGGTAAACGGAAATGGTAGAAACATTACATATACTTATTAGACGCGTTAGAGACTTTGAGATAACCGTTAACATGACGACTAAAATTGGGTCGCAAGATAAACAAGTTACATTTTCTAAAAAGTGGTAATTTTCTAATTAAAGGATCAAGTTTACGCAATTATATTTTGACAACAAATATTACAACAACATGTACAAGTCATAAAGTAAAGTATGAACTTGCGTGCATGGCCTTGTTTTCAAATCTAAGACACATGTAACATTTAGGTCGCGATTAGTATTATCGGACTAGATTTGCCATTTACAAATTTACCAATCGGGAATTGCTTTTGCTAAGGTGAGTTTCATAGCCCCGACTTTTACATTGTTTATACATGATTTCTAAACCCTCGGGGTGGGAATACACTGCTTGTTTTTACATACGGACACAAGTACTAAAACTGTTACTTTGCCTAAGTTAACGCGTTGCCATCAAAGTCCCGTTTGAATCATGAACCGTTAATTATTTGTAAGTGCGGATGTTATGAATAGATCTATTTGGGTTGACACCCCGTCCGGGTTGGTCGCGCCAACTGGGTAAACGGACGCATATCATTCGGATTATTTCCGAGTGTCTGGCAAACACTTATTTGGGGCATTTATTATTGTGCTTAATTGCATACGAGTACGTCGAGCTTCGGGGTCATGAGCTTAGAGCATTGAATTTATATATTTTTGGCTATGACATTATATTTATTGTGATTGTCATGCTATTGAAATCTTGTGGTCCGCACTTTACTTATTTACTTAAACCTATGAACTCACCAACAATTATGTTGAGCCTTTTAATGTGTATTCTCAGGTAATTAGGCGATAATAATCATCATTGTGTGGAGCACTAGAGTCACATTTTGGAAGCACATCATGATGAAGATGGTCTTTGCACTACTTAAGCGTTTGATTATGTATTAAAAATCTTACATTTTGATGGTGAACTCTGATAATTATGTTTTGTAAAATGTTAACTTAAAATCAAACGCTTGTTTTTAAAACGACTCACTTAGAGGTCGTTCTTTATTCCTTGTACTTTGTTGACCATGAGCATCACGCCCCCCGAATTCCATTCCGCTGCAAACACATATTTTGGGGGTGTGACAGATTGGTATCAGAGCCAAGATTATAAAGAACTAGGATGCATCATTGACCCTAGACTATAACCACTAGGTCACGACACTTCACAACATCATGATGTGCATACGATTGCGATATATGTTTTAGTCACTTATTTTATATGAGTGCTTGTACTTATATATATTTATATTGACCTGGATTACAGCGACATGTCTTCACCCAACCACCCTATTACCATTCCAGTAGACTCGGATATCGAGGATGCTTTTTCATCCACTAATACAACTACATCACTACTCTCACCTTCCTATACCTCAACATCCCCATGTGACTCACCATTGTTAGATGATAACTCCCACACATTTGAGGTATTAGCACCACCTGAGCCAGACTTAGAAGAGACTACCAGATTTGACACTGAGACTTTTGAGATTCAGGAGACTGCCCCTACCTTCCCACTATCACCATTGTCATTCCTTTTTCCATTCCCACATATCAGGAAATAGATGACACCTTGTGGATAGTACCAAGATCACCGACTCAACAGGAACATCAACAGATTCCTCAATAATGGTTTGGGATCTATATTATCTCGGATATGATCGATGCACAACTTCAGGCCCCACATCAGAACTCATCACAACACTATGATGCCACAACCCGGGATCCAATCAGAGGAGCACCAGAACCTATTATGTCAGCAACTTGTATTTTCATTCTGCTGCTCACACATTTCACTTGAAACTTCCTTTTAGCTCAAATGTCATACCTGAAAATGTTAGTCCAAAACCAAGAAACAAAATGCAAAGCATTTGTCTTATAGCAGTAGAATTATATGAGTAACAGTATGAACAAAATAATCCAAATTTGTACCAGCAGTACAAACTTTTCAATAACAGTACCAATTTACAATGCTAGCAGTACAAACTTAATTTATATACAAAAACCACACAGATTAAAAATTTTAAGGATTAAGCATTCCAATTGTAATACCCAAAATTTCAAAACATGAAAAATGACCAAAATGCTCCTGAAACTTTAAAATTCAATTAATAAGTACATAAAGTATCAAATAAACCCCAAACTCTTGGTAATGAGCAACATATGAAGTAAGAATAATTTTGCTACTACATTTTAACATTTTACATTGTACAAAAATACTTGTCACACTACATTGTACTGAAAATATATATATATATATGTATTTTAATTATTGTCTTACATTTAAAAGAGTATAAAATCAAATAATTTGAGATAATCATCAAAATAAATATGGAAAAAATTCACAAATTCAGCAAATTGATCCCCTCAACCAAATTACCGAAAATCATGCCCTCCCCATCTCATTCACACGGTTTTATTAATTCTCCCACTTGCATTCCATCGTTAAACCCTAAATCACACAAACAAAACTCTCTCTATTCCATACGATTTTCTAGAGGCTTTTGATTATTTTTATGGTGTTCATCTAAGTCCAAGGAAGGTGGGAAAAATAGTGCCAGGGTCGTTGGATCGCTAGGTTGACTCGTGGGAGTTTTGGTATTGTTGAGTTTTCTAGCTGAGAAGTACAAAACTCATACGCCTTGTTCACACGTCCTAAAATCCATCTGGTATTTTTCTAGTACTTTTTACATCACATATGATTCGTATAAAATAGCTAGATCGATCCATGCACGCTAGATTAGTCGTGTTAATTATAGATGTTAAAAACGTGAATAAAACCTAAATTAATTCATACGATTTTTCTGGGTTTCAAACATATTTTATTTGAGTTCTATACATGTCATATGATTCTAGAAAAATGATATTTACATTGATCGAAGTCTAAAACAACCGTGGCGAATTAATTTGTTAACCGGCTAAAAAGAGAAACGGGTTAAAAATGAGAAAACATGTCGAATGGGTTAGGGTTTGGACTTTTGATGTTAGATCTGATCAATTAATGTGTTTTAAGGATTGTATTAATGATTGTTAATGATTGGGGAAAATTAGGGTTTGGGTTTATGCATAAAAAGTGATTACCGATTGGATTTTAAAACTAAAAAGGTGTGCTTTGTAATTTAATAAACTTGTGGGTTATTTTTGTAAGATGATTTGGACCAGGGATCAGTCATATAAAATATAATATGGGGGTATTATATGTCAATTTTGTAACTAAAAGGTTTAAATGGTAAATTGTTTGATTTATTAATTCGAATTGAAAAACTAGAAAATAAAGGGACTTGTTTTGTAAATTATGAAAAATAAAGGGTATTTCGTATAAACATTATGTAAGGGGTGTAATGAGTAATTTTTGATAATTGAAGGCTTAATGTGTAGATATGAATATTGTAAGGATTAAATTGTAATTTGATTAATTATAAGGTTTAATTTGTAATCTAATTAATTAAAGGGTTTAATTTGTAAAATTGTTGAAATTAAAGGATGGAAATTGTAATTATGGTAAACTTATGGATTAAAATGAATAACTTGTAATATTTGCATTTTGGACCTTAACTTTGGCATATTTACATTTGAAACCCTAAAATATAGAAAGTTGTCATAATGAACCCTAAACTATCATGACTTGCTAAAATGAACCCTATTTCCATAATAATAATTAATAAATGACTTAACCTAATTACTTTATGGAATTTGTCTAATTATGGAAAATTGCTATTTTTGGAAACTTGCTAAATAAGGAAACTTTCTAAAAATGGAAACTTACTAATTGAGGAAACCTGCTAAAAATGGAAAGCCGACTAAAATGAGAAATCTGATTTAAAGAAGATATTAATAATAAGACGACCATGTATTCGTGTAGATTCGCTGAAGATGGAGTTTGTTTCCGATCTTTATATTTCTAGATGTGTTTTCACTTGCGGTATAAGGTACAGATATTCTACCCTTTCTCAGTAAGGGTGTCCTTCTCATGACTTTTGATCCTGATTTACTATAGGGTTCCCTAAGCCATTGCTATGTTCCCTTATACTTTGATTCGTTCTTCATGTTTCACTTACATCTGTCTATATTGGTTTGATTATGATCTGAGCCTTTTATTTGGGGCTTTCTTACTTGATCTATGCCCTTGCTATGCTTCCCTTGGTTTGTGAACCTTGATAATTGAGCCTTGCCATGTTCCTTTGATACTTGATGTGACTCGTTCGTCACCCTGTAACATGAATATTTGAACTACTTGATACCTTGAAGGATTATTTGATTTTGGTAACTAGATGCGAAAACCTTTCTGAATTATATATGAAAATGTGTGAGAAAAGCTATTTTAAAAGATGCGATACTACTTTTAAATGAAAGTTACTAAAAGTTTTTAAGAAAACTATTTTTGAGACCATCTTTATGAAAACCGTTTTGAAAGACCATTTTTATGAAAACTATTTTGTAAGATCATTTATTATGAAAACCATTTTTGAAAGATTGCTTTAAATGGACTTTTAAATAGAAACCTTTTTAAATGAACTGTTGCTATGAAACTTTGATTATGAACCTTCTGATATTGACATTTCTGATATTGAACCATCTGATACTGAACTATTGATATGAACCATTTGATATGAACCTTTGATATGGACTTTCTGATATAACTGAAATGGAAATTGGACGTGAACTACTTAATATGAAACTGAACTGGATACTGGACATTTGATACTTGACCATTGACCCACAGTTTGAGACTACGAGCCATAACTAGGCATGAGGGTTTCATGTCCATGTCATTGATGCACCGATGGCATGACTCTAGGGCAGGAGAGTGATGACCTGTCCCGTCCCTGACTTGATTTGATTTGGTGTGTTGAGGAGGTATTTGGCCACCTGGGGCGTATGGATGCATCCTAGATCTGTTATCTGTTATCTGCATTTGTATCTGTTATATCTGGTGACTGATGGTGTGTGCGATACACGTCTTTCACATATCTGGGAGCTAGCTACTCCACCCCTTGGAGGTATCCCCTCACCCTGTACTTGGTACCGAGGTCTCCCCTCCGTACACCTTGATTACTTGATTTGATATTTGATCTGTTCTGGGCTCGTAGTGGATTACTGTTTCTGTTACCTTTTAACCTTGTACTTAGTATTCCGAGGTCACCCCTCCGAATACATACTTGACTTGATACTTGACTTGATACATGACTTGACTTGATATGACTTGGGCTCGGGTTGGGATTACTGTTTCCCCTTACTCTTATCTATTGTAACTGTTTCTTAATTCCTGATATCTCTGCATAACCTTTATATTCTTTCCTAACTCTTGTGATACCTTGCATTGTTTCACTTACTTCACTACTGCTTTGTTATCGTTATATCTGTTCACTGAGCTTTCGTAGCTCAGCCGCATTTCTTTTCCTGCGGCAGGTTTAGTTGGAAGCTGGGTATGAGTGGAGAGTACCTTGGACTTATAAGACCTTACTAGCTATTGAAGATGACTAGAAGAATTTATAGTTAGATTTGGAAATTATTGTATTATAACCTTGTAGTTTCAGATTTTCCATTGTAACCATTGAAATTCAATTGTATTATTTATGTCATATGCTTGTGTTTGTTCTGATATGAAACCATTATTGTGACATCTCTACCCTTGTCGGGTTGGGGTGTTACACCAATACTTGCTACCAAGTATTGAAACCTTCCAACATCAAAAGCTTTTGTAAGAAGATCTGCAAAGTTGTGATCATAATCAATTTTAATAACTTGAATCAACTTTTTCTCATTGCAGTCTCTAATAAAATGATGTCTAATTTCTATGTGTTTTGTTTTAGAGTGTTGCACTGGATTTTTAATTATGCAAATTGTACTACTATTATCAATATATATATGACAGTGTTCATGAAATTGTACCCATAGTCAAGAAGTTGATTTAGAAGCCAAAGTACTTGACCACAACAACTTGTAGCAGCTACATATTCAGCTTCAGTTGTTGAAGTAGCCACAATTGTTTGCTTTTTACACTGCCATGAAATAAGTCTACATCCAAGGAATTGACATCCTCTACTTGTTGACTTTCTGTCCAAGCTTGCACCAGCATAATCACTGTCTGAATATGCTACCAAGTCAAAAGGTGATTCTCTTGAATACCATAGACCCAACCTAGGTTGACCCTTGAGATATCTAAAGATCCTCTTGACAGCTGTTAAATGAGAAACCTTAGGAGTTACTTGAAATCTTGCACAAGCACAAACAGAGAACATGATATCAGGTCTTGATGATGTGAGATACATCAAAGAGCCTATCATAGATCTGTATGTGTGTACATCTACATTTTCTCCATCTACATCTTTAACACTACCATCACTGACACCACCGCTACAACTCCTTCCCCACCGGAATCCCTCCATAGCCGAAACCCCGTCACCACCAAACCCCCACCATCGTCGTAACCCACCACCGCCGCCGTAACCCTCCACCACAGTGATACAAGAATCATTAAGTGATCAGGTGTTTCTTAGAAAGAGTGAAAGGACCATATGGCATGACTATTCATTTTATTATGCTTTAGATTTATGTTTGTTTGAAACCATATTTCCTTCTATATCTTTTATCGAGTATCGACTTTCTTATGCTTGCAGATTCCTCAACTGGACTTAGAGATTCCTCCAGAGTCGCAGCGTGGATCTTTATCAACTGTAAGTTCTGCATCCCATGCTCTCAAACACATTCTTTAGAATAATAAACTTTTAGTTCTGTGCATATCTTATAAGCGTGATGCTACATGTTTTTGTCTGAGCTGTATATGTATGAACATTGAATGCAAATGTATGGATTTAATGGCTGCAACTGAATTGGTTCAAGATGATTTCAACAGTGTCTTGACATGTGAAAAAAAGATGCAGAGCTCTATTAGTGTATAAATATAGCTTAATTTAATATGCTACTAACCATGGAATATCTTTATAAAGAATCCAGAGATAGCATGTCTATGCTAAGAGATAGTCGTTTCTATCTATGAGCATGTAAAGTGTGTTCAAAATCCGCTTGGTAGCCTGAGCTGATATCTTAATGAACAAGCTCCGGTCAATCTGTAAACTTTTTTCCTTGGCTTAGCGTTTTCAGTAAAATGTAATTCGTAGGAATTGAGGTCAAGGGTAAAGTTTCATAAGGTTGACCCCAAACACTTTTTGTTGATTTTTAATAAAAATGATAAATAGTTTATTTATTACTATTACAGAAATCATAATTTCACCAGAACGGTCCAATATTTGGAATAAAGTGATTCAGTAGGCCACTGGCCATATGCATTGAAATCACACTTTAGGAGAATTGTGTCCTGTTTTACCTTATTGACCAATTTAATCACCAACTTATTGACCAATTTAATCACCAATTTTTATAACTTACTATCTGACACGTAATAAAACATAACCCACATCAACCATTTCTAAATAAATTGGGTGACATTTTTTTTTCTCTTGTCGGAATAGCTTTTATGTCTTGGCACATTGTAACATGTCTATTTAACAGGTGGAAGGTATACTACTTAGAGCTTCTGAAGGATTGCAAGCTCTTCAAGAGGAGAGAAAGGTAAGTATCTGTTAAATTATTACATAGTATACTAACAGCATCTGCATCCTTCGATAATGTTCTTTTCTTGTGGTCTCACTATCATATGTTGGCATTTCTCAGAAAGTGGATCCGCAAACTGCTGAGGCAATAGATCAGTTTATAGTAAAATTGAAAGAATGTGCAACTGGAAATTCATCTTTCACCTTCATTCTTGATGATCCTGCTGGTAACAGTTTCGTAGAGAACCTGTAAGTTACTCAATCCATGTACTGTTATCATGCTGAAAACTTTTTTTCATTAAAGCTACAATTTCTCTTTGCATTTATATTAGTAGTTTATCTTTATTTTATTTGAAAATCGTGAATCCTGCTAATATTCATAATACTCTTGTTTATGTTTTAACTATTACAATTTCTAGAAATCATTTTCTTTGTAATATATATTATCGAAGATTTTTACTAGAGGTGACAGTATGGGAAACTTAAAGTTCGGGTTGTTGTTGACCCACAAACACCTTTTTTGTTGCCTTGATTGAATTTTATAAACAGTAATCAGATTTATTTTTATGAAACAACTTATTAGGCTATATACAATTTGGATGAATTCACCCCATTCAACCTGTTTTCATCTACACATAAATGGGTCAAAACTGCCACCTTAGATATCTACTAAATTAGTCTCCTTATATGCAACAGGTTTGCCCCATCCCCAGATCCATCATTACATATTGAGTTTTATGAGCGAACTCGTGAGCAACAAGCAACATTGGGATATGTCTTTGACCCAACACTATCAGCAGAAGTTTCCAATGAAGCAGCATCAAGTTCTCAAGAAATTGTTGAACCACATGGATCAGTTGGTGCAGTGGCTGGCCGTCGAGCAATAGCCCAGGGGAATACTGCAGAATTTTCTGAAGCTTTGTTTCGGTATAGTGCACCGGAAGAGGTACGTTAGTTATAAACAGTTTAATTTGAGGGAATGAGGTTGATATCCATAGATACACACCTAAAGGGTTGGGTTCGAAATCCATACCCGTTCTCATTCCACCCTGTTCTCAATCCCTCATACTTGTAGCTGTAAACCAAACACTGCCTAAGATTATGTCTAAACTTTTGACTTTGTATTGACAGGTGATGACTTTTCCATCCACATGTGGTGCTTCTGCTGTAAGCTGTGAGACTCGGATGTATGTCACCAGTATCCTATTTGCTTGCCTTTATTTGTTACTTCAATTCTTCAAAACCAACAAAAGTTCAATAAAGTAATAATATAAGGTCATGCGTGTTGTTTCTTATGAAAGTGATTAGTCTCTTTTAATAATGTGATAACCAACTGCAATTTATGAGATAGTGTTTAGATGTGCTATTTCCATTTGAATATGTAGATTTAAAATGGACATTGTTGGGTAAAGTGTAAATAGGTGATGAGATACGATGACACAGGGATAGCGTTTCTCAGTTTAAGATTTATTGAAGGGTTAATAGGTTGTTTTTGTTTTACCATTTAGTATCCAGTTTTGTTGCAGATGGAATAAAACAAATTATCTAAACAAATTATTAGGTGCCTATCTAATCATGTAACCCGAAGCAATATCTATGTATCATAAGCATGTTTTCTGCAGATATTGGTTTAACTTGACTTTATATAGACATCCCTTACTTTCGAGAAGTAATTGTCATGGCATCTACTTGTGATGTGTGTGGCTATCGTAATTCTGAGGTTTGTAGTCTTTCTTCCCCCCCGGTTTATGTTGTGAGTTTGTGCATGGAAATTTCAAAGATATATTCTCTATGCTATATTTTATATATTCTCATAATTATCTCATTATCTACAGTTGAAGGCTGGTGGTGCTATTCCAGATAAGGGGAGGAAGGTTTCTGTTTCTGTACAAAACATACGTGACTTGAACTGTGATATTATAAAGGTATTGAACTTATACAGTGATTCTCTTTAGCTTTCTTATAACTAAATTAAATTCTTCTGTTTGAAATTAATTTATATAATGCAAATTGATCTATATTGTTTTATATTCTTGTTAGAGCTTTTCACCGCTTGCAACCAGTTAGAACCTTCCAGCTGTTCAAACATTTTAATTCTTGATGTTTTGCTATTTCAGTCAGATATTGCTACTGTAATTATTCCAGAAATAGATTTGGAGCTGACCAGTGGCACATTAGGAGGGCATGTGTCAACTGTTGAAGGTTTGATTACAAAGATAACCGATGGTACTTGATTCAGATATTTAATTTCTTGATGCATATTATCCAGCAAAGAATCGATGGACATTTTGTCCTCTTCAAAATCAAAAAAATGAAAGGTTTGCTGGTGCTACTGTGAAAGATAAAATTTATGCACTTGGTGGTGGAAATGGAGTAGATTGCCACTCAACAGTGGAGATGTCGGAGCCTGGAATCCAACATGATCAATGCTTCAAAAGGTACAACATTTTATCTACTTCGTAAATGAAATTTGTAAAGCCCATTGCAAGCACCTTTGAAGAAACGCAAGGTTGTGTTATTAGCATATTTGTTTATTTCTGTACATATAGGCCCACAAAATGATTTAAAAAAAAAAAAAAAAAAAAAAAAAAAAAAAAAAAAAAAAAAAAAAAAAAAACTAGCATGTGGTGGGTAGTGGACACCATGGACAAGCATAATGTTATAATGGTAATTTTAGCAGAATAAAGCTTCTAAACTTTTTTTCTGGATTTTACCAAATGTATGTTCTTGCAGCGCTTTGCTCTTGCTGCAACCGAGCTTAACGGGGCACTTTATGCTGTTGGTGGCTTTGACGGGAAAAACTACTTGAGGTACTTCATCTTTGACCATATATATATCATAGCATTTAACTTGTCGTTTCAGTGAGTGTTTTCAAACAAACCTTATATATAACTCTTGCAATGTATGCCTGATATGGAAATCCATTATTGCAATAGTTCAGCAGAGAGATTTGATCCAAGAGAACATAGTTGGAAGAAAATTGAGAGCATGACTACAGTGAGGGGTTGCCCTTGTATGGTTGTTTTAAACGAAAAATTGTAAGTTTTGCTATTATTTTGATCACAACATAAGTCGGCAAGTAAGATAACTTAGAAACAAGATATAATGAATTGTTGTTTATTTGCAGATTCGTCTTGGGAGGTTATGATGGTAATTCAATGGTTTCAACTGTAGAAATCTATGATCCTAGACGTGGATCATGGATGATTGGAGAGCCAATGAATCATCCTCGAGGATATTCGGCTGCAGCAGTGGCTAAAGATGGTGTATATATCTTTGGGGGGCTCAGAAGTGGTGAAATAATCAACGAGACAGTAAGTCGCTTTTAGCTTACTCTATCATCCTTGCCATCTTACCATTGAAATTGCATCTTGAGATGTCTCCTAGTAAGCCAAAGTGTGTTGCAAAATGTGCGGGTTGCGTGATGATACAAAACAGGTCATTTTCTGTATGGGTCAAAATGGGCTTCTTAGACGGTGACTCTAAACCTTGTATATTAATGTGTTGAAATACACTTTGTGCAGCTTTTGATGCACTTGACCCATTCCTAGTAATTTAATAATTTCAAGTTTTACACTCATGACCCGTTAGACATAAAACATAACCTGATTTTGCCACCTCTAGCATTGATTTTAGTTTTCAATGCAAGTGTTTATGTAAGAGAGATTTATATACTCCCTTCTACTTTAAACGACTTGAGCATATTTCAAACATTTTACTCATAATTCTCATTTTGTACCTGACTTGTTAATGGCAGGTTGAATGTTACAGAGAAGGCCAAGGCTGGGAAGTGACAAATGGTGCTTGTCAAAGATGTTTCTTCTCAGTTATCACTCTATGAAAGAATGAAGGCTAATTGTCGTTGCAGTCAAAATAAATAGTTCAATTGTCGCCACGTATAATTTCTTAGTACAGTATTGTAAAGGATTGATTTGTGGTTATGGTATGTAGAACCCTAAAATTACCACAATCTGAAATGACTAAAATGCCCTCTAAATTTGAATTTTTTAAGAATTTATGAAATCATATAAGTAACATTATTTGTACTTTAACCTAAGATAAATTATATCCTAAGTTATCTAATGCATTGATCTACTAAATAAAACCTTACCTTATGATTTAACAATCACAAAACAAATGTTCAAATCTTAGTCTAGGCTAGTCGACTTTTATTGTGTCACAAACAAATTTTTTTTGGCTAAGTAACAATAAAGAGGATAAGCACACAATTAATATGAAAGATTTGTCTACTCCTAAAATTTTTGGCTGAGTAACAATAAAGAGGATAAGCACAGTTAAGTGCTCTAAGCTATGGATTCGAGATCGGGCCTTGGATCCTTATTTCCGGAAGGCGTTTAGGTCTTGGCTACCCTCTTGCACCGGCCCTTGGACCCCTAGTTCAGGAATGTGTGAGGTCTTGGTCTAACCACCTTGGATCCTCATTTCAGGAATGTCTAGAGTCTTGGAATACTCCGTTGTAACGACCCTTGTATCGTTTATTCCGGAAGGTGTAAGGTCTTGGAACTAAACCGTGAAGCTCCGTCGTTTAGGGTACGTAAGTGAAAAGAGAGTAAAAAATACATATATATGTATATGAAAAAATAGAAAAGTCAAAAATATAAATAAAAACCTTGATGTGGACCTCATTTTCAAAGCAACGGTTCTCCAGAGAAGATTGAAAACTACTTAGCGTCTTAATTTAGTATCTTTATCAGACTAAAAACCTATCGAAACAAGAAAATATGAACCAATTCATTTCTCACCAAAAATAAAATAAATAGAGGCAAAATAGGAAAATGGGAGCAAGAGGTAATTACACAAGTAACTTCCATGGGTAGTGTTAGCATCTAACTTGTAAATAGAAAATGATTTTGTTTTTAAGCTTAGTTTGGGGACTCGTGAAAAATCAGGGACGACGAATTTTATCCATATGGTCACTTCTTTATGAGTCGTGTTTCCTACTCGTTGACCCTAAAAGTTATTGATAGATAATGATTGTCAACAAAACCGTCACGAGATTATGAGAAATACAAAAATAGAATTAAAAGGAAAATCGGGGAGTTTTTAGAACTTAAGATTTCTTAATCTCTTTTGAAAATTTTGCTACTTTCCAAAGTTAGTAAAAAGAGATTGGAAATTTTCGGTTTCAAAAACGTGTTTTTATAACATTGCGTGAGGACACTGCAATATCTTAGTCTGGGGGAATTTTGGTATGTGCTTATTCACATACCTTTTATTTACCAAAATCAGACCAAAACGACCAAAAACTAACTATAAATGCCAAAGATATTGTGTTTTTGTGTTTGTTTCTATGCAGGTACGGATATCATGAAATATGGACAAAATCAAGTCAAAACCAAGAGAACGAGCACGAGATATGGAAAAGGTCAAAAGCTAAAGCCGGGGAAGCAAATGATCAAAGTCACCAAAGATCCTCAAAGAATCAAAGGTTTACAAGAATGGCCCTTGGATTTATTTTGGAAAAGTGGCAAGAAAGGTCCCTTGAATTTCATATTTCACACTTTTGGTCCTTAATCCATTTCACTAAATCATAAACCGGATCCATATTTTGATAAACCCAAAAAAAGTAAAACATTCCCATTATCCCATTTACCGCAGCCCAACTGCCTTAAATAAATCCATCCCATTCCTAACTTAAACCCAAAAGCCCACAACTTTAAACCCACTAGCCCACTACCCTTTTAAACCCTTAACCCAAATAACCCATTTACCCCAACCCGCCTTTTATCTGTTCTTCCCCAAAATTACCCAGGTAGAACCCTAGTTTACCCGTACGAAAAATTACAGCAATTAAGGGTATTATAGTCCTTGCACGCGAATCTAGGAGCTTCCTGACATGTCAGGAATGACATGTCAGCGAAATGGAGTCCTCCTATTGGCTGGGAGTGCGTGGCCATTTAATCCAAGGGCTTAGATTGCAAGAGTGTTGATCAAGGGACGATCTGAGGGTTGATATTGAATCAAAGATGCACAAATAGGCACGGATTGATGACATGGCAGCCTAGAAGGGTCTTCTTTCGGCTATAAATAGGGTTGCAATCCTCCTCATTTGGATGAATAGTTCTAAGTAGTTTTTAGATTAGTGTTATGCTGTTAAAATGATTTTCTGAATTGTAGTTTCAATTGTTCTTTTGTAACTTTTAAAGTTTGATTAATGAAAGTTTGATTTCCTTTTAATTCGTGTCTCTTTAGTTCTCACTTTAGCTTATACTGCTTATTTAGCTTATTTTCACTAATCTCAGCTTATTTTAGATTTACCTTTTCATCATTGTTCATTTTATCCAAAAAATCCAAAAATATTGGAAAAATACTTTAAAAATCCAAAAATAGCTTAATCACAGCTTCAACAAGCTGTTTTTCTGAATTGTATAAGCTCATATAAGCTTAATAGCTTATTGTGAGTTTTTGGTTGGTCTAAATCTGATTCAGTCTCAAAAAATCAAATAAAGTCAACAAAAGTCAACTATTATGGTCAAATAAGCTATGGATGATAAGCTAACCATGGATGAGCTTATGGATCTTTACCTAGCTTATCTCTGATAAGCTAGGAGCTTGTAGCTGCCCTAGTGGAACCTCTTTTCAGCTGAGGTCCCAAGTGAGTCTCAAATTTTCATTTCTAGCTTAATTTTGCATCATTCTGTTTCAGCTTATTTTAGTGCTTATTGCTTATTTATTTTTACTTCTTAGTTGATAAGTAACTTGGTTAGTTATAGATTAGTTGGAATTGTAGCTTAATTCAGCAAGTTCTAGTGTAAAATTGCTATATCAGTTTCTAAAAAGGATGTTTGGAATAGAGGCTTATCTGACATGCACTGTTCATTTGCCATTTTATAAGATTTGATTCAGCTTAATTAAGGTGACATAAGCATATTTCAGTAGGGCTTTAGAGGTTTGAACTCATTTGAAGGATATTTGGTTAATAGGTGAAGTTTTAAGGTCAAAACTGTGATAATAAGCTCAGTATAAGCTGAGCTTATTTTAACAATCCCTTTGGTGATTTTTTTTGGTTCATTACATCATTTTAAGTGGGAATACATGAGTAGGCAGTGTTCCATTGAGTATTGCAAAAGATTAGTGTCAAAAACCCTATCCGCTGCATCAGTATAGGTTGTGCAGCCCTGCACAGATTCATTGCTGATCTCAGCTTTTTATCTGCTGATTCCATTAAGCTTAGTGCCTGGTATTTGGTTTACAAATAGCTTATAATATTAGCTTTTAGGATTTGAGCTTAATTTTCACTTTGTAGCTTATTGAGTAGCTTATAATCAGGTCTGCAAATTAGCCATTCAGAACTGCCCTGAGCCTGCACACATTTTTGATTTCATTGCCATTTGATCTAGAGCTTAATTGAATAAGCATTTGAACTTAGATTTTGGGCATTTTTGGTCTGGAAGGAGTCTATAGTATAAGCTTGAATATCCTGCCTTTGGTTTCCCCCAATAAGCTTTTCCTCAGCTTATAGAGCTATTCAAAGTAGGTGATCTAGCCATTTGGTTCTGTCTTCATTTGTCTGTTGTGCAGTAGCTTATTGGCTTATTACTGATGCTTATTTGGTATCCATTGGTTGTTTTAAGCTTAAATTAGTGTGGTAATCTGTTTTCTAGCTTTTGGCAATTTTTGGTACTGAAGTGCTTATTGAAACTGCTTTTTCACCCAAACAGCTTATTAGGGTTCAGAAAAGTTCAATTTCCATTTTTCATAGCTTCTTAGTATAATTTTATATTTTTCTGCAAAATTTCATATTTTTCCTAAATCGTTTATTATTTTTAAATCATTTAATTAGTTTCTTTTAGTTTTAAATTCATAATTAATAAATAAATATATATATATATATATATATATATATATATATATATATATATATATATATATATATATATATATATATATATATATATATATATATATATATATATATATTTCTTTTTTCTAAAATTTTCTTTTAATATTTAGCATTTAGGAAAATTAATTTTACATTTTTAAGACTTAGAATTTAGAAATTCACTTTTTAAATACGTTTTTAAAATTCGTAGCGTACGTTTTAAAAGTTCAATTTTCGTTTTTAGAATCATATGCTTAGATTACTTGTACCCTTGGCTTAAGTAGTTTTTTCCATTTATTATTTCATTATTCGTAGTGTAAAACTCCAAAATATCACTCTTTTCACACAATTCACTTCACAAATTCGACACCGTTACGACAACTCGACTTCAACCTTCGTTGGAACTACGACCCGGGGAAATACATCCGTTGCGTTTCCTTTGGAAAAATAATAAATATACTTAAAACGACAAATCAAGGCTACATAAAATGATAACTTGTACTCATGAAATAACAATTACATGAAATAACAATTAACCCTAATATGATCGACCTATGTTCATTATTTTGATTCGAGTGTTGTGAACATGTTTATGCTATGTAAGAGTTGACCTAAATTGTGTTTTGTGTCATACAAAATTGATTTGTAACAATATATAAGACTCGGGAATGAAAAAACCTAAAAGATCACATGAAATAATGAAACATAGATACTGTCCAGGAAACTCTGGTTAACTTGATTCGATTGGATCTAAATGATGTTAACGTGTTTATGAGTGTTTCTTGGGTCTAAAAGTAAGTTTAAGGAAAGAGCTTTCAGAAAATATAAGCCTCATAATTTTTAGAGGTCGGGAAGAGACACTTTTTAATTTTACAAGTTCATGCGTCAAAACTGAATTCGTATGTCTGGAAAAACAGTCCGGTTTTTTATTTTTAATTTGCAAACTATATCGAATTAGAAGATGCCCTTTTACGAGAATAATATTTCATATGTCTAGTAATTACTGGAAGTTTTGTAGATTTTTTTAAATTTTCTAGATGGGGAAATGAAATACAAACTTTTCGTATGTTAAAACTGAACAGAAATCTGGACGAGTTGACTTAAGAGATTTTTAGACTATAGTTATACTACTTAATAAAATCTGGAAAAATTATGTAAAATACTTAAGACATTGAAGTACATGTATGAATTTTTTTGGATTTTATTTCGAAGTTCTAATGAGGTTCATAAATTCGTCAAAACGTGACCAGTTCATATGTATAAACTGTTAGAGGTATAAAAAAAGTTTTAAAAGGATTACTTGTGTAATATTTAACTAAAGGGTTTAGATTTTCATTTTCTAAACTAAAGGGCTTAACTTATGAAAACTACACTATGAACCCTAAACTACCAATATTGTCACATTTGATACTTTAAACTTATTAAATGATAACCTTGAATATTTCTTAATATGGAAACCTTCTAAGTATGGAAACTTACTAATTCGGGAAGCCTGCTAAAAATAGAAAGTTATTTAAAATGGTTAAACTACTTAAAGAGGAAACTTACTATTTTTGGAAAGTTACTAAATATGGAAAGCCTACTAAAATAAGTAATCTGATTTAAAATAAGTTATTAATAAGACGATCATGAATTCGTGTAGATTCGCTGAAGAAGGAGTTTGTTTCCGATCCTTATGTTCCTAGTTGTGTGTTTCACTTGCGATCTAAGGTATAGATATTCTACCCTTTTTCAGTAAGGGTGCTTTCGTTCTCATGACTTTCTTGAGCTTGATTCATTAGGATTCCCTAAGCCATTGCTATGTTCCCTTATACTTTGATTTGTTCTTCATGATCCATTTGACATTCGTTCATTATGATTCTTGTGATATAATACTTGATAAAATTCGTTCGTTACCCTGTGATATTAGTATTCGAATCGCTTGACACTTCAAAGGTTCATTGATTTTGGTGACTAGATGTGAAAACCTTTCTTAATTATATCATGAAAATGTTTTGAGAAAAACTATTTTTTTAAATGATGTTTACGAACGATGCGATACCACTTTTATATGGAACTTTGCTATTTTATGAAAACTAATTTTAAAAGACTACCTTTACGAAAACCGTTATCAAAGATCATTTTTATAAAAATCATTTGATAAAGATTTCTTTAAATAAACCATTTGATTATGAACCTTCGATTATGAACCTTTGACGATGAACCTTTGACGATGAACCTTTGATACTTTAATGACTTGACATTTGACCCTGATATGATTCCCTTATTTGACTCATGACTTTCATTATATGATTGTCATTCGTATTGATCCCTTCTGACATTTATTTGAATGTCTCTGCTATGTTATATTTATGCTTTGCCATGCTTATTGAGTTACTATCTTGTTTCTCTTGACATGCTAGATTATGATTGTTGCATGCTATGATATATCCGTGCCTGAGCTTACCTAGTTGTGGAGGTACCATGACCATGTATTTGATGGCACCCTAGGCATGACACTCCCGTAGAGGTGTGATAGATCTACGGCGTTCCCCCTTATGTATATGTATTATATCGTGATCACTATTGGCCATTAATGAGTGTGTGTGCTTAGTCTAGTACTGACATACATACTTATGTTAGGGAGCGTATGGATGCATCCTAGGTTTTATGTATATGTGATTATGGTGACCAGGTGGTGTGTGCCTTACACTCCTTCTCACACTATTATTATTACTTAGAGGTCTTCCCTCTTTGTATATTTGTATTTACTTTAGTTTGATTTGACGGATTTTGATATGGAGTTCTTATGGCACATCCTTATATGACTTTTCCTTATTTCATTTTTCTCTTGATTCATTACTTATTCAGTTCTCATGCATTCTTGATTCTTTATTCTTCTTAAAATTCGTATGACTTTCATGATTATGCTTTTCGTTTTGTATTCTTATTCTTTCGTTGTTTATACTTATTTACCGTTATGTTACGTTATATATATCTGTTCACTGGGCTTTTTAAGCTCAGCCGCATTTCTTTTCCTGCGGCAGGTTTTAGTTGAAAGCTGGGTATGAGTGGAGAGTATCTTGGACTTAGAAGACTATACCTTGATAACTATTCCAGATTAGAGATGACTAGAAAAGATTATATCTAGACTTAGTACTTATTGTAATTCTCATTGTAACCTTGTATCTTCAGATTTTTCCCTTGTAACCATTGAAATTCATTTTGTATTATTTAGTCATATGCTTGTGTTTGCTTTGATATGTCACCATATCGTAATACTTCTACCCTTATCGGGTTGGGGTGTTACATGGTATGAGATTAAGTGATCTACTAACTTAATTATATGACTTGCTTTTATATGATATTCCTTGGCACCAATGTGTGTTAACCTTTCTCTGTAATACTATTAAATTGAAGTTTATATTTCAATGAAACAACACAATTTCCTTTACAACTCCACAATGCGCATTGCTATCTCTGAAGTGTTAAACATGTATCTTTCATTATTCCTTCTCTTGCATTTTCATGGCTCTATCTTGAGTTACTTTGTCTTCTTAAAAGTGATAAATAGTACAGTGTAGAGCATCATCTCTCGTCATTTCTGTGTTTTCCGTGGCATCAAGATGAGGGTGATCTAAATTCAGATCAAGGGCTTCTTGGGGTTTTGCTAACTATAGACTTGTTTCCTGTAAAACAAAATAAAAACTACACAAGTTCCATTGATCTTTTTTTCACAGACCCTGCAATCCTTGCAACCTCATCCTTTTTTAGCACATCCCATACCTATATTCAACTAACATGAAGTTAAACAAGTATAAAGAGAACACCGCTAATAAACAAGATATATATGTGTTCTTAATAAAGTTAGTTTCAGTTAGAATAATTAATATGGGAACTGGTTATGTTGATTTCAAAAGTGTATAGAAGCAATTGAAAGTACTTTACTCAATGTGGTTTGAGATGCTGCTGCTCAGGTTAGATAATACTGCTCATGGATTTAAATGGAAATTATTCTTAAGTGTCATTCTACTGCTGGGCTTGTTCATACTGCTGCTGGTGTATTTCATACTACTGCTGGAGTTGCTGAAAAGATCAAGGAAATACACCAAGTGGATTCTACTGCTAGGCATAGAAGATACTACTGCTAGAGTTATTATTCTGCTGCTTATCAGATATTAGACCGGGCAACTGGGCAACTGGGCATCTCGACCCATACGATGACAAGTGTCCTCCAGTTGCCCAAAAAATACACAAGTTGCCCAAAAAATAGTCAAAAAGTGACACTTGTCACTTGCAGAAAAGTGACGCTTGTTAGTTGCCAAAACCCTGGTCTAATATCATAATTTTGTGAGATCGGGTCGGATAAGCAAACGCATTGGGCAACTGGGACATATTAGTAATTATCGATGTAGGTGCATGTTACACAGACTAAATTACATAGTATAGCTAAAAGATGTGTTTTAGCTCATTAAGAATTGACAAGTAGAAAGATGCAGCTCAAAGAGATCATTAACGGATGTTTCGTTTAGTGACATATACAAAACACTTTTCGAGGTAAAAATAGGTTTAAAACAACGAATTTCCATTAACACAAAAGTTTATAAACAAAATTTATTAACATTAATCAAATTTTCAATTATTCTCTATATTCTTTAGATGGATCAAACAGTGGTATAAGTGTCTAACCAGTATTTTCGAGTTAAAAATTGCCTCCTTTGGGAGCTTTTAGATGGATCAAACAGTGGTATAAGTGTCTAACCACATCCAGACAACTCTTTACAAGTTCAATTTCATTTTGGTTTATAACCCGCCACAATCCATGATCCATCATATAATCTTTTCGTTTAAACTATCTAAACAAATGCATTAAGCAATTCACTTTACTCAATAAAAACTTGAGAAGACTAAAATAAGTAAATAAGCATGTTGCAGTAGAGAGTTTCAACACAATGCAGATAAGCATTTAGATATAACAAAATAAACAGCTAATAATACCAACAAGATGACCAAAAATTCATGTCATTCAAACATCCGACGATCCATAAAGATCCTTAATGATATTAAATGTCGACAAAAACATAATAATAACCTCTAAAAGTTGCCAAAACATAAAACAACCGAAAATGAAAACATGATGCAAATTTGCAGAACAGTAGACCAACTGCTTACAACCTCCTTCCTCTCCTACCACCCTTGCGACGAGTACTGTCTGTTGGAATGGGAGTCTGTTGGATCGACCTCCTTGATAGATCTTCTGAGCCAGTTAAGATCAATAGAATGTTTGTGTAATCACAAACAAACTAAGAGAAACTTTGACAATAAAGTTAATGTTTACGAGGAATATAAACACTAAAGTTGAAAGAAGAACAACTAATAACTCTTGATCCTCTATGGATCTGTATTTACTAATGAAACTATTTCCAAAGCTTACAATACTCATATCCGTATGTTTCTTTTATACTATAAGAAACCCTAATACGGCCCATTACCAGAAGATATGCCCTATCACTTCCTAATATAACTCATGCATATCCTCACCATCTAATAATATGGAAACAAAATAATAACTACCAGCAGTAACAAACTGCTACTAACAGCAGGAATGAAATAAAACCAAATATACTAATTCCTAACAATCCTCCCCTAAACTTGAATTTGACTAGGTTAACTTCAAGTTTCCAGATAGATCTTTGACGTCCAAAGGATGAGGATTGAACTGTAGCAGCATCAGTAGGTAACCAGCAGCAACATGGTAGAACCAGCAGCAACAAGTAACCAGCATGAAGAACAAGGATCCAGCAGCAACTTCTAAGTATCAGCAGCAACAGGAACCAACAGCAACATGAGTAGATTTGATGAGCCTTTACCAAGTAGCTACTCACTCTTGGGCTAGCTAGTCCTTTGGTGGAATCATGGCATCACCCTGGTGAACTAGTAACCAGTCCAACACTTAGAACGTGAATCAATGGTGTGTTGAAAAACCCTAATGATTTTTGGCAAATCATCACAGCCATAAACGGATTTGAGTTGTCTTTACCTGTAGCCGTTTGCTCAGGACTAGCCAATTCTTTGGTTAAAGATTACCTTGGTGAATTGATTACCAAATATGGCTTTCCACTGCCTTTACCACAAGCCATACACTTGTGGGCTAGCCAATTCTTTGGAAACCCCAAAAGGAGGAAAATCCATGGCGAATTGAAAATCATTTCAACTCTCAGTAATGAAACATGGGTGAGTTGAGTACCCAATAGTTTTGAGCAAACTATTACAGCTGTCAACGGATTTGATTATCACACCAGAGCCGTACCCTCATGGTGAGTCAACTTTTCCTTATCTGTTAGACATGGTGAGTTGATTACCATTTGTGGTGTGGTTTTAGAAACCAACACTGTACCTGCAAAGGTATTACTCAAAACCATACAAGTTAGTAAACAAATTATACAATTTATTTATTTATTTTTTTAACTAAGAAGAAAACAAAATAAAATAAACATAAAGATAAAAAAAATAATGTACAATAATAATTTTTTTTTACACCAGCAGAATTCGAGCAGCAGGAACTGGAACACTGCCAGCAGAAACCAAAGCACTACCAGCAGAAACAGTTCAAGAGTAGTAGCAGAATCCATGTGAGAGCAGCAGAATCAAAATAGCATAGCATCAGTAACAGAATTAACTGGTACGCAGCATCAGACCCATGTGCAATCTTCAATTCGATCAGACTAGAAGTAATCCACCAACCATACTGTCCCACATGATATTATTAATAAAATAATCACTATTCTGATCAAAACTCTCAAACAAATTCACGCAGTATTGAACATCAGACCCACATGCATATGATGACAAATCAGTAATTGAAATTCTTCCCCATATGCAGTATATGACAATCTCCATTGACCATCCACCATGCGCCCCACAAACCGTTTAAATTTACTTGATGATCAAAATCAGTATTCCACATGACACGTACAGCAGTAATATAGAATCGTGTATATAATCAAACTGGCCCCACAATTTGATAATTAAATCAAACACAAATTGAACCGACCAATTTATACGTGAACTTTTTCGACCAGTACGAGGTTAATAACATTCAGCCTCACAAACAGTAATCAATTAATTATTCACGCCCCTTTTAGTGACCGAGAAAACCATGTAACAACCAATCAAATTTTAACAGCAACATCGATCATCCCTATTAATAATAGGAAGCGAAAAATTCAACAGCAGCATTATTTTAGATAGTGAACACAAAACAAACTTAAAAAAAATGTTAGTTAGCACAAAATATACAACAATAAGCCTCCCCTTAGGCTTATGCCTCCCCTCAATTCCAGCAAGATTTAGACCATGTAGATTGATGAGATCCACCATTGTCCTTGGACCCCATTCTCATATAGTGACCATTGTATCTCCAAGGCCAACCTCCTGTGTACTGAACATCATGATCCCATCTTTGGCCCCCAACATACATTGGGTCATAATAACCAAACCTATAATCATTTTGAAAGAAAGTACTTGTAGGTCTGTAGTAAGGTCCAGTAGCATTCTTTTTCCAACCAGCAGGAATAGACTTACCAGCTGGAACTGGTTTTTTCTGCATTAAATGGCTTACCAGCAGGAACATCTGCTGTGCTAAACTGCCTACCAGTAGAAACAGGTACTGGTCGTTTTGAACTACCAGCAGGAAATGCAGCTGCTTTGGGGACAAAAGGGGTTATATGCTCAACATTGTTTGTAGGTTATTCACAATCAAAGTAACACTAGTTTGGGACAAATATGGATCGAATAAGAAGAAGAAGAAGAATAGAGAGAAGGAGAGTTGGAACCTTGGAGAGATAAACAAAGAAAGAAAAATGTATAAAAGTGTAGGAAGGTTCAACCCTCTCCACATGAGGAGAGGGGTATTTATAGTACTTTACTTTACTAGCTAATATGCCCCTAGCGGGCTGTGGAGCAAGCTGACAGTGGGGAAAGCCCCGACCTACTCCACAATACTACTAATAACTAATCTACCACTAATATTATAAATAAACCTACGAGCTATTTAGTGCTAATAAGTACTCGGGGTGACCGAGTCTTCAACTGAATATTTGTATTCCTAACAATCTCCCCCTAAGGGAGGTCACCCCGGAAGTGATGTTCTGAATTGTAGCACTTCATTCTTGAATCGTGACTTCATAGCTCGAGAATATTGGTTTTTCAATATCATAGTTCAATGTGTATAAAGCAGTGGTCTTTAGATGACTTCTCTTCTGTCTTGAATGATTTTTGGTAATTCTTTGTGTGTCATCATCCAACATGTGTTTCTAAGACATCTTTCTGTAGTATGATTCCAAGTGATGAAATATAATATGAGCCGACATGTTCACACTATTCTGGGTCATGATCTTCAGTATCAGAGTTAGCAGAAGCTGTGTTGAAGGTATTTTGGTTGATCATGACTTCTTTGAATATGATGATAATGTAGTGAGAACATGTGGTAGAGGATGGCCATCTTTTCTGCAACCAGCTACAACAGCAACCAGCTACAGCATTCCACAGCTACAACCGCCAGTTGTTCCTGCATACGACAGTTAGCAACAAATCGACCGGTACTTACAGGATTGGATTTCGAGATCGTTATCAGCATAGTGTGAAAACTCTCTCTAATCCTTACCAAGGCCGTTCCTAATCGAAAACCCACAGAGGGCTTTTTAAGATCATACCGTAGTATATCAACGATTAGGGGAGTCGCTGGAGATCACTCCACGACTGTAGACCGTTTGAAACCGCCGTGATCACTAAGCGTAATCCACAGGGAATTACCAAAGTGACCTGCTTTCAGGGCTGCTTGATGTTGACCCTGGCAGGAATTTCCATTCAATCATTGAGATTTACATTCGTAAATTCTCTCATAAATGTTCTGGCAGATTGCTAAGATCTGCGTAGGACTCATAATTTTACAACTGGTGTCCTTAATGTTGAACAACCAGTGTAGAAATAATTCATGTTCCTATGAGATCTTATTATGAATCTCGTGTCTCTAGACTCGATAGTGCGTTTTGATTTAGTGAGCGGAGGCTGGAGAGAACTGCCACCTTTTCAATATCATCTAACTCGGAGTGAGAGAGACGATAGAAATGTATTGAACTCCGTGACAATTGTAACAAGAATCCTTTGAGGGACCTTGAGTGGCTAGGAAGGGTTGTGCAGCGTATCACTGGGTCCATGATACTTTGTCTTCAATGCCAGCAATCAACTATGTGATTCTGACAGCATATGTATTGACCCGGTTTCTGCCTAAGTTGTAAGGAGGGCTTCTTTCTTTTCACCCTTTATCTTTACAATTCTTTTTCATTCTTCAACCCCTTCAGTGCTTACCGAGACTTCATAACTAGGACCTTGTTGGGTTTGTTCCAGTACTAGCTCCATCTCAGTCGACACTTTTCCCTTATCCACTTTTCTCCTTTTTAATCAGACCTAAGGACTTCTACACTAACTAGTGGATTGTCCCTGGGTAGATCCCTCCGGCTCTGGTGGGATCATGGGACTTGAGCCTAACCTAACCATCCTTATAACTCCATACATTAATTAAAATGGTCGGTCTTTGGTATTCTTCCACGATTGCCATAAACCAAACATTTGAAAAAAAAAAATCTCTCAAAGTGTTCATGATTCTGAAACAAATTTTTGCAGACACTTGAGAGTTTTATATTTTTCAAATGCTCCCCCTCAACATGTGCTTAAATGATTGTTTTATAAATTTGCACATGTTAGATAGAGCTCGCACTTTTTGAATTGATCAACTTTCAGTGAACATGACCGATTCGAGACACGTTTACATCACTAGTTAGACTAGCTTGAAATTCTTACCCGGCCTGGTCAAATCCACAGAAAGTTTCTCGAAATGGTACACTCTACTCAGATACGTCTTTTTCAAGACACGCTTACATCACTGGTTAGACCAGCTTGAAATTATTACCCGGCCAAGGCGTATCCTTTCGATTGATAACAATTCAAGTTTCGTCAATTCATTTGTCAAGTCTGAGACACGGTCTCATGTGATGCCCAATCCTTTGCTCCCCCTCAATAAGTGCATTGATATATAAAAGAGTTTATCACTTACGGGAGAGCTTACTTTTACATCCAAATCATTTTGCTCCCCCTCAATATGTGCATTGATATACAAAATGGTTTAGCACATACGGGAGAGCTTACATTTCCGTCCAAACATCACATTTTATCAGATTTCATATTTAAATCACATTCTCTCCCCCGATCAAAAATTTCAAACCAATTGAGATTTGTGATCCCAATTGATTTAAATAAGTTAAAAAAAATGTGGGAGAAAATGTGTCAGATTTAATTAAGTCTGATAATGGAACATACGATACTCCCCCTTAATCTACGAGGGATATTTACTGCTGATTATACACATTTCACATATAGATAATTACAATGTACGGTCAGAGTTAATTACATACTATAGTAACAAACATTCAAAAGATGTCAAAACAAAGCACCACTGAGAGATTCTGTTCACCCTGTTCTTTCCAGCAAACGGTAGTCTCCCTCTCGATCTCTGCCACCGACAAAGCTTTCCAAGTTGCGAAAAATTCTTCTAGTTTTCAATCTTCGCTCAATTGCTCTCATAAACTCTTCACATCTCCGCACATCCACTTGAGTCCAGAATCGAGTGTTGTATCCTGGGTTTTGTGGATTGATCTTGACTTCTTTTACCCTAACATCCAATGCTTCATCGATCATTCTCCGGGTTACATCACTAAACTTATGAATCTCGCTGAGTCGTACCATCCTTGGAGCCCCATGCCTGCTAGTTATTTTAACGGCTCTTGGAGATTCGATTACTTTGAAGTCGTGAGTGAACTCAAGACCCTTTCATTCCCAGTTTGGTTTTGTGAGGTTGAGTTTTGTCTGGTAGCTCTCAATTCCAAGTTGAAAGTCACCTACCCTTTGTCTGACGACAAGACCCCTAATCCATAGGTTCACTGCAGCTGATAGAATCTTCTTATCATGGGAGGGAGATGATCCAGGTGTCCTTGAAGATTCAGCAGAAAGAGATCTTCAAAATCGCCTGGTAGTAGGTGTTTGAAGTCACTTTCGGAAATGACGTACTCCTTCTGATCAGCCCGACGAAGCACAACTCTTTTGAGATATTCATACCCGTACATATGTTGAACTTCAACCTTGATGACACTTAGAATTCTCAAATGCGAGCGAACACCTCTGCGATTACCCTCTGCAGCATGCCTTTCAATGTAGAACCGTTTCTTGTGGAACCACCAATGTGTAATACCATAAGAGGCAGCTATATTGAATTTGTGTTCTTCATTCGACCATATCTGATCAGGCACCATTTGCTCTAGCTCAATATCAGGATAGTGAGCCGCCTTCACTTTTGTAATAGATATCGCCTGTCTGCTACCATTATCTCCAAAATGGAGATAGCCCAGATCATTATTGAAGAAGAAGTCGGCTCGAATAGAAACGTGACCCGGTGACCCTTCGAGGGAAAGAGGTCTGCAAACTTTGGAGGGGAGAATCTGCTCACTTACTTGATCAGTTTGAAGTTTGTGACATTCTTCCATCTGGTATTGAAGATGCAGCACATCAGGGTGGAATACTTTGACAATCTCATAAGCTGGGCCTTCCAGATCCTGACGAGTGAGACTTTGGATTCCTTTCTTCTTACAAAACCAACTAATGAATGACCCCATATCACCGATTGACCCAAGTTTTGTTAGCAGCGAGTTTTCAGGTGGAGATTTGTGTTGAGAAGCGATTGCAACTGCCCAGTTGTTCTCAAGAACTATGATGTCTGATGATGGTACCGACCAAGCTGGTTCAGGAATTGAGGCTTGTTCTTCATTAGATGAAGGTTTCCACCAAGTTTTCATATCTTCCTTGGAGGGAGGATTTCTTGTGGAGCCCGAGTCATTAGGTTCGTCAGTTCTCATGAATTCTCTCCACCAGTCTTGATCTGGGTTAACCTTGGGAATCTGTGCATTTGCTGTGTCTACTTCATCATCAGTGTGAGAACCAACATCTTCTGTAACAGATATTTCATGCATAACATGTTCCTCTGGAACAGGAGGAAATGAAGGCTTGTATTGAGTGTCAACAGTCGTCCAGGCAAGAAATCCAGGAGCAGGGACACTCTTTGATGTGCTAGGACCAGACGAGGGAGGAGCTTGATCTTCTCTAGCAGATGATGCAGAGGGGTGATGATGAGATTGAGTGTGGGTGAAACCTGAAACTCCGGAAAACCCTGCTGCTCCAGACCCACCATCTGGAGGAGGAGGTGGTGGAGAATGTGGTGGATGTCCAGGGGGTGTGCAGGGCTTGTCTTGACTCTTTTTCTTCCTCTTTCATTGTTCATTAAGTTCAGTCATGAAGTGATCTCTAGCATCCCTGTCCATCGATTTTTCCAAGGCTTCGTATAGATTCTGATGATGATCATGACTTTTATACTGCCCGCTTTCAAACATTCTGCTGTGAAGAATTTCTTTCATATCAGACGTGGGAAGATCTCTGAAGCGAGCTTGCAACAGTACTTCCATTGCACATTTGACTGCATCATTTACGTGAGCATCAATAGCAATAGAAACCTTTTGTTCTATATCAAGCTTTTCCACCTTCAGCAATCTTTGTTCATAACTTTTCATCTTTTCTATCATTGTAGAAAAAAGCTTTAATACTGTTTCTAGCTTTGATGCTAAGTCTGATGGTGGATCTGTATGTACAGTTACGGTTGTGGTTGCTTTAGGTGAGGTGATCTTTATGACCGGTGTTGATGTGGGAACTGGAGCTATCATATGTCTCACACCTGACATGTCTTGTTCTATATGCACTGACACCATTGACTCAACTTCTTTATCATCCTGCGTCTTTCCAGTCTCTGTAGCAGTGTCATTGGCTTTATCCATGAGAAATTGATCACCATAGTTAAAGTCTGGTTCCAGGTTTTTGAGAGAAGACAGTGTGCCAGTAGACTCTGTTGGTTCATTAAGGTGAGGCTGCTCATCATCTTTCATTTTCAAATTCTCATGTACATCTGGGTATGCAGTAGCTACAAACTCCTCATGATGCAATTCCTGATCAGGTTCTGTTGTAGTTTTCGATCCTGTGACATGGGCTTCATTGAATGTGCTTTCTGGCTCAACTTCTTCATCAATATGAACTTGTGGGGTCTCTTCTTGTGGTTGTGGATCCCCTATTTGAGTATGTGAAGCCTCCTCCTCAGTATTCTTATTCATATTCTCATCGGATTCAGTGTCACTGGAGTTTGAATCAACATCTAAACTTGGGGATCCCATTTGAGCACTTTCAGAGAAGTCCAGTGATTTGGATGATTCCGATCCACGCTTTTTAAGTATAAACTTTGTTGTCGTCATGGGTCCAGGAGATGAAATGGTAAGAAGAGTTTTAGCAGCTTGTACTGCTGTGGTTACCCCTTTTCCCTTGCCTTCGACGGTTGGCACTGGATCACGACTCCCTGCATCAGGTTCTCTAAGGACAACACCTTTCGTAATATTCCTTGTAGATTCTGCTTGTTCTTTGGTACTAATCTCCAAGGCTTGTTGGAGATCAGGGTCTTCTTCATCTCTTAGAGCTAGGTCATGTGCTACCACATCTTCCTCACCAACTTGACCTTTTATCTTAGTTCTCTCTGAACCCAGCTTCTTGGTTTTAGCCTTCTTTTTGAGTTTCTTAGCTTTCTTAAGAGCCTCGACTTCAGTGGGTGCTTCCTTCCTTTTCTTCGATTCTGATTGGCCCTGCTTGCTGGATTTCTGGGTTTCAGGATCAGGTGATTCAGCTTCACCTCTTAACTTATCCGAAAGAGCCTTTTGATATTCCTCAACTTTACTCAGATACTCCTTATAATAGGAGGCTTGACGGATATTATCTGATAGAAGAGACTCAGGGATGAGCATTCCAAATACTTCTTGTTTGGATCCTTTGGCCGTCCACTTGAGATTTCCCAGAACATGTTCATTGCAATACAGATGGAGAGGAGAGCCTGATCTCGGATGGAATTTGTGAATAGAATAAAGGTGGTGAATTATCATTTTGGTGAATCGGATGCTTGGAATGATCAGCTTTCTAACTGACTTTTTGCTGGTCTGTGTTAACTCCATTTTCACTTTGTCTTCCAAGAAGGTGTAAATAGAGTGAGTAAACTCTTCCCAAATCCTTTCAGCGAAATCAATGTTTGCACCTTTCACAATCCCCCACAGTATCTCAAGCACTGGAGCCCTTGGCCTTTCGAAACCAGAAGTCTTCCCAGTAAGACATAAGTTGATGATAGTGGCTATAGCTCTCCATGGTTGATACATATCATTGGTGACCACCACTGACAGTCTGTTGACGGTTTTAGGATAGCCCAGGTCATTTACGAAGTTGATAAGAACCTCGGATGAGGGTGGTTGAGTAAATGGTTTATCTGCGAAAACTGGTGTGATTTGAAGAGCCTTTCTGAGTGTGTCTTTGGTGAGCTCATACCATTTTTCATCTAATTGGCACCGGTAGCATCCAGTATCGTTGTTGACATGAATCGTGTTCCAGAACTGCTGAATGTATATAGATGGTATGGTTGCACAAGCTGTGAAGGCTCTGAAGAATGTGGTTTCTTTTAGTATATCTACTGCTATTTTGTATATAGGGCTAGGTTGAGACCTTCCCATATCTATATAGCAGTTGCTCTTTCCAATGGGGATCCACTTGTCACATGGGAGAATTTGTTCGTCTGTACGAACTGGAGTTGGAACATCGTGGGTTAGTTCAGAGAAAGCATCAATCACATTGTCTGCCATTAGATCTGCACACACACAATCACAGAAAGACCAGCATACATATGCAAAGCTAGACATGAGCCATAGCTCGAGGTTAGTGCACATTATGTGATTTCATAGATGGCAACATGTGAAGAAATAGTTCGACATCTATAAGCATGAAGCACATAGCAAAGATGAGCTTGAATATGAGTATCATGAGGAACTTAATCAATATAGTTGCAATTTATTGACCATATCACACTCTGCATTATACTTGACACACACTACAAGGCATTGAATACAAAACGCAAGTATGCCCTAACACAAATCGCAAGTATGCTCTAACACTAAACGCAAACGTATACAAGTCGCATACATCATTTGATCAAATCGCATAATTGATATCAGAACAAATTGCAAGTTTGCAATTAGAACAAATCGCAAGAAACCCATTTATTCACGTCGCAACATGACACGTGGCATAGCATGCTTGAAGACACAAATCGCAACAATGTAACATCACACAAAACGCAAGTATTCAGTATCATGTTAATTGCAATTTAGTGGAGACAAAACGCAAGCATGAGCATACAGACAAAACGCAAGCATGAGCATATAGACAAAACGCAACCTTGATCACAGATACAAAATGCAATGATAAGCAATTAGACAAAAAGCAACCTCGATCAGAGACAAAATGCAAGCATGAGCAAATAGACAAAATGCAACCTCAATCACAGAGACAAAACGCAAGCATGAGCATAGAGACAAAACGCAAGCATGAGCACAGAGACAAAACGCAACATGGACCAGTCAATGCGCTAGAGACAAAATGCTACAACGAACAGACAAAACACATCTTTTTGAACAGACAAAATGCTACAATGAATGTACGCTCAAAAGAAATCTCCCACTCATTCATCACACGATTATATGTGCAATTTATGATACAAATGCTCACAGCAGGCAAACCTTGGCATCTAATTCACGACCCATTTTAACATAGGCTAATTAACGAGGGACACAACCCACTCATTAATACATCTAACGGGTCTGATTCCCAAAGGACAGAAAGTGAACCAGTTTCTCTACACCATATACACCTTAAGGAACAACCAAACGCATAAATCCTAAACAAGTTAAGCCTTTGACTAATTATGGTCAAACTTCATACGACACAATCATCAAACCAGGTCAATGAGAACCAGACAAAGCAATTAACACACATGACAGGCATCAAAACATTCTAAAATATAAATCCCACCAATAATAGTGCGAAAATTATCACACTTACCTAGGATCGGTTATGAGAATGATCGAATAGCCTATATAGTGAAAAAATATGTGGTTAGAATCTATTTAAAATGCAAGAAATAGCCTTCTAGACATATTATCACTAGTTAATTACCTACGATGATGCTCGAGGATTTGATAATAGAATGATCTAAATTATGCATTTAGAGAGAGATAGTGGTGGTGTTTTGTGTGTGAAGAGAGAGAGATTTTAGGACAAAACGCATAGTTTCATGATTTATATTCCAAACTATTTTTCAAGAATGACACTTTTGGTCCCTGTCCTTTTTAGATAGTGAACAAAACGCATGAATTCTAGTTTTTATTCCTAACCTCTTTCAAGAATGACACTTTTGGTTCCTGTCCTTTTTAGCTAGAGATCTTCTTACAAGATATGACATTTTAAGTCCCTGACTTTCCTAGCAAGAAGAGAACTAACACATTGGGAATCAATCTACACCTGGGCTACCAATGTTTTTAGATAAGACACAATAACTTCCAAAAATCCTAATGAAAGCCCTGACAGATGCCATAAATTGCTATTGCTCTCCCCCTCAATCAATGACTTTATTTCTGAAAAGGAATAAGGCCGTTGATTGAGAAGAAATTTTAACACTTGGTGAGACCAACAGTGAGTGTATAGAGCAACATAATAACATCAAGGAATCGAGAAAATTTCTCGTCTTTCAGATGAAATGATGGACTGAAGCGTACACCGGTTAGAGTGAGCATGGATATGAAGTAATCCAAACTCAGGTGAACATCACCTCAAAGGATAGCTGTCTTTTTGGCGACAAGCTGTCCTCAAATAGAAGCGCGGGTTGCTATCTAAAGTAATAGCAAGCCATTTAGACATGTTTTAACCAATCATATTAACTTCTGCTCGAGCTTTATTTAAAGACCCGTGCCATTATTGAATGACATTTCTAAGTTCGTAAATGTTATCGATAAACAGAAGACATGCCTAGGTGAATTTTATTTATTTATTTATTTATTTTATTATTATTATTATTTTTTTTTTTTTTTGATACTCTATATACAATTAGCATGTTTTCAATATATCTAATTACAACATAGTATAAGATATGGATAAAAAATTGTATAGAGCCAAAATATATACAAGGATACATAACATTCCCTCCATATTATCAATACGAGTTTTGAACTGATGTGTTCAAAAGTCATTGCTTCCATACATCACCGATGAGTTTGCTGTACCTCCACAATGGGAGTTCTCATCCCCTTTGGTCGCCACACTTTGAGAACCCTTTTAAAGTTCTTTGTGAATGTACCTGCACTCATGAGTCGTTTCCCTGCACTAACATAATGATTTTGTTCACATATGTATTGGTTAGTGACAGCGGTATCCTGCTTCGGTAATATCTTGCAGTCATTCTTGGGAACATTTTCTATGTCAGTAGGTATCCACTTAAGACCTATTTTCTTAAAGATTCTACCAGTAGGTAACCATCTTAGGCACACTCTAAAAGAGTTAGGCTTCTTAGGTACCTTAGTGTGACTACGAGAGGTATTATCTTTTCTTTCAGTACTAGATCCACCAGGCTTCTTAGAGTGCTTTAACATTTCTACAGGCCTATTGTGGTTCTTGGTTGTAGTGGAATGCACTATGACATGATCATTTATTTCCCTATCATGTGTTATGTGAGATTTATCCAGAAGGTGACATTTAGCTAACTTGCCCTTATGTCTATGTTGTGAAGTGACTGTGTTGACATAAATAATGCCTAAAAACATTATTCATATCTCTATGTTTTAATGATCACAAAATATAAACTCATTAAACATAAACTTATCAAATAAACAAGTATTTAGTTGTAAATATTCACTTCTACAACTTAATCACTTAAGGTATGAATAAACAAGTGCTTAATGCATTATATGATCAAAGGAACATTTTCTTAATAACTAGATTTTTTATAAAACATCAAAAACATTTTATATATTTTTGAAAAACATTTTTGGCATTAATTAAAAATGTTTAATCTTTTATAAAAATATGAATTCAAATTTTTAACCAAAATCAGTTAAAATGTTCCAGAAAAACCTTCCCCACAAAAGGACAAAATTGGCCAACGGACAGAAGGGGCGGCCCCTATAATTTTACTAGGCGGCCCCCTTAATTATTAAGGGGACCGCCCCCTATTTAAGGGGACCGCCCCCGCTCCAGTAGACTTCCGGCTGTCCAATTTTTCTCCTATAAATACCAGTCTTCTCCTGGACTTTTACTCACCTTTTGCACACTAAAACTTTCTGTTTTAAATCACATTTCATATCTTCAAAATCCTTTGATCATATAATCTTAAGCTTTGGTTTCTAAGTGATCCAAGCTTCCTTCATTCAAGTGCAAAAGAAGAATACTCCTTCAACAACTAGAGAAGAAGTATTGCAACTTAGATACCTAAGTTGTTTGTGTCATCACATATATTTGTATATAAGTTGTGTATTGTTATTAGATAGTTGTGTGTATAATTATTTGGGATAGGTTAGTGTGTAAGTAGAGAAGTTGTGTTGTTAAGGTGTGTAAGTTGTGAAGGTGTGAAGAAGTAGTAGTGAACATAGGTAGTTGTTAGTCGTGAAGTGTCGTGAAGAAGTTGTGAAGAAGTCGTGAAGAAGTTGTGAAGAAGTTGTGAAAAAGTTGTGAAGAAGTCGTGAAGAAGTCGTGAACTAGTCGTGAAGAAGAAGGTGTGATTAAGTCGTGTTTAAGGTGTGAGATTGGTTCTAGCTACGATTAGGACTCGACATCTAGCTTTGTGTCGTTAAGCCGGTGTAAGCTAAAGTTGTGTAAAGGTTTTCTCCGCCCATAAGGGAGCTTGTTGACATAGTGAAGAAAACTCTCGAGTTAGGTGCTCGGGGAGTGGAGTAGGGCAAGGAAGGTGTCCTTGTAGCCGAACCACTATAAATCTCTTGTCTCTCGGTTAGATCTTTCCATCTCTAGCTTTCATTTCATTTTATTACCTTACTTGCATTACTCAGTTATATTTACTTATATACGTATTGTTCATATTGTTCAAGAGTTGAGATCACATAAATTCGAATCTAAGTTTCAAAAGTAAATAAAGTTTTCACAATAAATTTTAAAAGGACATAAAACTATTCAACCCCCCCTTCTAGTTTTTCACAATTGGTATCAAGAGCCACGTCAAACAAGATTTTTAAAATTAACTGTATTTTAAAACTTGAAACGTTCTATGGAATCTTTAAAATATTTAGAAGGGCTATCTATGCAAAGACCACCACTATTTGAAAGTGATGGTTTTCTTTATTGGAAAAATAGATTCGAAACTTATGTGAAATCAAAGGATCTTGAACTTTGGCATGTTATTACCTATGGTGATTTTCCCCCTATTCAATATAATATCCTAACTAAATTAGATGAAATTGTACCTTTTGAAAAACAAAATGATGATTTAAAAAGGAAACTAGCGAAAAATAATGAAGCTAAAATGGTTATTTATAATGTGTTACCACGCAAAGAATATGAAAGAATTTTTATTTTTCAAACCGCAAAAGATATTTGGGATTCTTTACTAATCACTCACCAAGGTAATAGTCAAGTCAAAGATAATAAAATAGATCTTCTTGTACAACAATATGAACAATTTACAATTCCTGAAGAGGAATCTATTGATAATGCATTTGCTAAATTTAACACAATCATCACAAGTTTAAAAGCACTTGATGAGACTTTTTCTAGTAAAAATTGTGTAAGGAAATTTCTTAGGGCATTACATCCGAAATGGCGCGCAAAGGTCACGGCGATTGAAGAGTCAAAGAACTTGATAACGTTATCACTTGACGAGCTTATTGGCAACTTGAAGGTTCATGAAGAAATTATAAAGAGGGACTCGGAAACGGTCAAGAGCAAGAAAGATCAAATCAAGTCTCTCGCGCTAAAAGCCAAAAAGGAAATTAGTGATGACGATGATTCAAGTGACGAGAGTGAAGACGAAGAATATGCAATGGCCGTTAGAGAATTCAAGAAATTCTTCAAGAGACGAGGAAGATTCACGAGACAACCGCGAGATGAAAGAAGATCGCTACAAAGAAATAGAAATGATAACTACGGGAAAAGAAAGTGCTTTAGATGTGGAAGTCAAAACCATCTCATTGGCGAATGTCCAAAGCCACCGGGTTACGATTACGAAAGCGCATTTGTTAGTGGAACATGGAGCAATAGCGACAAAGATGAAGCGGACAAAGCAAAAGACGAAAAGTACCTTGTAGCTCAAGCCACCGATGAAATATGTCTAGGAATAAATTTGGAGCCCGACGAATGGATTAAGGATAGCGGTTGCTCGAAGCACATGACGGGAAACCGGAAGCTATTCTCCTCCTACAAGGCATACAACGGAGGTAACGTTATTTTCGGTAGTGATTTTCGTGGAAAAATCATTGGCAAAGGTACGATCTCTCAAGACTCCCTAACTATTGAAAATGTTGAGCATGTAGATAACTTAACATATAACTTGCTTAGTATAGGACAAATATGCGATAATAAGTGTAGGGTTACTTTTACAAGTAAAGATAGCGAAATAGTTAAGGACGGAAAGGTCATAGGTAGAGGAGTTAGGAAAGGTGGCGTATATGTTATGAAGCTAGGAAATAAACCGGAGGATAAAATATGTCTAGCAACCTTAGATGAAAACTCTACATTGTGGCATAGAAGATTAGGTCACACAAATATGCAACAAATACAATCCCTAGCCTCCAAAGAATTAGTTAGAAACTTGCCTAACCTAAGATATGACCAACACTTTTGCGATGCATGTAAAATAGGAAAGCAAGCACATGCTAGTCACAAAGCTAAGAATATAGTCTCCACCACTAGATGCCTAGAATTATTACACATGGACCTTTTTGGTCCAACCGCTGTGCGGAGTTATGGAGGTAATTGTTATACCTTAGTAATTGTAGATGACTATTCACGATACACGTGGACTAGTTTTTTAAGTGATAAAACCGAAGCCTTTAATAAATTTGAAATATTTAGTAAAATGATTCAAAATAAATTAGGATGTTCTATAGTAGCAATTAGGACGGACCATGGTCGGGAATTTGATAATGAAGTGCAATTCAGAAAATATTGTGATTTAAATGGGATATCTCACAATTTCTCCGCTCCTCGCACTCCACAATCAAATGGGGTAGTAGAAAGAAAGAATCGAACCTTACAAGAAATGAGTAGAACAATGTTAAATGAACAATCTATCCCACAAAAAATTTGGTGCCATGCTGTAGATACATCAACATATATAATAAATAGAGTCTCAATTAGGAGAATATTAGGAAAAACCCCATATGAGTTATTGAGAGGTAGAAAACCTAATCTAAATTACTTTAGGGTATTCGGGAGCAAATATTTTGTTCTCAATACAAAAGATTACCTTACTAAGTTTGATCCTAAGTCGTACGAAGGAATCTTTCTAGGGTATTCACAAAATAGTAAAGCATACATAATACTTAATAAACACACTATGAAAGTAGAAGAGTCCTTAAATGTAACATTTGATGAAACTCCACCACCACCTAAGACATTGCCTTTAGAAGATGATGATCTAGTTGAAGAAGAAGCTATTAAGGTTAGTAAAATTAAACCCTTAGGTGATGATAATGAAGATATAATATTAGGTGAAGACGAAATAGTAAATGTTAAGGAATCTAAATCACACCCGTTAGATAATATAATAGGAAACTTAAATCAAAGAACTCTTAGATCACAAGCTCAAGATAAAAATAACTTCTTTTGTTTCCTATCAACTATAGAACCTAAAAATATAAATGAGGCATTAAAAGATGAAAGTTGGGTTATGGCTATGCAAGAAGAACTAAATCAATTTAAGACTAATGACGTTTGGGAACTAGTCCCAAATCCCATGAACATGACCATCATAGGAACTAAGTGGGTTTATAGAAATAAGTTAGATGAAAATGGAATAGTTACTAGGAACAAGGCTAGGTTAGTTGCCCAAGGATATAATCAACAAGAAGGAAAAGATTATGACGAAACTTATGCCCCCGTAGCTAGATTAGAATCTATAAGAATACTACGTGCCTATGCATGCGCCCTAGATTTTAAGTTATTTCAAATGGACGTGAAAAGTGCATTCCTTAACGGTTTTATCAATGAGGAGGTATACATGGCACAACCTCCAGGATTCATTGACTTCGCAAAACCTGATTATGTTTATAAACTCAAGAAAGCCTTATATATACTCAAACAAGCTCCCAAGGCTTGGTATGATCGATTAAAGGCATTTCTTATTAAACATGATTATTCCATGGGAATGGTAGATAACACTCTTTTCACGAAAAAGAAAAGCCCAAATCTCATCATTGTCCAAATATATGTCGACGACATTATATTCGGATCGACTTGTCAGGATATGTGTGATGAATTCGCCAAAATCATGCATGATGAGTTTGAGATGAGTATGATGGGTTGATGAGGCGAAAAGTGTACCGCTTTTAATGGGTCATTTAAGCCCTAAATCGTATTTATTTGATCAAATATCGCCCTAAATCGTTCCTTTTGTCATTTTAGGTACTTTTGAGGAGAAATCTGGAAAAGGAGGCATTTTGGACGTTTTTGGAGCATAAAAGTGAAGAAAACGACAAAGTCTCAAAAATCGGCTAAAAGTTACTCTTGACGGCGTCACAATTAACTCTGGACGGCGTCATGCTTTGGCAAGAAAAAGTGGACGTGAAATTTACTCATGATAGGCCAGTGAAAATAGCATGTGAATTCTGACGGCGTCACGCTTTAACTTGATCAAGGGCGTCACGGCTTAAATCATAAGGGGACGGCGTCACGTTCACGAGCTGACGGCGTCAAGCCTTGATAAGCCAGAATGGATTTTTGAAGAGCTAAAGAGGGACGGCGTCAAGAAGGTCATCCGGGAACCCTAAAAGCGGCGAGGTGACGGCGTCACACTCCATAAGGTGACGCCGTCAGATGCAAAAGTCTATATATAGTTTTCTAATTTTTTGTCATTAGGGAGAGCTTAGTGTGTGGAATTTTGGGAGAAAACCCTAAGACGATTTTAGCTACTTTTTCAAGGCTTTTTGCCTTGAGATCTTCCATGTTACATTGAAGATAAGTTATCAATTAATCATTCAATATGTCTATGTGTTGTTTGATTCTATCTTATTCTTGTCTTTTGTTTAACATGTTAGGCTAAATTTATCTTGTGTTTGCTTAGATCTAATGAAACCTAGCTATTGATTATTGGTTGTTAGTGTGTTATTAGTTGTATTGGATGATTGTTTATCTATGTTAGGCTTAAGAAAACTGGCTAACTTCCTATTCGGTAACTTGCTTGAACGTCTTAAGAAACATGAACCAAACGCGTACTAAAGGTTTTTATGGTTGTATTTAATGCACAAGCGAATTCTAGTGATCCCATGTTAGGAGCTTCCTAGCCGGCTCGACATAGGAGTGAAGTAGGAGCTTGTAGAGTTGGGGAAGTAAGTACGCCACCCCACGAATGGTATTAAGGAATACACCCGTCATCCACGCGACTAATACACACTAATTAACCGGTAAAAGATAGTTAGGGAGTAAGGAAATCTAAGTAAACACATTTCTCTACACATAAGTTTCTCTCCACATTTTATTTTCAGTTATTTATTTTATTTACATTTGTAGTTATTTGGGTTAGTTGACTAGCAACTAATTCCGCCCACTCTTTCAAACCCGAGATTTTACTTGCTTTCATAAAAATTATAAAAACATAAAAAGAATCTTCCTCAACCCTTAGACCTAATTAGAGTAGTCTTTCACACCTAACGAACACTATTCCCTGTGGAGAACGATCAATCCCCCGTACTTACCACTACACTATACTACATCGGTCAGGTACGCTGCCTGGTGGGGTTGTAAGCCTCTTGAGATCCCTCGAGAGGTAAAACCTGTTGTAAGGTTGCAAAACCCACGCATCAAGTTTTTGGCGCCGCTGCCGGGGAATAGTTATTGTTTAGGTTGAATTTTTATTTCTATTAGGTCTACTCACTAGATTCCTTTCTAGTGAGATTTTTATTTTATTTTTCTAGATTTTCTTTAGTCTATCTATTATCTTCGTGTCTTTGTTCGTAACCATACCATCCGACATCATGGAAGATGGTAATATCCTTAACCCCCACAACCCACCACCACAACAACCACCACCACCTCCTAGAGCCCGTACTTTAGGAGAGTATTCCCGTCCTAGCCACCATGGCTATCGAAACACCATTGAGCTCACTCAAGGAGCCAATATCACACCCTTGCGATCCAACACCATCCGGTTGGTGCAAAGCGGATGCGCATTCCATGGACTTCGTTCTGAAGATCCTAATCAACATCTCAAGGACTTTCTTAAAATCGTTGATTCTATAGACCTTGATGTTGCCACTCGAGAGACGACCCGATTGCGTCTCTTCCAATTCTCTTTGCGGGACCAAGCTAGTCAGTGGCTAGAACGTCAACCCGCAGGATCCATTACCTCTTGGGATGATCTCACCACTCGTTTCCTTGCTCAGATTTTCCCACCAGGGAGAACTACCAAGCTAAGGAAGGATATCTTGATGTTTGAACAACGTCGAGGCGAAACCCTCTACGGGGCATGGATTCGATTCAAGGACTTACTCCAAAAAGTCCCTCATCATGGCATAAATCTCTGGCTTCAAATCCAAATCTTCTATGACCATGTTGATTACCACACCAAGCGTGCCATCGATCGAGCTGCCGGGGGCAGATTGCGCGACAAAAGCACCGAGGAATCGTGGGAGATCATTGATGAGCTTGCATCCGACGATGATGAATTGTGGCAAGTCTCCCACGACGTGCGCTCGGCAGTCAAGACATATTCATCACCCGATACAGCCAATCAAATCACTGAGGAAAGCGTTAGTGAACTTGAGAAAAGGGTTGCATATCTTATGGAAAAGCAAAAGAGACCCTTAAGTCCACAAAAAGCGACAATTAACTCAGTCTCAAGCGTTAAGCAAACACCATTGTCCGAATCACCCCTTAGGGAAAATGCTAAACCCTTCCATAAGCACGCTCAACCCAACTCACCACCTCAGGAACTTAGCCCAACATTCGAAGCTCGAATGAGAGAGTACATGTCGAAACACTCCGAACGGTTAGCAAAATTTGAGGAAGCCGTCTACAAACAGAAGGAGGAAATGGAAGAGAAGATGGCGGAGATGATGAATCTTTTGAAAGAATACACAAATGCAAAAGCCCCTGAAAAAGTGTTGGTGAGGAATGACGCTGAAGTTCCTAACACTAAATTTGTCAAGGCCACCTCCGTCGTCCAAGAGGGCAGAAATGATGGAAGAGGGAAATCCATAACTATGGAAGTTAACAAAATTGACCTCATCCCACTTAATAATGGAAACACCAATGCCTGCAAATGCGATTCCGACAAGGGAGAGGAGGCGCCCTCTGAGGAGCGCCAATTGGTTGAACCGCCAGTGTCACAACAAGTGAGGCATTACTTGAAGCACGAAATAAACAAGGAGACCATAAACGATTGGGTGAGAAACTATCGACGTACTCATCTACCCAACAAGAAGTCCAAGAAGGTGGAACCGGATGATAAATCTGACACATTACCCGGTGGGCAATTGTATGAATGCCTCATAGGACAAAAGTTAGTGGAAAAGCAGAAATTCTACGGGGTCTTTGAAATACCATGCAGCATTGGAAAACACAAGTATCTGGATGCGATAGCTGACCAAGGTTCTGACGTAAATTTGATGCCTTTATCCGTTTATGTTCAGTTAACCGATGAGTTGCCATCCATCACCCGTACTAAACTCTCCTTTGCAAAGCATTCTTATGAGTATCCGTTAGGAATTGCAGAAGATGTGTTGGTCAACGTTGCCGGATTCCTGTATCCGGTCGACTTCATGATCATTGAGAGAAATGATATGAATATGCCAATAATCCTTGGGGCACCCTTTCTCGCTACCACTAGAGCACAAATCAATTACGAAAATAGCACCATCCAAATGAAGAAGGGGAAGAAAACAATAAACTTCCCAACGATCCCACGACATATACGAGATGTTGCTCTGCAGAAGAAGATGGAGGCTAACACTAATGTAGTCCGTGGTAATGTTCGAGAGAAAATTCTTGCATGGGAGGCAAGGATTAAGAGTTATATGGAAAATGAGATTAGAGAATGTAAGGATGGAAATAACGATTATATTAAAGCTGATGAGCAGCCCAATAACCCCGTTGAATTTACAAAAGGAGACTCAGTGCTCCTAAGGCATTCAGAAACAGAAGCACCTACCAATGAACTAAGTCCCTGGTGGTACGGACCATTCACAATTAAAAGTTTACACCAAGATGGGTTAGTAAGCTTGACCAGCAAAGGAGGAGGTGAAGTAACTGCGAATGTCGAGCGATTGAGACACCACCACCCTGATAACAAGGATCATATCTATCAGGGATACCTCATTATGAATGATGGAATCACGTAGACCCCGTGACTTTGAGTCTAGCTACAAGACTCGTTAATAAAGAAAAGCGCTTCTTGGGAGGCAACCCAAGCTTTATTTTATTTATTTGCTTTGTGTGTTTATTTATTTGTTTGTTTGATTTTATTTTCCGTATGTATGTTTAATTTTTATCATTATTGATTCATGTTCAAAACTAATTTGTGAAAATGCTTTATTTTGTTTTTAACTTCGTCTTAACTACATATAAAGGTATTTTGCAAAAGTTAAGTGTAAGGGAAATCTAAATCGGTTTATTAGAACACAAATTAACATGAATCATAATAATATTAAATTAACATACATATTCGTATTTGTTTGAGTTAAATGCTTGTATCGAGTCATAATGATGTTTTGCAGGATTTCCAGGAAGTAAGGTAAAGGTTTTTCCAGAAATTTTCCGGAAACTTAAAATGAAAATTTTTGTCAGGTCATTTCTGACGGCGTCAAGGTTTATAACCTGACGGCGTCAGATTTAATTTTCAGAAATTTTTGAAAGTTTTGTTTTTAGAAAAGTTTTTATTAAAATCTCCAACTTATAATCTCCAGGAATCTGCAAAATTATCATTCCACAAGCATTATATCCTTATATATAGATTTTTTCCCGCCGATGTTATGCAGGTTTTCGTGTTTGTTTTCTCAGGTTTAACAGGTTATTTTGGACAAGGAGATGTTTATTGAATCAAGCTTTTGGCGATGCATTAGTCATGGAGCTTCAACATTCTCTTTGGGGGAAGATCTAACCGTGTAATTTCACTATCCACCAAGCGAATCAGGGGAGTATTTGATTTCATTCTGATGAGGCGAAAAGTGTACCGCTTTTAAGGGGTCATTTAAGCCCGAAATCGTATTTATTTGATCAAATATTGCCCTAAATCGTTCCTTTTGTCATTTTAGGTACTTTTGAGGAGAAATCTGGAAAAGGAGGCATTTTGGACGTTTTTGGAGCATAAAAGTGAAGAAAACGGCAAAGTCTCAAGAATCGGCTAAAAGTTACTCTTGACGGCGTCACAATTAACATGGGACGGCGTCATGCCTTGGCAAGAAAAGTTGGATGTGAAATTTACTCATGACGGGCCAGTGAGTTTGCATGAGAATTCTGACGGCGTCACGCTTTAACTAAATCAAGGGCGTCACGGCTTAAATCATAAGGGGACGGCGTCACGTTCAGGATCCGACGGCGTCAAGCCTTGATAAGCCAGAATGGATTTTTGAAGAGCTAAAGAGGGACGGCGTCAAGATGGTCATCCGGGAACCCTAAAAGCGGCGAGGTGACGGCGTCACAATGCATAAGGTGACGCCGTCAGATGTCAAAGTCTATATATAGTTTTCTAATTTTTTGTCATTAGGAGAGAGCTTAGTGTGTGGAATTTTGGGATAAAACCCTAAGACGATTTTAGCTACTTTTTCAGGGCTTTTTGCCCTGAGATCTTCCATGTTTCATTGAAAGATAAGTTATCAATTAATCATTCAATATGTCTATGTGTTGTTTGATTCTATCTTATGCTTGTCTTTTGTTTAACATGTTAGGCTAATTTTATCTTGTGTTTGCTTAGATCTAATGAAACCTAGCTATTGATTATTGGTTGTTAGTGTGTTGTTAGTTGTATTGGATGATTGTTTATCTATGTTAGGCTTAAGAAAACTGGCTAACTTCCTATTCGGTAACTTGCTTGAACGTCTTAAGAAACATGAACCAAACGCGTACTAAAGGTTTTTATGGTTGTATTTAATGCACAAGCGAATTCTAGTGATCCCATGTTAGGAGCTTCCTAGCCGGCTCGACATAGGAGTGAAGTAGGAGCTTGTAGAGTTTGGGGAAGTAAGTACGCCACCCCACGAATGGTATTAAGGAATACACCCGTCATCCACGCGACTAATACACACTAATTAACCGGTAAAAGATAGTTAGGGAGTAAGGAAATCTAAGTAAACACATTTCTCTACACATAAGTTTCTCACCACTTTTCATTTTTGTTATTTTATTTTATTTGCATTTGTAGTAATTTGGGTTAGTTGACTAGCAACTAATTCCGCCCACTCCTTCAAAACCCGAGATTTTACTTGCTTTCATAAAATTATAAAAAACATAAAAAGAATCTTCCTCAACCCTTAGACCTAAATAGAGTAGCCTTTCACACCTAACGAACACTATTCCCTGTGGAGAACGATCAATCCCCCGTACTTACCACTACACTATACTACATCGGTCAGGTACACTGCCTGGTGGGGTTGTAAGCCTCTTGAGATCCCTCGAGAGGTAAAACCTGTTGTAAGGTTGCAAAACCCACGCATCAAGTTTTTGGCGCCGCTGCCGGGGAATAGTTATTGTTTAGGTTGAATTTTTATTTTATTAGGTCTACTCACTAGATTCCTTTCTAGTGAGATTTTTATTTTATTTTTCTAGGTTTTCTTTAGTCTATCTTATTTCTTTGTGTGTTTGTTCGTAATTTCCATTGACTCTTCCGTTCACCATTATGGAGAACGCGAATCCACCATACTACCAACCACGTAATTCACCCACTCCATATGACATCTTGATGTTTAAACAACATAAAGATGAACCTCTCTATGATGCATGGACTCGTTTTAAATATTTACTCCAAAAAGTCCCTCATCATAACTTCGATTTTTGGTCCCTAACTCAATTCTTTTACAATCATGTCGACCGACAAGCCCAAAGGTACATTTACCATATTGCCGGCAGGGATATTAGGGAATTAAGTGCTGAGAAAGCATGGGAAGCTATTGAAGAGTGTGCCCAATATTATTATATAGTAGACAACCCAACAAACGTTAGTACAAGTCAATTGACCACAAAATTCGAGGATCATGAAACAAGTTTGTTTGGGGATGAATATGTTAGTGTTGAGATACCTAAGTGGTTGTCATGTAATGCCATAGTACAAAACAAACACATAGGTGACCTTGATGTGATGGAGGATTTAGCCAAACATGATCACATTGATCAAAAAGACCTAGGTTTTATGATCGATGATGATAAATCTCAAGAAACACATGATGAATCTTTTGGGAAATTTGAATATAGCAGTCATAATATTGAGGATGATCCTTATGATTCGGATATAGAAGTTAAGATGCCTAGAGAAGCACTTGAGATACTTGGGAAAATGTTAGGGTTAGATCCTACTAAAACACATGATGAAGATATAGGTGATCTTGACATAAGGAATGATGAGGTAAGTAACATAAGCCCACCAAGTACCCCACAAGTCCTACCATCATTTGAGGCACACACACCACCCGTGACTTACCCGGAAGAAGTTGAGGAGACTATAGGAACCCCAATAGAGGTAGAGCCCTTGGACCAAACACAACTAGAAGAAATAGGTTTGAATGCTTTTAGTGATCACAACCTTTCTTTTAGTTCTATGGAAGTTCCTAGTTTTGATGAACCGGAGCCTAAACCAAAACCATTACCTAATCTTCCATCCTTAGATGTGAACTTAGGAATTGAATTAGGTCCCGATCCACCCATCAAACCATGTAGTCCGGGTAATGTTAAGATTAAGGAAGTAGACTCTAGGCCTTGTAGAGAGGAAGCTAACATAGGAGTGAACCATGACCTTACATACTTACATCACCCATTCATGATTGACCGCAAGAAACATTATGGGTTTAAACCGGGTTTATTAGGTCAAGATGGATTCCCAACTAGGAGTCTCTCGAAGTTGATAGAAGATGATCCCTTTTTAGGAGGAAACTCAAAATCACCCATTGACCAAAGTGAACTAGGCAAGGTTATGATGAAAGGAGCACACCCCTTTGAGCATATAATTCATCCACCACTCTTTCCTCACGTGGCATACTCCTACCGAGCTGGTGTGTATCGATACTATCACCCGCACTTAATCCTAAGTGTAGGGAAAACCTCTCCTTTATCCATTAAATAAGGGTAGAGTCAGGCTCGTGACTCGAACAAAAACAAGCGCTCTTGGGAGGCAGCCCATGGTTTATTTGCTTTGTGTGTTTATTTATTTGTTTGTTTGATTTTATTTGTTTCCGTATGTGTGTTTAATTTTTATTCTTATTGATTCATGTTCAAAACTAATTTGTGAAAATGCTTTATTTTGTTTTTAACTTCGTCTTAACTACATATAAAGGTATTTTGCAAAAGATAAGTGTAAGGGAAATCTAAATTGGTTTATTAGAACACATATGAACATGAATCGTAATAATAATAAATTAACATACATATCCGTATTTGTTTGAGTCAAATGCTTGTATCGAGTCATAATGATGTTTTGCAGGATTTCCAGGAAGTAAGGTAAAGGTTTTTCCAGAAATTTTCCGGAAACTTAAATGAGAATTTTTGTCAGGTCATTTCTGACGGCGTCAGGGGTTATAACCTGACGGCGTCAGATTTAATTTTCAGAAATTTTTGAAATTTTTGTTTTTAAAAAGTTTTTATTAAAATCTCCAACTTATAATCTCCAGGAATCTGCAAAGTTATCATTCCACAAGCATTATATCCTTATATATAGATTTTATCCCGCCGATGTTATGCAGGTTTTCGTGTTTGTTTTCTCAGGTTCAACAGGTTATTTTGGACAAGGAAATGTTTTGAATCAAGCTTATGGCGATGCATTAGTCATGGAGCTTCAACATTCTCTTTGGAGGAAGATTTAACCGTGTAATTTCATTATCCAACGAGCGAATCAGGGGAGTATTTGATTTCATTCTTTTACTTTATGCTTTTACATCTTGTTATTTGAACATTGGGGACAATGTTCATCTTAAGTGTAAGGGGAGGGTAAAAGTACGATTTTTGAGAATACAATTACGCTTGACTTTTGTTTGTTTAATGGTAGATGTGTAATAAAACTGAGAGAAATACTTGTTAGGGTAATTTTAGTGCCAAATTTAAAATTTTTACAACATATAGGAGTGAAACTTTGATCTTAATGAGCGTCTCACGGATAGGAGTTATATGACTAGCACAAAAACCGTACCACTAAAAAATTTTCCACCCCCAAATATGTGAGGTTCGCCCCTAGAATTGGTAGGAAAAGCATTTATGCTATGATGTGTGTACCGGTAGCACTTAGATTCTAGAACTTGCGTTAGGACCATTCCGAGGCCACAAGTGAGACTACATTCGTGTAGTTAGATTTACTACATGATAAGAGGCATTAGGATTAACCCATTGTTTTACACCTGTGTTTTTGTTATAATTATGTTGGCTACATTGGTCAAGTAATTCTCCCACACCCTTTGCGTTGTACTCATTTTTAGTACACGATACCCCTAGTACACCCCTCAGAGCCTATCTTTTCGTTTCGACCTTTAAGCATTTTACTTAAAGGAAGAATTTGTTACACCCCACTAAAATGTACACCCAAATCGCCTTAGCCTACCTTGTATGCACTCATTTTTAGTGCATTATTGTTACAACATTTGTTTAAACCCAAGTTAATTATCTAATTGATTACATGGTTGCTAAGTCGAGTCATATCCTTGTACATATTGTTTTGGGACGATTGGGACTCGTGGGTAAAGTACTAGTGTAATGGAGTAATGGGGAAGAACATCATTTATTACCCCCATATGTGCTAAATGTTTTAAAAGTACTCCAAGTTTTTCAATTATCTTAATTCGAGTCATTAGAATAGTTATTTGTAAAGTTATGTAAAAGTTCAAGTGTAAGGGGATGCAACGCCCCTATGATGTATTATTTTGGATGGTAGGGCAAGAGTGTATGCAAAAAAAAAAAAAAAAAAAAAAAAAAAAAAAAAAAAAAAAAAAAAAAAAAATCAAGAAAAATACAAAAAAAAAATGAGAAAAAGAAAAGTAGAAAAAACATACGGACTACCATCCCGTTTCATTTTATGTTTATTTTATGTTTATGTTTTGTTATTTTCTTTCATTAGCTTAAGATCGAGTCTAGTCTTGGCTTAGCAACGTTGTATAGTACATGTAATTGATCAAGATTTTTAACTCGCCACCAGTAAAATATCCTTTATCCAACCAAACCGTGTTTTCCTTTTCCCTACACCTAACGTTATAACCCATTTAAAAGCCCTCTTTGATAGTTTATCTTAGGTGCTTACGCCTAGTGGAGGAGGTTTTCGATCCTTTCCCAAGCCTATGGTAATCTATTTGCTATGACAGGTAGTGAGAGATATTTTCCGTTTTCATTTATGAGATTTATTTTGATGACACTTGAGAGATGTGAGTATCTAAACACTACTTGTGAGGTGCTAGTATGTAATCTCCGTGCTTATTATGATTGAAGTGGAACGATTATTTGTTGTAATTACTTTTATGTTTGCATTAAATGACCCCTAACTTGTATTTTGATTAGAATAAAAGCGCATTTGCTTGAGGACAAGCAAATCTCAAGTGTAAGGGTATTTGATGAGGCGAAAAGTGTACCGCTTTTAAGGGGTCATTTAAGCCCGAAATCGTATTTATTTGATCAAATATTGCCCTAAATCGTTCCTTTTGTCATTTTAGGTACTTTTGAGGAGAAATCTGGAAAAGGAGGCATTTTGGACGTTTTTGGAGCATAAAAGTGAAGAAAACGGCAAAGTCTCAAGAATCGGCTAAAAGTTACTCTTGACGGCGTCACAATTAACATGGGACGGCGTCATGCCTTGGCAAGAAAAGTTGGATGTGAAATTTACTCATGACGGGCCAGTGAGTTTGCATGAGAATTCTGACGGCGTCACGCTTTAACTAAATCAAGGGCGTCACGGCTTAAATCATAAGGGGACGGCGTCACGTTCAGGATCCGACGGCGTCAAGCCTTGATAAGCCAGAATGGATTTTTGAAGAGCTAAAGAGGGACGGCGTCAAGATGGTCATCCGGGAACCCTAAAAGCGGCGAGGTGACGGCGTCACAATGCATAAGGTGACGCCGTCAGATGTCAAAGTCTATATATAGTTTTCTAATTTTTTGTCATTAGGAGAGAGCTTAGTGTGTGGAATTTTGGGATAAAACCCTAAGAAGATTTTAGCTACTTTTTCAGGGCTTTTTGCCCTGAGATCTTCCATGTTTCATTGAAAGATAAGTTATCAATTAATCATTCAATATGTCTATGTGTTGTTTGATTCTATCTTATGCTTGTCTTTTGTTTAACATGTTAGGCTAATTTTATCTTGTGTTTGCTTAGATCTAATGAAACCTAGCTATTGATTATTGGTTGTTAGTGTGTTGTTAGTTGTATTGGATGATTGTTTATCTATGTTAGGCTTAAGAAAACTGGCTAACTTCCTATTCGGTAACTTGCTTGAACGTCTTAAGAAACATGAACCAAACGCGTACTAAAGGTTTTTATGGTTGTATTTAATGCACAAGCGAATTCTAGTGATCCCATGTTAGGAGCTTCCTAGCCGGCTCGACATAGGAGTGAAGTAGGAGCTTGTAGAGTTTGGGGAAGTAAGTACGCCACCCCACGAATGGTATTAAGGAATACACCCGTCATCCACGCGACTAATACACACTAATTAACCGGTAAAAGATAGTTAGGGAGTAAGGAAATCTAAGTAAACACATTTCTCTACACATAAGTTTCTCACCACTTTTCATTTTTGTTATTTTATTTTATTTGCATTTGTAGTAATTTGGGTTAGTTGACTAGCAACTAATTCCGCCCACTCCTTCAAAACCCGAGATTTTACTTGCTTTCATAAAATTATAAAAAACATAAAAAGAATCTTCCTCAACCCTTAGACCTAAATAGAGTAGCCTTTCACACCTAACGAACACTATTCCCTGTGGAGAACGATCAATCCCCCGTACTTACCACTACACTATACTACATCGGTCAGGTACACTGCCTGGTGGGGTTGTAAGCCTCTTGAGATCCCTCGAGAGGTAAAACCTGTTGTAAGGTTGCAAAACCCACGCATCACATTCTTTTACTTTTTTCTTTTACATCTTGTTATTTGAACATTGGGGACAATGTTCATCTTAAGTGTAAGGGGGGGGGGGGGGTAAAAGTACGATTTTAGAGAATGCTATTGCGCTTGATTTTTGTTTGTTTAATAATAGATGTGTAATAAAACTGAGATAAATACTTGTTAAGGTAATTTTAGTGCCAAATTTAAAATTTTTTACAACATATAGGAGTGAAACTTTGATCTTAATGAGCGTCTCACGGATAGGAGTTATATGACTAGCACAAAAACCGTACCACTAAAAAAATTTTCCACCCCAAATATGTGAGGTTCGCCCCTAGAATTGGTAGGAAAAGCATTTATGCTATGATGTGTGTACCGGTAGCACTTAGATTCTAGAACTTGCGTTAGGACCATTCCAAGGCCACAAGTGAGACTACATTCGTGTAGTTAGATTTACTACATGATAAGAGGCATTAGGATTAACCCATTGTTTTACACCTGTGTTTTTGTTATAATTACTTTGGCTACATTGGTCAAGTAATTCTCCCACACCCTTTGCGTTGTACTCATTTTTAGTACACGATACCCCTAGTACACCCCTCAGAGCCTATCTTTTCGTTTCGACCTTTAAGCATTTTACTTAAAGGAAGAATTTGTTACACCCCACTAAAATGTACACCCAAATCGCCTTAGCCTACCTTGTATGCACTCATTTTTAGTGCATTATTGTTACAACATTTGTTTAAACCCAAGTTAATTATCTAGTTGATTACATGGTTGCTAAGTCGAGTCATATCCTTGTACATATTGTTTTGGGACGATTGGGACTCATGGGTAAAGTACTAGTGTAATGGAGTAATGGGGAAGAACAACATTATTACCCCCATATGTGCTAAATGTTTTAAAAGTACTCCAAGTTTTTCAATTATCTTAATTCGAGTCATTAGATTAGTATTTGTAAAGTTATGTAAAAGTTCAAGTGTAAGGGGGATGCAATGCCCCTATGATGTATTATTTTAGATGGTAGGGCAAGAGTGTATGCAAAAAAAAAAAAAAAAAAAAAAAAAAAAAAAAAAAAAAAAAAAAAATCGAAAAATCAAGAAAAATACAAAAAATGAGAAAAAGAAAAATAGAAAAAACATACGGACTACCATCCCGTTTCATTTTACGTTTGTTTTATGTTTGTTTTTGTTTTTGTTATTTCGTTTCTAGCTTAAGATCGAGTCTAGTCTTGGCTTAGCAACATTGTATAGTACATGTAATTGATCAAGATCTTTAACTCGCCACCAGTAAAATATCCCTTATCCAACAAAACCGTGTTTTCCTTTTCCCTACACCTAACGTTATAACCCATTTAAAAGCCCTCTTTGATAGTTTATCTTAGGTGCTTACGCCTAGTGGAGGAGGTTTTCGATCCTTTCCCAAGCCTATGGTAATCTATTTGCTATGACAGGTAGTGAGAGATATTATCCGTTTTCATTTATGAGATTTATTTTGATGACACTTGAGAGATGTGAGTATCTAAACACTACTTGTGAGGTGCTAGTATGTAATCTCCGTGCTTATTATGATTGAAGTGGAACGATTATTTGTTGTAATTACTTTTATGTTTGCATTAAATGACCCCTAACTTGTATTTTGATTAGAATAAAAGCACATTTGCTTGAGGACAAGCAAATCTCAAGTGTAAGGGTATTTGATGAGGCGAAAAGTGTACCGCTTTTAAGGGGTCATTTAAGCCCTAAATCGTATTTATTTGATCAAATATCGCCCTAAATCGTTCCTTTTGTCATTTTAGGTACTTTTGAGGAGAAATCTGGAAAAGGAGGCATTTTGGACGTTTTTGGAGCATAAAAGTGAAGAAAACGACAAAGTCTCAAAAATCGGCTAAAAGTTACTCTTGACGGCGTCACAATTAACTCTGGACGGCGTCATGCTTTGGCAAGAAAAAGTGGACGTGAAATTTACTCATGATAGGCCAGTGAAAATAGCATGTGAATTCTGACGGCGTCACGCTTTAACTTGATCAAGGGCGTCACGGCTTAAATCATAAGGGGACGGCGTCACGTTCACGAGCTGACGGCGTCAAGCCTTGATAAGCCAGAATGGATTTTTGAAGAGCTAAAGAGGGACGGCATCAAGAAGGTCATCCGGGAACCCTAAAAGCGGCGAGGTGACGGCGTCACACTCCATAAGGTGACGCCGTCAGATGCAAAAGTCTATATATAGTTTTCTAATTTTTTGTCATTAGGGAGAGCTTAGTGTGTGGAATTTTGGGAGAAAACCCTAAGACGATTTTAGCTACTTTTTCAAGGCTTTTTGCCTTGAGATCTTCCATGTTACATTGAAGATAAGTTATCAATTAATCATTCAATATGTCTATGTGTTGTTTGATTCTATCTTATTCTTGTCTTTTGTTTAACATGTTAGGCTAAATTTATCTTGTGTTTGCTTAGATCTAATGAAACCTAGCTATTGATTATTGGTTGTTAGTGTGTTATTAGTTGTATTGGATGATTGTTTATCTATGTTAGGCTTAAGAAAACTGGCTAACTTCCTATTCGGTAACTTGCTTGAACGTCTTAAGAAACATGAACCAAACGCGTACTAAAGGTTTTTATGGTTGTATTTAATGCACAAGCGAATTCTAGTGATCCCATGTTAGGAGCTTCCTAGCCGGCTCGACATAGGAGAGAAGTAGGAGCTTGTAGAGTTGGGGAAGTAAGTACGCCACCCCACGAATGGTATTAAGGAATACACCCGTCATCCACGCGACTAATACACACTAATTAACCGGTAAAAGATAGTTAGGGAGTAAGGAAATCTAAGTAAACACATTTCTCTACACATAAGTTTCTCTCCACATTTTATTTTCAGTTATTTATTTTATTTGCATTTGTAGTTATTTGGGTTAGTTGACTAGCAACTAATTCCGCCCACTCTTTCAAACCCGAGATTTTACTTGCTTTCATAAAAATTATAAAAACATAAAAAGAATCTTCCTCAACCCTTAGACCTAATTAGAGTAGTCTTTCACACCTAACGAACACTATTCCCTGTGGAGAACGATCAATCCCCCGTACTTACCACTACACTATACTACATCGGTCAGGTACACTGCCTGGTGGGGTTGTAAGCCTCTTGAGATCCCTCGAGAGGTAAAACCTGTTGTAAGGTTGCAAAACCCATGCATCAAGGGTGAACTTAATTTCTTCCTAGGATTACAAATAAAACAATTAGAAGATGGAATATTTTTTAATCAATCTAAGTACATTAAGGAAATGCTTAAAAAATTTGGATTAGAAGATGCTAAGCCCATGAAGACACCAATGTCTACGGAAGTAAAACTCACAAGAGATGAAGAGGGTGAGTCCGTAGAAAACACTAAATATAGAGGAATGATAGGTAGTTTACTATACTTAACGGCAAGTAGACCGGATATCATGTTTAGTGTCTGCCTTTGTGCTCGCTTTCAAGAGGATCCCAAAACCTCTCACCTAGAAGCGGTTAAGCGTATCTTCCGATACATTAAAGGCACTATACACTTAGGATTATGGTATCCTAAGGGATCGGGCATAGAAACCATCGTCTATGCGGATTCGGATCATGCGGGAGACTACGTAGATAGAAAAAGTACTAGCGGAATTTGCACGTTAATGGGATGTTGTCTAACATCTTGGTTCTCGAAGAAGCAAACCACTCTTGCTATTTCTACCACAGAAGCCGAATATGTAATCGCTGGAAAGGCATGTCAACAAGCACTATGGATGAAACAAGCTCTCGTAGACTATGGCATTAGGTTAGATGACGTCCCAATTATGTGTGATAATAAAGGTGCTATAGATTTAAGTAAGAATCTTGTTCAACACTCTAGGACTAAACATATAGAAATACGCCACCACTTCCTCCGCGATAACATTCAAAAAGGAAACATATCTATAGAAAAGGTTGCATCGGAAGATAACTTAGCAGACATATTCACTAAGCCCCTTAAGCGTGAACTCTTTAACCACTTACGTTTAGGCCTAGGAATGATGCAACAAATTGATTGAATTTTCTGCATTTTTAGTAAAAATTTTTCTTCCAGATGGGCGGACCCCTTAATGTCATAAAGGCGGTCCCCTTAATTATTAAGGGGACCGGCTTGTCATTAAAGGGACCGGCCATCTGACTATTAAATTTTTTTTTCTGTTTCCTCCCATCTGAGTCTAGGAATCTGTTTTGCACAAAATAAAAGATTGGGATATTTCTTTGCATAAACATATTTAAACAAAACCCAATCTATTTTCTACAAATCATTCTCACATCTAGGAAATCACATGAAAACTATTTTTCCTACATTGTTGAATAATGCTAAAAACATTTTCTTTTCATGCATAAAGATCTCACATGAATTGTCATAGTATATAATCTAATATATACATCTTTGATATTCATATATTGAGCAAAATCAAATCAAGGAGACCTTGGATTGTTTCTTAGGAAATTTTTGCATTTAGGAGTCGAAACAATCACATCTCCACATTTGTTGCATATAGGCACACACTAGAACAAGCTTATTAATCACATCCCCACAATTGTTCCATCACATATTCCCCATTAGTTTCTAGTGCCTTTGTTTCATTATCCTTGCCTTAGATGATTAGGTTCCTTAATTGCTAGATATTAATTATTGCTTGCTTATTTATTTGTCTTATATGCCATGCATGCTTAATATGTTTTTTCTATTGCCTCAAAGAGTGGGACTTGCCTAAAACCAAAAGCTCAAAACATAGCCATCCTCACCTATCTCTGCAGAAAAACCCATTTCTGGAACCCAGAAAGGTACCAGATGGGCGGCCCCCTTAATTCATAAGGCGGCCCCCTTAATTATTAAGGGGACCGCCCATAATTAAGGGGACCGGCCATCTGCTGGACGGGTTCAGAGAATCTTTTTCTGCTTTTTAGCCCATTTGATCCTATACTTCCCCAAATTCACAAACACATTTTGTCCTAATCACCCAACAAGCTTTTTCATTCCTAAACAACACAAATCCTCCACTATAAATAACCCCATATCTCACCACATTCAATCATCCCATCATGTCTTCTTCAATCAACCCAAAACCAAAAACCTCTAAGCTAGCAAGGATGACCTTAAAACCCGGGTGGAAAAGAAAACCTAACCCTCACCACAAGCCCATCACAACTAGACAACCAACACCTCCATTCATCCCCAACTACTCTCCAAGATCACAACCTCACTCCATTGAACCATTTCACAAACCCTACCATTTTGGCCAAACATCCACATTCATTCCAAACTACTCCCCTAAACCTCAAACCAACTTCAATGGAATACTTGAAAACCCTCATCACCTTGGTCAAACATCAAACCTTTCACCTCAATACCATCCATTTCCACCAAATAACCAAATCCCCACTCATGAAAGACAAAAGCTTCATGAAGAAATTAACCAAATCCATGATCTTAATGATCTCCTTGCTATGCACCTCACACAACGCAACAAGGGACAACCTCCATCCTCACCTTACTCAAATTGCCTACCCCACTCTCTTAACTTGGATCAAGTTACAAATCACACACACTATTGCCCTTGTTGCATCTTCCTTCAAAAACAAATCCTCCACCTAAGTGAAGATATTTCTTGGATCGAATATCTACTCACTCGTCCCTATCCCATTCCTCCACTACAACGATATAACATCAATGGATCCGCTCCATTTCCCTCACCATCACATAACTAAAACCCATCCACATGCTTTCCAAATAAAATCCCTCACCCTTTTGTTGCAAGCAAGTCCAATCGCTCTCTTTGGCAATATGAGAAGCATTAGTTTTTCTAGTTTTGTTGTAATCATTATGTTTCAAGTATTTTATGTAATGTAATGATGATTCATATTTTATATGATCATCTTGAATGTATTAGTTGGTTGTTCTAAATATTTTTGCTATGTATATGTATCTTGTGTCTCCTAACTTGTTTTTGCAGCCAAGATGTCCATAGCTCGTCTCCTTGGTGCCCTCGAACGAGGGGGAGTAACCATCAAGGGGGAGTTCTCGTCCCGACAAATTTAGTTTCTAAAACTTGTCGGCATAACCTTTTTGATTCTACAAAAAGGGGGAGAAGTGAATGTAAACTCACTAAATACTTTTCCAAAAATAAATTTTTGGATTTAATAAGTTTACGTTTTGTAATCATTAAAAAGGGGGAGATTGTTGACATAAATAATGCCTAAAAACATTATTCATATCTCTATGTTTTAATGATCACAAAATATAAACTCATTAAACATAAACTTATCAAATAAACAAGTATTTAGTTGTAAATATTCACTTCTACAACTTAATCACTTAAGGTATGAATAAACAAGTGCTTAATGCATTATATGATCAAAGGAACATTTTCTTAATAACTAGATTTTTTATAAAACATCAAAAACATTTTATATATTTTTGAAAAACATTTTTGGCATTAAATAAAAATGTTTAATCTTTTATAAAAATATGAATTCAAATTTTTAACCAAAATCAGTTAAAATGTTCCAGAAAAACCTTTCCCACAAAAGGACAAAATTGGCCAACGGACAGAAGGGGCGGCCCCCTTAATTTTACTAGGCGGCCCCCTTAATTATTAAGGAGACCGCCCCCTATTTAAGGGGACCGCCCCCGCTCCAGTAGACTTCCAGCTGTCTAATTTTTCTCCTATAAATACCAGTCTTCTCCTGGACTTTTACTCACCTTTTGCACACTAAAACTTTCTGTTTTAAATCACATTTCATATCTTCAAAATCCTTTGATCATATAATCTTAAGCTTTGGTTTCTAAGTGATCCAAGCTTCCTTCATTCAAGTGCAAAAGAAGAATACTCCTTCAACAACTAGAGAAGAAGTATTGCAACTTAGATACCTAAGTTGTTTGTGTCATCACATATATTTGTATATAAGTTGTGTATTGTTATTAGATAGTTGTGTGTATAATTATTTGGGATAGGTTAGTGTGTAAGTAGAGAAGTTGTGTTGTTAAGGTGTGTAAGTTGTGAAGGTGTGAAGAAGTAGTAGTGAACATAGGTAGTTGTTAGTCGTGAAGAAGTTGTGAAGAAGTCGTGAAGAAGTTGTGAAGAAGTTGTGAAAAAGTTGTGAAGAAGTCGTGAAGAAGTCGTGAACTAGTCGTGAAGAAGAAGGTGTGATTAAGTCGTGTTTAAGGTGTGAGATTGGTTCTAGCTACGATTAGGACTCGACATCTAGCTTTGTGTCGTTAAGCCGGTGTAAGCTAAAGTTGTGTAAAGGTTTTCTCCGCCATAAGGAAGCTTGTTGACATAGTGAAGAAAACTCTCGAGTTAGGTGCTCGGGGAGTGGAGTAGGGCAAGGAAGGTGTCCTTGTAGCCAAACCACTATAAATCTCTTGTCTCTCGGTTAGATCTTTCCATCTCTAGCTTTCATTTCATTTTATTACCTTACTTGCATTACTTAGTTATATTTACTTATATACGTATTGTTCATATTGTTCAAGAGTTGAGATCACATAAATTCGAATCTAAGTTTCAAAAGTAAATAAAGTTTTCACAATAAATTTTAAAAGGACATAAAACTATTCAACCCCCCCTTCTAGTTTTCCACAGACTGGTTTTGGCAAACTCTGAACCTCATCAACTTGGGGGGCACACCTTGTATTAGAGTCAGGTGTTTCCACGACAGATGGTTTGTCAAACTTAGTGTTCACACAATTTTTAACTGACTTCATTAAGTCATTCTTAAGGGCAGCTATAGTGAGGCTTTTCCTTTGAATTTGTGCTTTGAGTACATCATTCTCAGCTATCAAGGATTTTGTTCGTTCAGTGCCTTTAGGCTTGATTTCCTTGATGGAATCACACAGTTGTTCACATTGCAATTTTAATGTTTCATTTTCAGCCTGTAACTCAACTGCTTTATCAGCATGTGTGGTTTTAACATCATTGTACAAATCATGCATCTCAATCAATTTAGTTTTTAAGTTGTTAATTGTCAAGTTCTTGGCCACTAGCTGATCCTTCAAACTGTTTATCATAAAAAATTCATGAATTTCAGGCAATTCCTGATTTTTTGTTGACAGGTTTGTTTGAAGACTTTCTTTCATTTGTTGCACTGAAATTTCAAGATCAATACAATGTTTTTCCAGTTGTAAAAACCTTTTTAAAAGTTCATCGTAAACCCTTTTTTCAATCTTATCATGTGATTTGAAAGAATCAGCTATAAGCACAGAGCTTGACAGAGGCTCGAATTCAGCATCCTGACCAATGTCTCCCTTTCTTTTACACATATGAGTTGAGTCCGGAATGATATCACTATCAGTCTTTTCCAACTCATATGTGTCATAAGCAGGTTTACATTGATCGGTGTGTTGAAGTTCATCAGCGAGGACTAAATGAAGATCAGATTGATGTACCACAGTAGACGGTGCTTGTTGATAATCAATTTCATTAACTCCTGAGTTGACACCATCATCTGATGCAGCTGATCTTGTATCATTCTCAACTTGGTTAGCCTTTTCCTCAATGAACCCATTAACATCCCTTATCAGTTGCAGCAGCGTAGTTCTGAACAATGCAATCTTTGTCCCGGTGTTCTTAGCAAAACACTCCATTATCATTTGACTATCATATTCATAGTCCATGGTATATTGAGAGTCAATGAACACTTGAAGTTGATTGTTGATCACATTGAGAGCGGCTCTGGATTTTGCTTCAGAGAATTCTACTTTGTCCAGTTGCTGTTCTAGTTGATCCAGGTATAGCGTCATCTTGACTTTGAACTCATGGACTCCTTGACCAAAGAGTGTCGCGAAAGCTCGTGTGTACCCCATCACGTATTCAGACTTTACAAACAAAGCTTTGATGTGTGACTGAAGTGAGCGGAAACATGCAACTTGACTTTCCTTTTCATTGATTAACTGCATGGACTGACGACGTACTTCCATGTGTGATTGTAAGCATGGCCCTTTTACTCCAGCTGAATCAGAATCACTCGCTTCTGTTTGAAATGTGTAATTGGAATTCCCATGATCCTCATTAGCATCGTACAGTTTAAGCACCTCCGATATGAAGGAGTCTGAATTAGTGATCATTGTTGGGTTCTGATTCGTTTGCAACATTTTACTCAGTTTTGATGAAATTATTACCCCTGAGGACACAAATCGCAAGACCCAAATCGCACCCTTGAGGATACAAAACGCAACACACAAGTCGCAACTTCTGAAGACACAAACCGCAAGTCACAAAAAGACAGAGCTGTCACTATCAAGGACAAAACGCAACTTCACTACACGCCAGACAAGTCGCTATCGTAGCGTTTTGTCATTTTTGCCAAATCCGGTAAAAAGACAAGCCGCAACTTTGAGGAAACACAAATCGCTACCTTTCTTTACCCCACGAGACACAAAACGCTACTAAGAAACAACCTCAGTAGGACAAAACGCAACTAAGAACACAAAGTACTACCCTTCGAATCTTCCAAAAACAGCCACACCAAGCCACAAAATGTGATTCCAAGCACCAAGAACAACTCCTATGTTAACCCTAAGCACGAAAGTACAAGATCTAACACCTTCTACCAACAAAACAAAGCACAAAATGGATTTTTAAGAAAAAACCTTTTCGAACCAAGATTATCCCAAAACACTACGAATATGTGAATAAAACCTTATGTGAACCTAACCATGGCTCTTGATACCAATTGTAGGTTATTCACAATCAAAGTAACACTAGTTTGGGACAAATATGGATCGAATAAGAAGAAGAAGAATAGAGAGAAGGAGAGTTGGAATATTAGAGAGATAATCAAAGAAAGAAAAATGTATAAAAGTGTAGGAAGGTTCAACCCTCTCCACATGAGGAGAGGGGTATTTATAGTACTTTACTTTACTAGCTAATATGCCCCTAGCGGGCTGTGGAGCAAGCTGACAGTGGGGAAAGTCCTGACCTACTCCACAATACTACTAATAACTAATCTACCACTAATATTATAAATAAACCTACGAGCTATTTAGTGCTAATAAGTACTCGGGGTGACCGAGTCTTCAACTGAATATTTGCATTCCTAACATTGTTCCACAAAGGTCTAGATTTCATAGCACACATACCCAATTTATTCTCATAAAAATCACAATCCTTAATTAAATGAGAATAACTTCTACAAACAAAACAAGATTTCTTTCTAAAAGATTTATTCTTAAAAGACTTGTTCTTATTACCCACAAATTGATCACTACCAAAACTAGGAATAGAGTTGTTTTTGGCATGATTAAACGAAATGCTTTCACCAGAAGCTGTCTTTGAATTAGATTCATCATCAGCTACTCTTGAAGCAAAGTCTTCAGACTTGGGTATGGGTGACTTATCACTTGAATCATATGAGACATAGCCATTAGATTCATTGTCTGAAGTAGGCAAGTCATTGGACTTCTTCCCATAGGACATGTGTGATTCATCTAAGTCTATGTCAAGGTCTGAGTGGATAGGGACAGGCTTAAAAACTCCTCTTATAGGAGGAGGAACAGCATGCATTTCTCCTTCTTTTACATACTTTACAGGTATTTGGTAATTTGCCTCCTTAGGGGTAGGGTCAAATATACTTGGGTCACTAGGGTCATAAATATCATCTGGCCCTACATCATACCCCAACCCTCTCTTACACCTTACAGATTGTGTGCTATTATTCAACTTAACTAGGTTTTTAGCTGATTCTTGCCATGAATTACACCTAGCTACTTCATTATCTAACTTAGCCTGTATTTCATTTTTCTCTAAAACCATCTTAGCATTTTGAGACTCAGAATATTTAAGCTCATTAGTGGGGTTTTCTAAATCTCTCTGCAAAACCCTAACCTTTTACTCATATGCTAACTGATTATTTTGGTACCAAGCTTTTTGTTTTTCTAAAGTTTTAACAGCCTTTTCATAAGCTTGAACTTTAACAAACAATTCTTTATATTGAGGCTCTATATCATCAAACTCTCTCTTAAGTGCAGCATATTTAATTTCACAACCAAAAGGACAATTTTGTACCTGTGATGGGGAGCCCATCAAACCAAATTCTCCAGCCACTTGTGTCTGAGCACCATATCCAGCAATCATCCCATAGACCTTTGCATCATTAACCATACTGTGAGTATGATTGGCACATTCTTCATCAGATTTAGCATGTCCTGTCCAGTCTCTGTTCGAGTCAAAAGGTAGCAAGGCTCTAATCTTCATGGTAAAAGTCTCATAAGAATCATCTGTTCTGGATGAAGTCATTGAATAAGGGTTTAGGAGATTTGTTTCAAAGGGTTTAACTGATTCCACTAGGCTTAACAAATGTCATACAAGAATTAATTCAACTTGACTGATCAGACCCACGACAAACCACAAATAAATATCTCCAATCGATCAATCAATGAAAACAGCAATCGATCAATCAAACAAAATTGACAGCCCCATTAATTCATACACAGACCAATTAAATCCAACCAACCGCTAGCGACAAACCTTCAATTGAATGAACCTCGACCAATGAATATCAATGACAACAAGCGACAAACTGAATTCAGGAATCGTTAGCCCCACAACAAATCAATTAATTGAAGAACCAATTGAATAATAATACGAGGTATAATCGGTCCCACAACCAATTAACAACAAACCCTTTATGACATCGCTGACCCCATAATTTTTAATTGAGTACGAGGTAATAATCTTCACAATTAAATAACGCACAACCCAATTAATTAAACTAACGATTCACCAATCAGTACGAAAATCAAAACTTTAATAATTTAACCGATTACCTCAGTCGAAAATAAACCTTATCAGATCTGCTTCATACTTTTCTTCTTTCACAGAGTCTCTAACCAGGCTCTGATACCACTTGTAGGATCGACCTCCTTGATAGATCTTATGAACCGGTTAAGATCAATAGAATGTTTGTGTAATCACAAACAAACTAAGAGAAACTCTGACAATAAAGTTAATGTTTACGCGGAATATAAACACTAAAGTTGAAAGAAGATCAACTAATAACTCTTGATCCTCTATGGATCTGTATTCACTAATGAAATTGTTTCAAAGCCTTACAATACTCATAGCCATATGTTTCTTTTATACTATAAGAAACCCTAATACGGCCCATTACCAGAAGATATGCCCTATCACTTCCTAATATAACTCATGCATATCCTCACCATCTAATAATACGGAAACAAAATAATAACTACCAACAGTAACAAACTGCTACTAACAGCAGGAATGAAATAAAACCAAATATAATAATTCCTAACAGAGTCACGTCCTCTAAAAACAACAAAAAACACGTTAGTGTTGAAAAAAGCAAATCATTATCGTTACAACGCATGAGATCATATATAAAAAATCATACCAATGCGACCAATCTTCATGCCAGAACGAGCAAGAGCTCTGAGTGCTGACTGGGCACCAGGACCATGTGTCTTAGTCTTGTCTCCTCCAAGTTGCCCTCAACTTGATGTGAAGAGCACTGACACCGAGCTCTTGTCATCACAACAACAAAAACATGTTAATAAACAAACCCGTAAATAAATTAACTATAATTATTGCCAACTAAAACACATAAAAAGGTATCAAAACATACCTTGCATCAGGTTGATAGAGATGTCATCTTCATTTGACAATAGCGTTTAATGTGTTGTTATTTTCCATTGATTTCGAAGCAGATTCTGATTTATAGTTATTGTTTTCTGAATGCTCCAGAAAATCCATCATCACCGGGTCAGTCCAAGGAGCTCCATAAGGAGCTTCATCGCCTACAACCCATCCCAAGTGACCGCCTTCAGGTGTAACTATCAACATATACTTTGGATCATCCTGAACCAACACCAAGTAACAAAATGTCAAGATAATTGCAAGAGTAACATTCAGTCAACAGTCAACCCAATTCACGTATTTGGCTCAAAGGATGAAACTGAAACATGCCTTAATATCTTGACGAGGGATTCCTCTAGCAGGAGCAATGGAGTCATTTGCAGCCTGTAATTCATGGATCAATGCTTTCAGAAATTTATTGAGCATAATCAATTACTTAAGCCCAAAAAAACTAATTTGTTATGCAGTTGTTGACTTTGATGGTTTGAAAGTACAGATTACCTGGATGCAAAGTAAAGGATTGCGTACATGCTTTATAGACTCTGCACTGCCCGATTTCGAGTAGTAGTCATCAACCGATTTGAAACCGAAAGAAACTGCAAAAGCCAAATAAACGTTCCCTGTAAAATGAATGATGTTCTAAGGAGTCTCATAAGCCAAATAAACCCAAGAGAAAATAAATAAAGAAAATAGTTCATATATCATGATCGATTATCTTTGTGTCATTAGGAATAAATGTGTCGACTGCCATTTCCTGTAAAACATGTCTGGTCACAGATTAGGCTATGTGTTAATCAGACAATCTATTTGTATTTAATATGAAACAACAAAAGAAAGAGATACATTATGAGTATAAAATAAAATTTGACCTTCCATTGCGAATATCCAGCACATTTTCAGGAGTCAACATGGGCCTTACATAATTGTTTTGACGCACAACCAGTGCCAGTGACAGAAAGGTATGCAGCGATGAGCAAATACAGTCAGAATCATACTAAATAGCCTGTTACAAAAACCAGCATGGGGACATCAAGCAGAAAACCTGAACAGTTAAGAATGTATTTACCAATCGAGTTCAGCTGCAAATTTGACTCCATTGTGAAGATGAATAGAGAACTCAAGAGCTCTTTCCATGTCTTGGAAAAGGAGTGCGTACATACAAAAAAGAAAGCTTTTATGTCAAAATGAGAAATTCAACTTAATCCCCGAGTTGCATATTTTATGTGCAGAAGTATGTGAAAATGACTTTGTACGCTTATTCACATTGATAACAATTTGATCCAAAAAGTATGTGAAAGTGAAGGGTCATTTTTTTATAATCACATACCCAAGATTTTATGATATATGTCTCCTAATAGGCTGTCCAGTTCACGTGTCTTTGCATTCCGATAATAGAACTTTCTAACCTCACCATCTTCATCAGAGAACTAGTAAAGACAAACACAAGTTCTCAATCTTGGGTCACAAAAAAAAATCCACAATTCCACATGCAGGAAATGTTTGAATAATAAACAAGTAATCAACTTACAACAAATTCATAGTCTTGGATGTTCTCTAATACATCTTCATCTAGCTTTTCTTCAAAAATGCACATCAAATATCCTATATGGAAGTTGTAATGGAAAGTAAGAGCAGGAAGTGCCATCCTCTGTTTCTACACTTAACATTTCAGTTTGTTTGAAATAGCACTCAACTCAAGCAACTGCCAAGCAAAATTTTGGTGAGAAAGATACTTCTCAAAACCTGGTCCATCACTTTCCTGGCTTGTTTATTATTGTTGGTTCATATAACATAAAATAGGTGTATTTTTATTGTTACTAACAGTTATGCTATTAATTAAATTCCCATCAGAGAAGAGTTCAGAATTGATATACTGGTTTTGCAGCCAGTATGAAAGAACAGTTAAAAAAGTTTATAGATCCCACTAACGTTTTATTTAGCAACAATCCAGTCAATAACTAACTTGTCAGTAGATCAAGCTTTCAAACAAGCCAAAATTGAAACCAAACAATAACTACAGTTCAGTAAGTAAATAGTAGGCAAATTAAAAAATTTACATTAGCCTAAATTATTTACAGTCCAGTAAGTAAATAGTCCGTAAATTAAGATTTTTAAAGAAGCCAAAAAACTTAAAATTCTGTAGGATTTATGCGCAAGGTACAACACATAATAATATGGCTAAACCCGCGTGAGCATTAGGGGTCACACACTTAAACATCATTATATAATATGTATATGGTATATGTTATTATTTAAGTATCGAAAACCAGAGAAATGCATTGGCACGAGAGAATTAACTTTTTGGGTTAATCAAATACATAAACTAAACTAGATGGCTAGTTCATTTAGCTAAACCATGTGTCGGCCCAAATGGTTTAAAGCCCAAGTGAAACGACTAGTTGCTAATTAGGTTTGAAAACCCTAATTCCAGTGATTAGTTAGAATTAGGGTTCTCAAACCTAATTAGCTAACTAGTCATTTCACTTGGGGTTGAAGCCATTTGGGCCGAGACATAGGCTAGACAGGCTAAGGCACTAGTGCACCACCAAGGCAACACTCAACAATCCTAATAGCAAGCTGCTGTGATGGGCTTCTCCATAAAAGATTAAGATTAATATCGAGTAGGCCAATGACCCACATATTAGATATTAAACTTTGTGGGCTTACTACTACTTGATTTTATAGGCAGTCCTTTCACGTTTGTGTTCTTCACTCAGGCGATGTGGGATACTCAATACTAGCAACTTTTGCTATTTTATTCCAACTTCAATCTCTTAAAAATATCCAATAATGCAGATTTAATTCATACCCATTAAGTCAAACTACCTTTTTGAGTTTCTACCCAAATTTTTTGCCATTAATCATCATAACTATTGTGCTTTTACTGTCGGAAATCAAGTGGGATCAATGCTAATCAACTGATGCGTTTATCCAAACTGGCACCATAACCAAGATGTCACTATATGTACGGATTTTATAGTATCACTTAGATGAACAACTTCAGCTAAAATTGAAGTACATGACTTTAGATTACTATAGAATATGAAACATGGTAGAAGAAGTGTAACAGACCTATTTGATTTATATAAACAACTTGTGGAAGTAATCTGTGAGTAGACATGTAAGGAATGTGCGCATGTTCCAATGACGACACCTGTTAAAGCAGTGGTATAATCAGATTAGCACACTAGATGAACAGAAAAGCAATTTTTGGAAAATAATCTCACCTCTTCCAAAAATTCTGGCAACTCTTCATAAATTTGCCTCAGTTCATCCAGCTGCATTTGAGTATAAAGAAAAGGTTCGTCAAAAGAACAGAACACAGAATAAATAATTAAATGGATGGATATGATAACAGCTTAAAGAAATTCACTAGTAATGTCCTTAACCTCTTCACAAAAACCATCTTTGATCGTTGTCTCGTAACCTTTATCTTTCTTTCTATTTACATCAATAACACCAATTACCTACAGAAGTAACAAGACATCAAAAATTAATTGTGAAACATAATTAAGAAGTAATAGAATCCAATTAAACTAGCACTTGGAAGAGGGATTAATTGTAATAAATCACTTGAAGAAGCATATTATGAATTAAAGTATCAAAGTCACAACAGTATCCTTTAACTTGATTATCTTCTATAAGCAAAAAAAAAAAAAAAAAAAAAAAAAAAAAAAAAAAAAAAAAAACACCTAAATAATTACCCAAACATTCACTCATTAACACAAATAGTTCCTAAAAACAATCACCAAGTTATTCATTAATCACTCAAAAATAGATATATAAATAATCATTTAAACAGTACCAACAAAACTAAGATCTAACTTATTTATCATTAATCAGACAAAACAAGACAACTAAATAAATGATTTGACATAAAACTAGGTCACTAACAGATAAAGAGCAAGTTAAAACAAATCTACTAAACATAACTAACAGAAATAAGAAAATTAAAATATAGAATAGAACACACCATGTTGTTGATGTTTGGTGTGTGTTTTTGTGTGTGTTGTCTGCCGACAGTGTGAAATAATATGGCAGCAGAAAAGGAAGAAGACTAGGGTTTGTGGCGGTGGCGGCGGCGGAGGAGTGATCGGAGCATTGTTTTTGTTTTGGTCGGAGAGTTGCAGGAGTGGTTGTGGTGGTGTGAGTTGTGATGGTTTATGGGGAGGAGAGGATTGTGAGATGGTTTATATGTGGTGGTTTAGTTGAAAGTGGTGAGAGTAAGGTGTAAAATGACCAAAATATCCATTTGCTCATGTATTGGTTGCCCAAAAATCAAAAGTTGCCCAAAAAACAATACCTTCCATGTACATCGTACCAACAGTTGTTGAGGTACTTTGGTCGGACACGTGGCATCCCGTGGTTAGTCGGACAAGTTGCCCTGGTCTAGTATAAGAATTTTGTGAGATCAGGTCGGATAAGCAAAACCCTTAGGCAACTGGGGCATATTAGTAATTATCCCTTGAATTAATTATCATTAACTCCTAACTAACTGCTAATTAAAAAAGATATCTTATAAATATTTGCATAATCAGATTTTACTTTCTCTCATCAAATCATTAAACAAAAAAAGGTAATATTCCAAACATGATGCATTACTGAAATTTGTATTTTACTATTTTACACCTCTACTCAAATTTGTATACATGGTGCAAATTGGTACCCATCAATCTAAACACCAATGAACTGGTTTTTCATGTCGAACACTGATATGACAAGAAAACACTATTCAGGAGGTCGGGGGAACTCAAAATAAAGGTTAAACATGGTATTTATTAGTTTAAGAATGGGGGAGGTGTGTGTGTTTTTCTAGAGAGAGAAAGTGAATCACACACACACCTCTAAGATACAATGAATTCCCTAACCTCCTAGTCTCAACTAGGAGGGTATTTATACAACCTTACAAGCCTAACTTTACACAAATGGCAAAACTAGACCTTGTACTTAATAACTATTGCAATTCCGAGTATAACATTACTTTTAAGGCTAACAATCTCTCCCCAAAGTGATGTTATACGGGAATTGCTTACAATGTTCCCTACAAGTAAAATATAAACACATAAGCGCAGAGAATGGTCTTCAAACTTCATTACATCGTTCAGCTTGCAGAATCTTCTCAGCTTTCATTTCTTTACTTGCAGAAGAACGTGAGCAAATCTAATTAGGGATCAAATAAACTGTTTCACTCTCCCCTAATTAGTGCTCTCCCCCAAACTGATAAGCATTCTGATGAATGCCCTGAATCTGAAGAAGTCTTTTGATAACTAAATGCATCCCGTCTTTAGTCTTCTAACACGCAGCGGATACCGTCTTTAATCTTCTAACACGCAGCGGAATATGTAGAACAGACTGTAGACTCGTCCTTCTTCAAGATTATCCGTTTGTGGAATATAGTATCAACATCTTTATCTCACCAAATGCATCCCAGTTACGTCCTCGATGTACACATTTCTCTCCCCTGATGATTACGATTCATCGGAATCAGCATAATGATGTGTACGTGAAGTATCAACTGGAAGCCCTTTATCAGGAATCATATCAGCCCGTGAGAAGATGTCGATATACCCAATCTACTAATAATACCATTCGACATTGTCTAACTCTTTATCAACCCCCTGTATAAAAAACAACGGCTTTTTGTAGTGACTACTAATAGAGAAAACCTACTATGACGAACTTGAGACTGAAGTAAAATAACCCAAACTTGTGACTTAAACTTGCACTATTGTCAGATTAAGAACCTATACTGAGCACTACAACATAACTCCTTAAAGCATAGATCGTTTCATATACCCATCCAACCTTCCTTATTGTATATGAACTCATCTTGAATTATCCACATCTTTGTGCGACACTTGAGCACTACAACGTAACTCCTTTAAAGTGATAGCTATACTCTGTGAGCACAACAACGTAACTCCTTACATCAGGTATAACTAGACAACTCAAGTCTTAATCAATGTATGCTCTGTGAGCAACCTCAGCTCGAACAAGGATCTCGAAGAATCATGCATCCAACCAACCCCGATATCTTCAAGATACTAAGTACACGCACCCGTGATATTCCACTTCAACTTCAAATAAGTAATAATGAATCATCATCCTTGTAGTCACAGTTGATAACATCCAAATTTAGCCATTGTCATTTGATTGATTCTTGAACAGGATCTTTGAAGCTATACGTGGTGTTTTGAGGATGTAGGCCAATAATATTTTTGTGATTTTGGTGTGGTGCGAGTTTGAAATATGCCTTATTTTCAATTCTAAACATGCTAGGAAAATTTGAGTTTAAGAAATTTTTACGCCAAATTTTGCCGAAAAAATTCGAATTTTGACCTAAAAATTTGAATTTTGGGCCAAAATTTTCATCGTTACACCATAATTTGAATTTAGCGTAAAAATGGACCGTTTAGTCTCTCCTCGAAATTAAATTTTACTCAACTTTTCCCGCCAAAAAACTTTTTTTTTTTTTTTTGCATACTCGATTATCTCACAAACTGAAGCTCGATCATCCCAGAAGCTCGAGCAAACATAGAGAAGCTCGATCAAATGTGTAGCTCGACTAGTGACTTCCTCGATCAAAGAAGCTCGACTAGTGACTCATTCTTTCCCACAAATGGCTCTGATACCACTTGTAGGTCGCCTTTTATCAATCCTTATCATACACACATAAGATTAAAGAAGAGAAAGAGATAGAGAAAGATGGTAACTTCTAGATGTATATTAGATTAAGAGAAAGAATGAGAGATACAAGATGAGAATACCTTAGAAGCAACACCCTCCAAATGAGGAGGGTGAAGGGTATTTATAGTTTACATGAGATGAGCTAGTGGGCTTTTCCTTTCACTAAACCTTGACCTATTAGATTAAAAGCCCAATGACTATACTAACTTAATTACAACGACACATTTACATAAAATATATAAACGACTAATGACCATCACTTTTTATAAAGCTAACAAACACATGTCTTGACACAGTAATGCAAATTGCAAATATATATTATTCTTGAGAAATATACAAGACACTTTTTGCATGTTGCAAATATACTTGCATTACTCAGCTGAGCAACACTATAAACTTCTTGAGAATATATGGATCTAGCCTCATTTTAGGACAATTTGTTGCTTTGTGAACACATTTTTTCATCATTTGATTTTGTATATTTGTACTTTGCAGGTTGTTATTATCCTTTTAGCCAAGGTCCAAATAAGATTTCCATGTTCCTTTTCTTATATCATGCTTTTTTTACTTTACTTGTGTAGACATTTTTTTCTTATTCTTTTTATTGATTCAGTTTTTTCTACTACATCTTTTCCATCCAAATAAATAACTAGTGTAAAAAAGCTGCCACTCAAAACCTTTTAGGCCCATTTGTATATGACAAATAAATACAGTAGCAATTTAGTACTAGTAACAACTAATATTGCCATATTGCCTTCACTTATAGTTTAGATGGAAAAATATTGCCAAGAAAAACGATACTTGTACCAGCGATCCCATCAAGACTGTCACTAGGTATATAGCCCCATTAAATGATTCGGACCAACTTGAACCAGAATATTATCTCAACCTACAGACACATTGGTAAAAAAATCAACTAAATAGGCAGTAGAAGATTACGTATCAATTTATTTGGTAAATTCATTATATTAATATCGACTTTGACCACTACTACATAACCTTTTCCGGCCTTTCAATTTTCTTTGTTGCACATACACATGATTATGATACATAAGATGTGTTCTTTAGCCTATTTGAGAATTTGTAAAGTTTCATAATATCTGGGTTGCCAATTAAAGATTACGTATTCAATTTTTTTTCACGCTCTTGTTCGTAAAAAATAAAAATAAAAAAAATCCAACATGAATCAAAAAACCATTTTGTCTTAAAACCCCCCCCCCCCCCCGATTAAAACAGTCCCAATCCCAAATACATGTAAAATACACTCACTTACCGTTTGATAAACGAAACTACTTGAGATTTTCTTTAAAAATAAATAAATAAAAATCTTCGAAGTTGTGGTCTTGTTGTCTCGTTTGATAAACGAAACTACCAAAATTATACTCCCTCCGTCCCAAAATTATTGTCCCATTTTGACTTTTTCGGTCTTTACTTTTCAACTTTGACCTTAAGTATTTTTGTTTATATTACATAATACTTGATACAAAATGTATGAATGAATTGAGTTTTAAATGTATTTTCATTAGTATAATTTTTATCAAAAATTGTATAACATAAACAAAAATATTTATAGTCAAAGTTGAGAAAGAAAGACCGAAAAAGTCAAAAGGATACAATAATTTTGGGACACAGGGAGTACATGTTTTCCACTTTACTACGGTCCAAACTGGTCACAACCAAGTGGTCCTATTGTGATTGCACATGTGAGGGGTGATCATTACATTAATGTGACATTAGATGAAAGTTGTCCAATCCCGCCAAATCACCCACAATGGAGGAGGTACAAGAGTAGGGATGCATCCGCATGGTTAATTAAGTATTAAATACGGTTGTAAAAATAATTAAGTATTACTAATGATTGGGTGGTAATCATTAGTCTATATTGGGTGGTGATGGGGTGGCTCTCCTAAATTGATGGATATAAACCCACAAAGCCAATATGTTATTATTAGCTTATCCAGTACCACTTAAACTTAATTTTTGGAAGTGGAATATTGTATTTATTTTTTTATTGTAATGATTTTTATTTATATTAAAGTAAATGAAGGCAAGCGGGCAACAAGCTGCGCCGCCAGCCCTTTTTGGATTGCAAAGCTAATCCGTTGAAAAACTACATTCATGGATCTAGGAGACATCACATTAGAATGCATGACCCGCTGAACTCTGTTAAGGAAGACTACAACATCAGGTGCTAGAAAACCAAAAGTGTCAAACGCAAAAGGTATAAACTCATGCTGATTGTCAATGCACGCTTTCTCATGCTTGGTCACTTTGCATGAGGCAGCTTTAAGAGCAGCCTCCCCTGCAGTAAAACCTCCACTCCTCAATCCCACGAGAGGGGAAACACCTGTTAGGTCCACACAAGCATGCTTACCACCTGCCCAACCAAAAACCAAAACATCCGCTGGTCTAAGTGTTGATCTTCCCTCCCGGGGGTCAGTCAGGAAGTTCACGGGTGCTTCTTTCTTTGCGGAGACCCCAGCACGCTTAAGTACATCAAAAAGGACATCACGAACCATATCATTTCTGTACTTAAAGCCGGGGAGCTCTCTACAATGCACGGCATGCTCACCAAATGAGTCCAAACATGCCTTACGACAAACCGGACATGATTCATTACCCGAAAAAAGAGGAATCATTAGGCGGTACTTAAGGACCGTACGATACTCCACATGTGACATGTGTTGGCCTAGAACATAAATAGGAACAACCGTAAGAAAGTTTTGAGCATGTGGCGATCGTAGGCATTCGAAAACAGCTTTCTGTCTATCGGTCATGTCAAATTGAACTTCCATACCTTGCACAATTTTACTGAACAGAGCACTCGCCAACGTATGTTGGGCTTTGATGGGGGCGGTGTCCTTATCAGTGAAACCGCTGAAGTCAAAGTTCGGAAGCTTATTACGGAGACATGCCAAAGCACAAGCATAGTCAGGGTCCATGTCACACAAGCCACTGTCACGTAAAATGTGATCTTGGAGGGCCCAAGATTGGGCCCTAGAGGCCACAAAAGCGTATGAGGAAGCCTCAACCGCTGAATACAAGCCCAGACCACCAAACCGAATAGGTAAGGAAGCGAGCCTCCACTGGAAATCTCCAAAATAAGGACCTCCACAAACCCCTAATTCTTCAATCGCCTCCCGTAACCCTTTGTCAAAAAACAAAGCCGCCTCCTCTGTGTACACAGGTTGACACGTCCTCAAGCCAAAAAAGAGTTTGGCAATACCCATACATGACCGAAGCAAGAGGAGCTCGCTCTGCGGGTCCCCTAACTGTGGAAGAATTCGCATCAACTCAACAGCATTAGCAGCTCTCCTCATGGCTAACCCGGTAATAAAATCCCTATCTCTGCTAACAGCCCCTCCAAGAAGCTTCACCCCCACTGTTGGCCTCCCAATGTCAGCCGGGAATAAACCTTGACGAAGCTTCCTACCATCACATGAAGGCCAAAATAACTCAGTTTTCTTAATATTCAGCTCAAGACCCCTACCTGGACCGTCCACTTGAATAATGTCCAATACTTTGGCAACCTCCTCTGAATCTCCAATGACAGTCCCATCATCAAGATACCATGCTTGGAGGAGAAGCTTACAACGGTCTCTAATTTTATGCACAAGCGGGTGTAAAACCAGGGCGAATAGAAGCGGTCCCAATGGATCGCCTTGTTGAACCCCAGTAGTGGACCAAATATGTGCGTCTCCAAGATACAACCTCGCTGCCTGCCCGTATAAGAACTCTACCCACAAAGAGATAGAGGGGCACCTCAACCTTACCTCATGAAGTAAGGCCGATCTATCCACCATATTAAAAGCGTTAGAGAAGTCAACTGTGAGCATAGCTAGAGACCCATCCGAGTGGCGCTCACTTAACACCCTGTTAAACTATGTAAAATAGCTTCAGCGCCACCAGACACACCCACCCCAAATTGATAATCATTAAGGTACTTTGTCATCTCCTTACCGACCCCTTTCATAGCAACCTTAGAAATAAGACGTCTCCAAATAGTACCCACTGCAATAGGTCGTATGCCGTTGTCTGGCTTAAGAAGCGGTGTAAGAGGAGCGGATGCGACAAACTCTGCCAAACTCTTAGGACATCTTCCTCCTAACCAAAGATTAACCACTGCAGTGATAGCCCTTAAGAGATCGGTAGCTACAGCTGACCCCTCACCACATAGAGCATCCAGGATGTGTTGCGCTCTCAAGCCATCTCTCTCACAAGAAGTTCCTTTGGGGAATGATTTAACACAGGTAAGGACACAATCGACCTCGGCTACCAGGGGGGCTCAGAAAAGAAAGCGTCTGGCTAAGACGGAGGCGCCTTGTAGGGGTGCTTAGCCTTCAAAGAATCTATAGTGTCTGCATTGTACGGAGAAACACCAGAGGAGCACAACACCTTCATAGCAGATGTAAAATGCCCATTTGCCACCTTACGCAGACACTGCTTGATTGTAGTATTACCTTGGGATATTTCCTCTTGCATATCACTTCCCTCATGTGTAGCCTCTTGTAAAATTCCATGGTAATTTGTACGATGCTAATTAAGTATTAAATTTTAATACATTTCAGTTACCATTCTCTGGTTAAAATTTGAAATTTTATTAATACGTTACGAGAACATTTAAACGAGCTCACATAATGAACCACTAGTGATCCAATACTCCATTTACACCTTACACAAGCCCAACACAAATTTGTTAACTCATGAAATATCCCATTACTATTTATGGCCCTAGTGCCATATTTTCATTTTCCTTTCCTTTTCATTCGATCACTAGACCAACAAACGCCCTCGTTTATTCCTAAATTTGACGTAAAACACGTACCACATTTTATACCACCTAATTCTCCATCTTCCAAATAATCAAGAATGACAAACTTTAGATTGTGACTTGAACATGCAAGCCTCGAGCTAGACCCAAAATGAATGGCACTCGCAACATATAACAAATTTCACACAATACATTTCTTTTATAAAACACGATCAAATGTAATTTTCTTAAACTAATACGACTTCCTATGATCAATACAAGCTCAATGATTCGTTTCTCGTCCATTGTCCCCAATGTGACATGTTAAAGTTATATTGGACCCATTAAAATAAAATGTACGTTACGTATACATTTTTATATCCGTACGTTGCAATCCATGATCACGCTTATACACTCAAACTCGCTGCTAGGCACCTTAATTTCACATATGAATTTTCAATCTTCTAATTACTATCCTACTGCCTCCATTGCTAGCCGATCATAAATGAGTAAGGAAACTAAAATTCACAATTCATGTACACGTATCATTAACATTCATTTTACTTCTGTATCTCAAAAATCTTACTCACCACTTGCTAAGATTCACTCAAGTAATATTTTGTAAGATTTTCTCTAACTGACAAATCTTATCTCATAAAATTTGCTCAAAAACCCTTCCTATCCAATATATATAAGTCAAGCAAGTATTCATACAAGTCTCTCTCTCAGTCTCACGTAAATCACTCACACACACTCAAACGTAAAAACATTCTCACTAAATATCTCACTGTCGAGTTCTTGAAGGCCAGAAGCCAAGCATTGTCCACTTCGAAGTCGTAACTAGACGTGATCAACTCCATAGCGTGCCCTAGTTTGATTTGTTCTAGCAAGATTTACGAACCATTTGCCTTGTTCTTCGTCCTTTCATACGTTACAAAATCTCTTAGGTATTGTAAGCTTTTCTCAACCATTTTAATCCATCTTATATCACATATTCACGATCATGCATTTTTTTTATTTATCCGTTCGAACGTATATCACTTATATTTATTTTGGTTGCTCTCGTTATTACTTTTCTACACGTACAATATGTATGACCTCCTTTAAGGGATGGCAACGACAAGCTTTTTCATCTTACTCGACACCTAAAATCAGTATAATACACATTGCATCATTTTATTTAACTTTCGAATCGCATTTATATGGTTTATGTTAGTTATATCTTTTGTGTAACATGTATACTCGACCAAAGAAATGAGCTATTTAATCTTGGACCATGAACACGACCCCATAATATTATTGCTTGTCCTAATTCTTGGCTAACCCGACAATCAAGTTCATGTTTGAAAGTTCACCCCATAAGTCCTCGATAAGCTTCAAATAAGCTCTATCCTTGTCGCATAAAAACTGCCTCTTTTCTTTAACTATAGCGAGATGGGCTTAGCCGCCCATTAAGCAAATAATTGCTTATTCAATAAGCGGATGAATATGTAACTTTTTGTAACTTAATTAGACCCATCATATAAGCCCAAGAATAAGCCCATTCGACCCTAAGGCCCACGGATCAAAAACCACTATTGGGCTTTAACGCTTGCGTTAAAGGCCCAATAGCTTATTTATAAGCCAAAACGCAAATAAGCTGTTGTAAAATGTTTATATAAGCTTTAATAAGCTTAAGAAATTTTCGGAATAATTTTCCTACAATTTTTGTAGAAAAAGGGACTTGTTGTGCAACGCATTTTACTATTTGGGTGAAAAGTGACAAGTTCTTAAACTTTTGTACTAAAACTGTCAAACAGTGATCCGAGGGGCTGAACATGTTAAAATATTAAATATATTGACCTTTATGTCATTTAGGGGAGTTGAGGACTAAAAATGGAATATATATAAATAAAGGACTAACGGTGCAAAGTTAACACCGTTAGGGTATAAATTGTAAAACTGATGAAAGAACAAGGACCAAGATATATCTTTACTGCATATTTAATTTCATTTCGTATTTTTACATTTATTTCCATTCGAAATGCATTTTGTCTCATTTCGTACATATTTTATTTATTTACGTTATAATCACTTTATTCACATTTCATTTATTTACGTTTATGATTTCAATTAACAAGCTTAAACGATTAATTGACACTTTATTCACATTTATTTATTTACGTTATAATTAACCATAACGAGTATTAATAACTTGATTGTCATTTTATTTACATCTTCCGTTTATAATTACACGTAACTAGTTTTTAATAATGTAATTGTCACTTTACTTACATTTTATATAATTACGTTAAAACTTCACGTAATGAGTCTTAACGATTTAATTGACATTTCATTCACATATATCTCGAGGAAACGATAATTATTGGAATAAATGACATAAAACATGATAATAATATGTATAATATTATTTTTGAACTTTAAGTATTTTAAGCATATCACACTCATATCACACACCCATTCGTTATCTATTACTCGTTTTTTTCGCACACATTGTTATATTTAGTCACAAACACCAAATGCTTAGACTTCACTATTATCCAGGTCCTATTTTGGAGCCGTGTCAGTAGTTTCACTTGATATCTCATTTTCCATCTCACCAGTTACCCACAAGGTGAGTCACAGCCCCACTTTTACTTTTTTACAAGTTTTATACTCCATGGGGGAGATACATGCTACACATTAAACACACAAGTATTTTCAAATATTTTTGTATGCTTCTCCTGATTGATATTGCCTAAGTTATGCTATTGCCAAAAGACCCTCTATCATGAACCATTAATCACTTGCGAGTGAACGCGAGTATAGTGAATAGATCTATTGGAGGCTGACTGCCTGTCCCACTAATACTGGATTGATAGTCATAGTTACTAGCCGGATTAGTCGCGACGCACTATATTTGAGATAAATAGGAAAAATGGCAAAATCACCTATCACCCGAGGGCCCCACACCTGTTACCGACTCTGTTAATGTTTGCGTGTCATGAGACTTAGGGCAATATACACAACTGCAATATTATTGATTTAAACATGATTGTAATACTCAGGCAATCACTACTTGTGTACTCTCAAACTCATTATTATTTACAAACTCTGTGATTTCACTCAACAATTTTGTTGACTTTTAGCATGTATTCTCAGGTAATTAGCAGAGCAGGAAAGGCACGGAGCGGGCAAATAAACACAGGGTTTTAAATGTGGTGTAAAATAAAAATGATGTCATTCATTCCTAATACTACTACACCCTTTATTGGGAAGTTTTAACTCTGATATTTCTATATTATGTATTTCAACTTTGGTTTGAATAAAATGTACTTTTAAAAACGTCTCTTTCGAGTCGTTTTCTATTATTATGCAAAGATCCTTCCCGTAATACCCCGATTAGTCTTTCGCTGTTATTTCATAAATTAGGGGGTGTTACAGATTGGCATCAGAGACATAATTATAGAGAACCAAATGTTTTCAAACATTTAACTATAATTACACATTTTCAAAATGAATGACTTTTACACCATACCACTTTACACCCTCCGTGCCTGCATAACTCCGTGTTTAATATACTATGTTTTAAGATTTTCTTTTGATAGGTTACTCTCACACACCCTGATTATGCTATGATTACTATCACACACCCTGATTTTTGTTATGTTAGCTCTCACACCCCCCCTGGTTATTCTATGATGATTTACACACACCTGATTATTTCACCCTATTTTACACACACTTGATTTTATTGATTTCTTACAATTACCATTTACGGATTTTACAGTACCATGTCTACAATGACAAGCTTTTCCACCTTCTCTTTAGATGTAGAATCTGAGAACTCTCTATCATCCGTTACCTCCCCATTGACAGGAGACCCCTATGTCTTAGCCTTACCAGCACAGGTTCCACCACCACACCCTGAGTACAATACATATGCTCCTACCTACATCCCACCCATTAATGACGAATACATGCAGAGTCAGTAGTGGCTGCCTGCAGATGAGTCGGATACACCCATACCTACTCCACCACCCTCACCTGCTCCGGTAGCCCGGCGCAGGCAGGTTAGGGTCTTAGAACCAGGTGAACCCGAACCCTTTATGGTACCTTTTCGTAGATACCCCAATGATCGCACTAGGATTAATACACCCCCCGTAGCGGAACGACTACAAGTTGTCCCCGTTATGCCACCATTTCCACCACTTCCATCTTCCCCTGCATCCCCTTTACAGATGATCCCCGTAGAGGAACGACTACAAGTTGTCCCAGTTATGCCACCATTTCCACCGCTTCCATCTTCCCCTGCATCCCCTTTACAGATGATCTGGATGACACCTCCAGCATCCCCCGAACCTCAGCATGCACCACCACCATCTCAGTTACCATCACACCCACTCAGACCAGATCAGCTATTTAACCAGCTTATCCAGACATATCATCTTCCACCCCACCAGAGAGAGCCAATCCCGGAGGAGGACTTACCTCCTTCGAGCCGAGCTCGTACAGTCGGTCCTAGCCATACACCCTCACCATTACTGCCATTTCTACCCGGCCTTGCTCCACCGCCTCGAGTCTTCGAGACGGGGGAGAGCTCACGGGCGGCACCAACCCATACCCCTACTCCATATTCTATCATGACGCATTTGGAGCGTCATGAGAGACAGTTAGATACCCTGTTGAGTCTAGCAGACAGTACCCCGTTGGACCGTGATGCGCGTGATGTGTCGTTGCGGTTTAGCAGTTTTAATGCCTACTCAAGTTTTAAATTTATATTTAGCCGACTTATCAATAACACACACACTTAACGAGCAGTGTACCCGGTCAGTATGAATATAATGGTAAGTAGAGTGTCGATCACTAAGAGTGGAACGTATTATCTCGTTATTCTAATCAGTATTTTAATATCCTAACGCAAGGGGGTTTCAGCCTGAGAGACTGGCACGGTTTGTTTGCAATTAAATAATAAAATAAACCAATAGGCACGAATCAGCAAGTAGCACACACGTACACAGATAGATACTTGAGACAATAAGAGGGCTGTCCTTATGATTAAGTAGATTGTCACTTGTTTTATTGATAGCTTTATATGAAGTGTATGTAGTTAACCCTTTCTCGTTGGTCCTAATCTTATCGGCGAGTAAACCCTTAATGATTACTTATGTCTAAAAGTTATTCCTAAGTGATCAATTTAGTAATAACCGTGGGAGCCACATTATGTCCCGCAGTCAAATGCCCGTAAGCCACTAATAAACACAGAGGTTATCAATGCACTAATAAGTAGTAACCAAAGACATCAACATATAAACTTTAATTGATGGGAAAGCAAGTATTAAAGGGAGTGCAATCTTTCGTTGTCACATTACACAAGCCACCAATCCTGATGAATTAAAGTTTGCTAACACAATAAAACAAAACTACTTAATGAATTAAATACATGCAGCACCTTCTTACAGCTCTTGTATCTTTGATTTGGGTGTGTCTTGTGCTGCCTCCTTGACTGAATTCGTCCTAGGGTTTTTCCTGTTCGGTCTTCGAAACTCTGATAATCCACACGGAATTCGTCTGGCTTTGGGGTATTTATAGTTTCTGTCTGAGGGAAGATGCGGCGCATCTAAGGAGTAGATGCGGCGCATGTACTTAACTTCGCGTGGGGTCCAAGATTATAATATTCAGGAATATTCGTACACCGCCAGAAGATGCGGCGTAACTCCATGATTAGATGCGGCGCATGTCCTCTTGTGTCTTGGATCGTATCTGGTGATATCTTGATAGAGATGCGGCGCATGTCATGAGTGAGATGCGGCGCATCTGGAGCAGATTAGTCTTGATCTTCTTCATTTCAGTAGACTCTTAACTTTATGCATGTTTTGCTCCATTATTAGTCCAAAATCGCTAAGTTTCACCAAATGCTTGTTTTTACCTGAGAATTACAAAAGTAAACGATTAAGTATCAATCCTCATACATAATATAGTAAAACAAGTCAATTTAATAGGATAAATGATAGTAATAAAATGTACTTATTTGAGTTCATCAAATATCCCCCCACTTGAACTTTACTTGTCCCCAAGTAAACCTTAGATTAAATCTTATGAAAATGTATCCTAAAAGATGTTAGGATTTATTTTTATGTTTAAGCATGTATTCGTTTATTTCATAATCACGCAACCAAACACTTAACGAATTAGAAGTAAAATAAAATAAGTTGATAAAAGCAAATCTAATCGTTTAACTGTCCAGTCGCGACGAATATTCTATCATAAGCTTGGTAAGTATACACATCTCCACCACTAAAGCCAAGGAATAACAAGTCTAAAGCGGTAAAAAGGGTTTGTAGGCTTAAGGGTTAATTATTCTCTTTTCACTATCGATCTCAAATTCCAGAAAAGGCGACAAAATCACAAATACATGATCGAATCCACGAACACGATACTTGCAATTGCTCAAATCCTTAACTCGAATAGGCTAAAGATAGGTCCAAACTTCACCAATAATAATATATCAAAAAGGGCGACAAAATCATAAATACATAGCCGAATCCACGACTACGATACTTAAGATTGCTCAAATCCCTAATCTCAATAAATCAAAGGTTCGGTTGGGAAAAGAATAATAAAGGGTATGGATAACATTTGGGATATAAATTGGTGTAAAAATAAAAATAAACAAAACAAATAAATTAAAATCCTAAGTGTGGTTAATCACTATCCCAACCATCCCATGAACAAGACACATATCATTGAATAACTCACGCTTTAACACTTGAAACACACGCTTTAGGTAGACACGAATTATACTCAACAAGATCTTAATCAAAGAATAAACCTTAATTGGCGTTCCCATAACTGCCAATTCCCATTCAATCCATAGATATAGTACAACAAATAGTGGTGATATCGACCACTTACATAACTTTACATCGTTGGTTAAAACTAACTTCCAACTTTTCTTTCTTTCTTTTTCTTTTCTTTTTTTTTTTTTTTTTTTTTTTTTTTTTTTTTTTTTTAAACTTTAAACATAGATGTGTAAAATTTCACCACATCACTATAACTTTCTTTCCGGATAATTTTTCCATACTTTTCATACTTTCAGAAATAACGGTAATAGTGAAAGTAGTAAACACACGAAAAAATAAACTCAAAAATATATAATATTTACTTTCACACCAATTGCATTGTGCAATTTCCCGACCTAACCAAAGATAATGAATTACGCACGCGAACACAGGTAATGTAAGGAAACACACTTTGCCTATAGCAATTAACCAACCACGGATTCTAATCTACAGGGTAGGCTAAGGTGTAAGGGTGTAACGAAACATTTTAAACATAGGTGTAAGAAACGAAAGGAATGGCTCTGAATGTTTTTCTAGGGGTATCTTACTCTAAAAATGAGAGTAACAAAAGGGTTTATACGGGGGTTAACTAACCAGTGTAGTTAGCTAATAACACATAACATAATAAAGGCCATTTGGGTGTAATCCTAGAATTTTACCAATTTAGACAAGTCATTCCAATTATATAAATAATACTCATTATGGTGGTCTCAAATAGTATACAAGCCAAGTTCTAAAGTTTACAAGTCACCGGCACACTCATAGATTTGTGAATTTTGAAAAATCACAATTTTTAAAAATAACATCATGTGTGTAGCTATGCAACTTAGATCTTAAACAAAAACATGCTAAAATTTTTTTTAAGTTTGATATATTAAGCACATTTTAAGCATAATTTTTGAAAAAGTTTTAGGACAAGTAAGTGTTAAGTGTTCTAATTCTCCAATCCCCCCACTTAAGTTAAACAACGTCCTCGTTGTTTGTATAAAAGGTTAAAAAAACTGGAAAATAAAAGAATTAGAACAGAAAAACTCCCCTGAGATTTGCTCGGTATGATCCTCCATTAGTATAAGAGCAAAAATCATCTTTCTTGTGGATTAGAACGTTAAAGCTTCATACTTGATGTATCCACAGGAAATCCAGGAAACTATAATACCTCCAACACTTTAAAACACACCTAAGATAAGAAAGGTTCAACTTGCATAATACATTAGTAGTTAGATAAAAATAAAACTTAAAAATTAAAACTGAAAATCATCAGGTCAGTCGATGCGCCGCATCTTATGGAAGAAGATACGCCGTATCGAGCCTGGAATTAATACGGATCAGAATAAAGATGCGCCGCATCCTTAACCAGGGATGCGCCGCATTGAAAATAAACTGATAAATAGTTTTAAAGTCGAAAATAAAAATGCAGAAAAATTAAAATAAGATATGACCATTGCAGGAGATGCGTCGCATCTCAGAATTGAGATGCGCCGTATCCTCATGCGGGCCTGACTGACTCAATACAGAAAACAGAATAATAAAAATTAAAAGAAAAGATAAGCATGGGTTGCCTCCCACGAAGCGCTTGTTTTTGTTCGAGTCACGAGCCTGACTCCACCCTTATTTACTGTGTAATAGGGTGTTGTTCCCCCCACTTGGGATCAAGTGCGGATGATAGTAGCAATAAACACGAAAAGAGTGTAAATTTGCTATTAAAAATGGAAGAAATACACAAAGATCATACCTTGGCAATACATGTACATCTTTCCTACTCTTACCCGGTTTGGTTGATAAATTGGATGACTTGACCATTCCATCTGAAAGAGTAGTGTGTTGAGGAAAAATGAGTCTCCTTTCTTCTTGGTTAGTCTCTTTGGTAGTAAGGCGTCCCTTGACTTCCGCAGAAGATGAGAAAGGGTCTTTGGCAAGTAAAAGTTCGAGTTCCTCAATAACCTTCATAGGGTCGAAATCATCATCTTCATCAATCATAGCAATGTTTAAGAGCTCATCACCAAATTCTTCTTCGAGCTCCACCAAATACGGGTTGATCACAGTTGCACTTTGTGTTGTAAGTGACTCCAATTCATCTTCAACTAGTGGTCTTGCAATTTCAGCATCGTCCCGAATTTCATCCTTCATTAAGTAATCCCAGATTTCTTCAAAATCCCTCGTTGGGTCAAAATCTGGTTGAGGTATGTCATCATAAACTATGGCGTCAAATGGTTCGAAATCAAAATTAGAATACTTTTCATCTTCATCCGTTGGATTGTCTAATGGTGGTAATACGATTGCAGAATATTCTTCAACGTAAGGTTCCGTATACACATCATCTTGTGCAATCTCCGGAGAAAAAGTACTATCAAGAACAATTGCCGGAATTGGTTTCACGGTATATGAATCTTCTTCATCATCATTTGACATACACCAAGTGTGTTGAAACGGCAACCTATTTCTTTCTTTCCTTGACTTTTCTCGTCCAAGAATCAAGTATTCTTCCATAGTGATTTCTTTCGTATCAATGACTTGTGCACCATATCTTGCTCTTTCCCAATCGTATATCCCATTATTGCTCAAGCTTTTTTCCTCTTCAAATCTGATATATTCTTCCATTGTAATATCCCGATCGTCCATCTTCCTGAAATAAAACTTACTCGTGCAAAAGAAGGGTGAAACGATCAAAGTAAAATAAAAGCTTCTGATATCTGCTGTTGATGCGCCGTATCCTATAAATGGGATACGCCGTATCTTAATACGTTAAAATTTAATCAGACTTTATTCAGAAAATAGATACGCCGCTTAGAATTTTGAATGCGCCGTATCGAATTAATTAATCAAAAATCGGCTTATCTAATTAAAATTAAATGCGTCGTATTAACGAAAGTTAATGCGCCGTATTTTCGTTACGTTTAAAAAATAAATATCGATTTTTGATTCAGAAAGATGCGCCGTATCGACAGAGATCGATACGCCGTATCTGTTTAATAATTCGCAAACTGTTTTTAATTAAAATAATATATACGCCGTATCTGCTAAGGCAGATGCGTCGTATGGCGTTAACGTTTAGAAATTTTTTTTTTATCAAAAACAGATACGCCGTATCTGCTAAAGCAGATGCGTCGTATTACTTTATCACTTAGAAAAATTTTCTTATTAAAAACAGATACGCCGTATCTTGGGGAAAAGATGCGTCGTATCGAATTAATTAAACGCGTTGTATTTTTTTTTTATTAAATTAAACGCAATACGCCGTATCTGAGAGATCAGATGCGCCGTATCGTTTGATTTAGCACAGTACAACGATAGCAGAACAGAAAAATACGAAAAATAAAAACAAAAAATTAAACACACAAACAAAAAATAAAACACACAAAAATAAAAATAAAAGCAAACAATTAACACACAATACAACAAATATGCAAAATAGTACAGTGATTCAATTAATCTAATAAAAGAAAAACCTAATTAAAATACTAATCAAATTAACAGATAATAACAATTCACTCCCCGGCAGCGGCGCCAAAAACTTGATGCGCGTGATGTGTCGTTGCGGTTTAGCACTTTTAATGCCTACTCAAGTTTTAAATTTATATTTAGCCGACTTATTAATAACACACACACTTAACGAGCAGTGTACCCGATCAGTATAAATATAATGGTAAGTAGAGTGTCGATCACTAAGAGTGGAACGTATTATCTCGTTATTCTAATCAGTATTTTAATATCCTAACGCAAGGGGGTTTCAGCCTGAGAGACTGGCACGGTTTGTTTGCAATTAAATAATAAAATAAACCAATAGGCACGAATCAGCAAGTAGCACACACGTACACAGATAGATACTTGAGACAATAAGAGGGCTGTCCTTATGATTAAGTAGATTGTCACTTGTTTTATTGATAGCTTTATATGAAGTGTATGTAGTTAACCCTTTCTCGTTGGTCCTAATCTTATCGGCGAGTAAACCCTTAATGATTACTTATGTCTAAAAGTTATTCCTAAGTGATCAATTTAGTAATAACCGTGGGAGTCACATTATGTCCCGCAGTCAAATGCCCGCAAGCCACTAATAAACACAGAGGTTATCAATGCACTAATAAGTAGTAACCAAAGACATCAACATATAAACTTTAATTGATGGGAAAGCAAGTATTAAAGGAGTGCAATCTTTCGTTGTCACATTACACAAGCCACCAATCCTGATGAATTAAAGTTTGCTAACACAATAAAACAAAACTACTTAATGAATTAAATACATGCAGCACCTTCTTACAGCTCTTGTATCTTTGATTTGGGTGTGTCTTGTGCTGCCTCCTTGACTGAATTCGTCCTAGGGTTTTTCCTGTTCGGTCTTCGAAACTCTGATAATCCACACGGAATTCGTCTGGCTTTGGGGTATTTATAGTTTCTGTCTGAGGGAAGATGCGGCGCATCTAAGGAGTAGATGCGGCGCATGTACTTAACTTCGCGTAGGGTCCAAGATTATAATATTCAGGAATATTCGTACACCGCCAGAAGATGCGGCGTAACTCCATGATTAGATGCGGCGCATGTCCTCTTGTGTCTTGGATCGTATCTGGTGATATCTTGATAGAGATGCGGCGCATGTCATGAGTGAGATGCGGCGCATCTGGAGCAGATTAGTCTTGATCTTCTTCATTTCAGTAGACTCTTAACTTTATGCATGTTTTGCTCCATTATTAGTCCAAAATCGCTAAGTTTCACCAAATGCTTGTTTTTACCTGAGAATTACAAAAGTAAATGATTAAGTATCAATCCTCATACATAATATAGTAAAACAAGTCAATTTAATAGGATAAATGATAGTAATAAAATGTACTTATTTGAGTTCATCAGACAGTACCCCGTTGGACCGCCCCGAGACGGTCAACGATACCATACAGAGTCTCATATCTAGTAGATTAGACCTACAGGACGGATTGACCAGGATGCGGTCGGAGATGACCGAGACCCGTACACACATCACAGCCTCACTTTGGGAGGGGCAGAGGCACATAGCAGAAGCTTCAGAGGCACACCACAGAGCTGACGCCTTGGAGAACTTGATGGAAGACATGCAGGTGCAGCACCAGACCGATATTCAGAGGCTCATGGAGCAGATATCACAGCTCACCGGGCCTAGGGACGAGTCTTCTAGCTGTTAGATATAGATTACATCTATATAGTTTTGAGGCATTTTAGCCTGCCACGTGTGGCGTTAATAAAAGACCTTGTAATCATTATGTTATGTAACAAAATGGATCCAAGTTATTAATATGTGTCGTTGGCTTTTAGTTACTATATATTGATGTTGATTTATGCTACTGTGGTTGTCTATGTGTATTGTGACTATGTCAGACATGTCGATTCTGTGAAAGGCACTGATGGAATGTAATTACAAACACATACCAGGGAAATTTCAAAAGAAACTTGATGAATGAAGAGAAAGTTGCTTTTGGTAGATGATGAATCACTTTGTTCCTTAGCAATCCCACACCAAGAATTGATCAACTACCCAAACTTGTCATGATTTTATATTATTATGACTAATATTGCTAGAAATTGCATAGAAATTCTCTATTTTCTCCTCGTATTCTAACGTGATCTTTATGTATAATCTAAATCTTTATTTTCTGGTGATGCTCACAGAAAATGGCTCGCACGAGAAACCAGGACACCGCTAACCCCACGGTAACCATGACCCCTGAGGCTATCCAAGGAATGATAGCCGCAGCACTAGAGGCTCAAGCGGCCAACGTGGCCCGCTCGAGCAACAACAACAACAGGTCCACTGCTGAAAGTGAGACATCCGCATCCCGCAAGTGCACCTACAAGGACTTCATAAGCTGTCAGCCCGCTTACTTCGGAGGGTCCGAGGGGGTCACTGAACTCGCTCAATGGTTCGAACGCTCCGAAACAGTGTTCATGCGGTGCAACTGCCCCGAAAACAGCAAAGTTACCTTTGCTACTGGAACACTTTTGGAGAATGCTGCTTCTTGGTGGAACTCAACCGCCCAAACTATGGGTATGGATGAGGCCTACCGAATGTCCTGGGTTAAACTCAAAACCAAAATGTTAAAGAAATATTGTCCCCGAACCGAGATCCGAAAACTGGAGGAAGAATTCCACTGGTTAATTGTGAGGGGAAATGATTTGGGAGCCTATAACCGAAGGTTCCAGGAATTATCAGTACTTTGTCCCACAATCGTGCCAACGGTTGAAAGGTCGCTGGAAAAGTACATTGAGGGACTGCCCCAAAGCATTGAGGGGAACGTCACCTCGTCGAAACCCACCACTCTTGAGGAAGCTATCACGATAGCTCAACAATTATTGGAAAGAGAGATCAGACGAAAACGGAGTCTCGACACCCGTGTAACCACCCACAACAACAACAACACCCACCCCAACAACCACAGAAACCCCAACTCCAACAACAACAACCACAACAGCAACAGAAACCCCAACTCCAACAACAACCACAACAACAACAGGAACTTCAACAACAACAACTACCCCAACAACAACAATAATAACAACAGGAACCCCAACCGCAACGACAACAACAACCATAACAACAACCGCAACCACAACTACCAACAAACCCGCAACAACCATCACAACCAACAAAACCGCAGACAAGAAGCTGCCAGAGCTTATGTCGCTGCGCCCACCGGAGAGAAAACTTATGGAGGGAACCAACCCAAGTGTAACCGATGCAAGCTCCACCACACCGGACCCTGTACTGCAATTTGCGGCAACTGCAGAAAAGTAGGTCACAAGACCTCTGACTGCAGAGCCACAGGGGCAAACACCCAGCCCATATCAGTAGTGTGCCACGGCTGTGGAGAAAAAGGACACTACAAGAACCAATGCCCAAAGAACTCGAACAATGTTGCTCGTGGAAGAGCATATGTGCTTGGGGAAGGAAACGCACCACAAGAACCCGGCATCGTCACGGGTACTTTCTTACTAAACCAACTCAATGCTAAAGTATTATTTGATTCTGGAGCCGATAACAGTTTCGTGTCTACCTCATTTGCTTCAATGCTTAATATCACCCCCGTAGAACTAGACACCACATATGAAATAGAAATAGCAAACGGAAACCTCGTAAGCACCAACAAAATGATCAAAGATTGCACCCTCACTCTTATGAACAAACCTTTCCCCATTGATCTTATGCCCATCCAACTGGGTAGCTTTGATATTGTCATTGGTATGAATTGGTTATCCAAACACCGTGCCCGAATCATCTGTGATGAAAAAGTTGTCCAAATTCCACTTGATGGCGAAACTCTCATCGTTCGTGGTGATCACAGCAAAACCCGACTCAACATCATCTCATGTGCCCAAACAATTAAGTACATGGACAGAGGATGTCATGTATATCTAATTCAAGTGACGAAAACCGAAACGAAGGAGAAACAACTCGAAGAAGTGCCTATTGTTAAGGACTTTTCTAAGGTATTCCCAGAAGACTTGCCCGGTATTCCACCGGTTCGGTAAGTAGAATTTCAAATCGATTTAGTGCCAGGAGCAGCACCTGTCGCTAAAGCACCTTATCGATTAGCACCCTCAGAAATGAAAGAATTGTCCGAACAATTGAAAGAACTGTCCGATAAAGGTTTTATCCGACCGAGTTCATCACCGTGGGGAGCACCGGTCCTATTTGTCAAAAAGAAGGACGGGACTTTTCGAATGTGTATTGACTACAGAGAACTCAACAAACTCACCGTAAAGAATCGGTATCCTTTACCCCGGATTGACGATTTATTTGACCAGTTGCAAGGATCAAGTGTATACTCAAAAATCGATCTGAGATCTGGGTATCATCAGTTACGTGTCAGGGAAGAAGATATTCCCAAAACAGCTTTCCGAACACGCTACGGGCATTATGAATTCCAAGTGATGCCATTTGGTCTCACAAATGCACCCGCAGTGTTCATGGATCTAATGAACCGAGTATGCAAGCCATACCTGGATAAATTCGTGATAGTGTTCATCGACGACATTTTAATTTACTCACGCAGCAAGGAGGAACATGCCGAACACTTGAGAACCATTATGGAGTTACTCAAGAATGAAAAGTTGTACGCAAAATTTTCCAAATGTGATTTTTGGATCTCCACAGTACAATTCCTCGGCCACATCATCAACAGTAAGGGTATCCACGTAGATCCTGCAAAGATTGAGGCGGTAAAAGGCTGGGCATCTCCCACCACCCCAACCGAAATTCGCCAATTTCTAGGTCTTGCTGGTTACTATCAAAGGTTCATCGAAGACTTCTCAAAAATTGCAAAGCCTCTAACTGAATTAACCCAGAAAAACAAGAAGTATATATGGGAAGAGAAACAAGAGTCAGCCTTCCAACTCCTGAAACAGAAACTCTGTGAAGCCCCCATCCTTGCACTACCTGAAGGAAGTGAAGACTTCGTGGTGTACTGTGATGCATCCCACCATGGTTTAGGTGCAGTCCTAATGCAAAGAAGTAAAGTGATAGCTTATGCTTTTAGGCAGCTAAAGAAAAATGAGGAAAACTATACCACACACACGATCTGGAATTGGGAGCAGTGGTCTTTGCTCTCAAAATTTGGAGACATTACTTATACGGTACAAAGTGTACGGTTTTCACCGATCACAAGAGTCTTCAGCACATCCTAGATCAGAAGGAGCTGAACATGAGACAGCGCCGATGGTTAGAACTGCTCAACGATTATGATTGTGAAATATGCTACCACCCTGGTAAAACAAATGTTGTGGCGGATGCCCTGAGCAGAAAGGAAAGAATCTAGCCTCTTAGAGTCCGATCTCTGGGAATGACCATTCACTCACCCCTTCCTTCACAAATCCTCGTAGCCCAAGCAGGAGCTCTTGAAGAAGAGAACAGACCCCATGAGAAGATTTACGGTATGCCCGAGAACGAGAATGGTTTTGTCAGAAGATCAGACGGGATGCTATGTTTCAAAGAAAGATATTGGGTCCCCTTATACGGAGGTATTCGAGACCTCATCATGCATGAGTCTCACAAGTCCAAATATTCTATTCACCCAGGTTCCGATAAGATGTATCAGGATCTCAAAAAGATCTACTGGTGGCCCAACATGAAAGCCGACATCGCTGTGTATGTTGGCAAATGTTTGACTTGTTCAAGGGTCAAGGCGGAAAGTCAGAAGCCGTCGGGACTACTTGTGCAACCCGAACTACCAGTCTGGAAGTGGGAAAGAATCACTATGGATTTCATCACAAAACTACCAAAGACGTCAACAGGATTGGACACCATCTGGGTCATCATTGATCGTCTTACCAAATCTGCACATTTCCTAGCAATAAAGGAAACTGACGGGATGGACACACTCGCTCAGTTATATCTTAAGGAAATCGTAGCTCGACATGGAGTTCCAATCTCCATCATTTCAGATAGAGACAGCCGATTCACCTCAAGATTTTGGCAAACTCTGCAGAAAGCTCTCGATACACGACTTGATATGAGTACCGCCTATCACCCTCAGACTGATGGACAAAGTGAGCGAACGATCCAAACCTTGGAAGACATGCTCCGGGCATGTGTTATAGACTTCGGTAAAGGTTGGGATAAGCATTTACCATTAGCTGAATTTTCTTACAACAACAGTTACCATGCCAGCATCAAGGTGGCCCCACTCGAAGCACTTTATGGTAGAAAGTGTCGATCGCCTATTTGTTGGACAGAAGTTGGTGACATGCAACTCACCGGACCAGAACTGATCCATGACACAACAGAGAAGATTTTCAAAATCAGGCAGCGACTGCAAGCTGCTCGTGACCGACAAAAGAGTTACGCTGACGTAAGAAGAAAACCTATGGAATTTCAAGTCGGTGATAGAGTTATGTTGAAAGTTTCCCCCTGGAAGGGAATGATACGCTTTGGTAAGCGTGGGAAGTTAAACCCCAGATACATTGGACTATTCAAAATCCTCGAAAGGGTTGGTCCAGTTGCTTACAAACTAGAACTCCCGAAAGAACTTAGCAGAATACACCCCACTTTTCATGTCTCCCAACTGAAGAAATGCTTATCGGACGAAACGCTTGTCATCCCACTCAAGGAACTCAGACTCGATGACAAACTTGTATTCACAGAGGAACCGGTAGAAATTATGGATAGGGAAGTAAAACAACTTAAGCAAAGCCGCATTCCCATTGTCAAAGTAAGATGGAACTCTAAGCGAGGACCAGAGTACACGTGGGAACGAGAAGATCAGTTTCGCCTCAAATACCCCCACCTATTCCCATAGACACCCCTTACACTCGTTTTAGATTTAATTCCGGGACGGAATTTAGTCTGACTGGTGGGTACTGTAGCCTCTTGTAAAATTCCATGGTAATTTGTACGATGCTAATTAAGTATTAAATATTAATACATTTCAGTTACCATTTTCTGGTTAAAATTTGAAATTTTATTAATACGTTACGAGAACATTTAAACGAGCTCACATAATGAACCACTAGTGATCCAATACTCCATTTACACCTTACACAAGCCCAACACAAATTTGTTAACTCATGAAATAGCCCATTACTATTTATGGCCCAAGTGCCATATTTTCATTTTCCTTTCCTTTTCATTCGATCACTAGACCAACAAACGCCCTCGTTTATTCCTAAATTTGACGTAAAACACGTACCACATTTTATACCACCTAATTCTCCATCTTCCAAATAATCAAGAATGACAAACTTTAGATTGTGACTTGAACATGCAAGCCTCGAGCTAGACCCAAAATGAATGGCACTCGCAACATATAACAAATTTCACACAATACATTTCTTTTATAAAACACGATCAAATGTAATTTTCTTAAACTAATACGACTTCCTATGATCAATACAAGCTCAATGATTCGTTTCTCGTCCATTGTCCCCAATGTGACATGTTAAAGTTATATTGGACCCATTAAAATAAAATGTACGTTACGTATACATTTTTATATCCGTACGTTGCAATCCATGATCACGCTTATACACTTAAGCTCGCTACTAGGCACCTTAATTTCACAAATGAATTTTCAATCTTCTAATTACTATCCTACTGCCTCCATTGCTAGCCAATCATAAACGAGTAAGGAAACTAAAATTCACAATTCATGTACACGTATCATTAACATTCATTTTACTTCTGTATCTCAAAAATCTTACTCACCACTTGCTAAGATTCACTCAAGTAATATTTTGTAAGATTTTCTCTAACTGACAAATCTTATCTCATAAAATTTGCTCAAAAACCCTTCCTATCCAATATATATAAGTCAAGCAAGTATTCATACAAGTCTCTCTCTCAGTCTCACGTAAATCACTCACACACACTCAAACGTAAAAACATTCTCACTAAATATCTCACGGTCGAATTCTTGAAGGCCAGAAGCCAAGCATTGTCCACTTCGAAGTCGTAACTAGACGTGATCAACTCCATAGCGTGCCCTAGTTTGATTTGTTCTAGCGAGATTTACGAACCATTTGCCTTGTTCTTCGTCCTTTCGTACGTTACAAAATCTCTTAGGTATTGTAAGTTTTTCTCAACCATTTTAATCCATCTTATATCACATATTCACGATCATGCATTTTTTTTATTTATCCGTTCGAACGTATATCACTTATATTTATTTTGGTTGCTCTCGTTATTACTTTTCTACACGTACAATATGTATGACCTCCTTTAAGGGATGGCAACGACAAGCTTTTTCATCTTACACGACACCTAAAATCAGTATAATACACATTGCATCATTTTATTTAACTTTCGAATCGCATTTATATGGTTTATGTTAGTTATATCTTTTGCGTAACATGTATACTCGACCAAAGAAATGAGCTATTTAATCTTGGACCATGAACACGACCCCATAATATTATTGCTTGTCCTAATTCTTGGCTAACCCGACAATCAAGTTCATGTTTGAAAGTTCACCCCATAAGTCCTCGATAAGCTTCAAATAAGCTCTATCCTTGTCGCATAAAAACTGCCTCTTTTCTTTAACTATAGCGAGATGGGCTTAGCCGCCCATTAAGCAAATAATTGCTTATTCAATAAGCGGATGAATATGGAACTTTTTGTAACTTAATTAGACCCATCATATAAGCCCAAGAATAAGCCCATTCGACCCTAAGGCCCACGGATCAAAAACCACTATTGGGCTTTAACGCTTGCGTTAAAGGCCCAATAGCTTATTTATAAGCCAAAACGCAAATAAGCTGTTGTAAAATGTTTATATAAGCTTTAATAAGCTTAAGAAATTTTCGGAATAATTTTCCTACAATTTTTGTAGAAAAAGGGACTTGTTGTGCAACGCATTTTACTATTTGGGTGAAAAGTGACAAGTTCTTAAACTTTGGTACTAAAACTGTCAAACAGTGATCTGAGGGGCTGAACATGTTAAAATAATAAATATATTGACCTTTATGTCATTTAGGGGAGTTGAGGACTAAAAATGGAATATATATAAATAAAGGACTAACGGTGCAAAGTTAACACCGTTAGGGTATAAATTGTAAAACTGATGAAAGAAAAAGGATCAAGATATATCTTTACTGCATATTTAATTTCATTTCGTATTTTTACATTTATTTCCATTCTAAATGCATTTTGTCTCATTTCGTACATATTTTATTTATTTACGTTATAATCACTTTATTCACATTTCATTTATTTACGTTTATGATTTCAATTAACAAGCTTAAACGATTAATTGACACTTTATTCACATTTATTTATTTACGTTATAATTAACCATAACGAGTATTAATAACTTGATTGTCATTTTATTTACATCTTCCGTTTATAATTACACGTAACTAGTTTTTAATAATTTAATTGTCACTTTACTTACATTTTATATAATTACGTTAAAACTTCACGTAATGAGTCTTAACGATTTAATCGACATTTCATTCACATATATCTCGAGGAAACGATAATTATTGGAATAAATGACATAAAACATGATAATAATATGTATATTATTATTTTTGAACTTTAAGCATTTTAAGCATATCACACTCATATCACACACCCATTCGTTATCTATTACTCGTTTTTCGCACACATTGTTATATTTAGTCACAAACACCAAATGCTTAGACTTCACTATTATCCAGGTCCTGTTTTGGAGCCGTGTCAGTAGTTTCACTTGATATCTCATTTTCCATCTCACCAGTTACCCACAAGGTGAGTCACAGCCCCACTTTTACTTATTTACAAGTTTTATACTCCATGGGGGAGATACATGCTACACATTAAACACACAAGTATTTTCAAATATTTTTGTATGCTTCTCCTGATTGATATTGCCTAAGTTATGCTATTGCCAAAAGACCCTCTATCATGAACCATTAATCACTTGCGAGTGAACGCGAGTATAGTGAATAGATCTATTGGAGGCTGACTGCCTGTCCCACTAATACTGGATTGATAGTCATAGTTACTAGCCGGATTAGTCGCGACGCACTATATTTGAGATAAATAGGAAAAATGGCAAAATCACCTATCACCCGAGGGCCCCACACCTGTTACCGACTCTGTTAATGTTTGCGTGTCATGAGACTTAGGGCAATTGATGCGCGTGATGTGTCGTTGCGGTTTAGCAGTTTTAATGCCTACTCAAGTTTTAAATTTATATTTAGCCGACTTATCAATAACACACACACTTAACGAGCAGTGTACCCGGTCAGTATGAAGATAATGGTAAGTAGAGTGTCGATCACTAAGAGTGGAACGTATTATCTAGTTATTCTAATCAGTATTTTAATATCCTAACGCAAGGGGGTTTCAGCCTGAGAGACTGGCACAGTTTTGTTTGCAATTAAATAATAAAATAAACCAATAGGCACGAATCAGCAAGTAGCACACACGTACACAGATAGATACTCGAGACAATAAGAGGGCTGTCCTTATAATTAAGTAGATTGTCACTTGTTTTATTGATAGCTTTATATGAAGTGTATGTAGTTAACCCTTTCTCGTTGGTCCTATTCTTATCGGCGAGTAAACCCTTAATGATTACTTATGTCTAAAAGTTATTCCTAAGTGATCAATTTAGAAACAACCGTGGGAGCCACATCTTGTCCCGCAGTCAAATGCCCGCAAGCCACTAATAAACACAGAGGTTATCAATGCACTAATAAGTAGTAACCAAAGACATCAACATATAAACTTTAATTAATGAGAAAGCAGTTTTAAGGGAGTGCAATCTTTCCGTTGCCACATTACACAAGCCACCAATCTTGATGAATTAAAGTTTGCTAAAACAATAAAACAAAACTACTTAATGAATTAAATACATGCAGCACCTTCTTACAGCTCTTGTATCTTAGATTTGGGTGTGTCTTGTGCTGCCTCCTTGACTGAATTCGTCCTTTTGCTCTGCTGTCCGAACTTCGGTTTTAGGGTTTCGAACTCTTAAATTCGTCTGGTCTACGGGGTATTTATAGTTTCTGTCTGAGGGAAGATGCGGCGCATCTACTAAGTAGATGCGGCGCATGTACTTAACTTCGCGTGGGGTCCAAGATTATAATATTCAGGAATATTCGTACACCGCCAGAAGATGCGGCGTAACTCTTGATTAGGATGCGGCGCATGTCCTCTTGTATCTTGGATCGTATCTGGTGATATCTTGATAGAGATGCGGCGCATGTTGATAGTGAGATGCGGCGCATCTGGAGCAGAATTGACTTGATCTTGTCCATGTCAGTAGACTTCCACTTTATGTACGTTTTGCTCCATAATTAGTCCATAATCGCTAAGTTTCACCAAATGCTTGTTTTTACCTGAGAATTACAAAAGTAAACAATTAAGTATCAATCCTCATACATAATATAGTAAAACAAGTCAAATTAATAGGATAAATGATAGTAATAAAATGTACTTATTTGAGTTCATCAAATATCCCCCCACTTGAACTTTACTTGTCCCCAAGTAAACCTTAGAATTTCATTTATGAAAATGTATCCTAAAAGATGTATTAGGATTTATTTTTATATTTAAGCATGTATTCGTTTATTTCTTAATCACACAACTAAACACTTAACGAATTAGAAGTAAAATAAAATAAGTCGATAAAAGCAAATCTAATCGTTTAACTGTCCAGTCGTGACGAATATTCTATCATAAGCTTGGCAAGTATACACATCTCCACCACTAAAGCTAAGGAATAACAAGTCTAAAGCGGTAAAAAGGGTTTTTAGGCTAAAGGGTTAATTATTCTTATTTACACTATCGATCTCAAATTCCAGAAAAGGCGACAAAATCACAAATACATGATCGAATCCACGAACACGATACTTGCAATTGCTCAAATCCTTAACTCGAATAGGCTAAAGATAGGTCCAAACTTCACCAATAATAATATATCAAAAAGGGCGACAAAATCATAAATACATAGCCGAATCCACGACTACGATACTTAAGATTGCTCAAATCCCTAATCTCAATAAATCAAAGGTTCGGTTGGATAAAGAACAATACAGGGTATGGATAACATTTGGGATATAAATTGGTGTAAAAATAAAATAAACAAAACAAAACAAATAAATTAAAATCCTAAGTGTGGTTAATCACTATCCCAACCATCCCATGAATAAGACTCATATCATTGAATAACTCACGCTTTAACACTTGAAACACACGCTTTAGGTAGACACGAATTATACTCAACAAAATCTTAATCAAAGAATAAACCTTAATTGGCACTCCCATAACTGCCAATTCCCATTCAATCCATAGATATAATACAACAAATAGTGGTGATATCGACCACTTACATAACTTTACATCGTTGGCTTAAAATAAACATCCAACTTTTTTTTTTTCTTTTTCTTTTTCTTTTCTTATTTTTTTTTCGATTTTTTTTTTTTTTTTTTTTTTTTTTTTTTTTTTTTTTTTTTTTAACTTGAAACATAAACATAGATGTGTAAAATTTCACCACATCACTACAACTTTCTTTCCGGATAATTTTTTTCATACTTTTCATACTTTCAGAAATAACGGTAATAGTGAAAGTAGTAAACACACGAAAAATAAACTCAAAGATATACAATATTTACTTTCACTCCAATTGCATTGTGCAATTTCCCGACCTAACCATAGATAATGAATTACGCACGCGAACACAGGTAATGTAAGGAAACACACTCTGCCTATAGCAATTAACCAACCACGGATTCTAATCTACAGGGTAGGCTAAGGTTTAAGGTGTAACGAAACATTTTAAACATAGGTGTAAGAAACGAAAGGAATGGCTCTGAGTGTTTTTCTAGGGGTATCTTACTCTAAAAATGAGAGTAACAAAAGGTTTTATACGGGGGTTAACTAACCAGTGTAGTTAGTCAATAACACATAACATATAAAGGCTATTTGGTGTAATCCTAGAATTTTACCAAGTTAGACAAGTCATTCCAATTATATAAATAATACTCATTATGGTGGTCTCGAATAGTATACAAGCCAAGTTCTAAAGTTTACAAGTCACCGGCACACTCATAGATTTGTGAATTTTGAAAAATCACAATTTTTGAAAATAATGTCATGTGTGCAGTTATGTAACTTAGATCTTAAACAAAAACATGCTAAAAAAAAAATTTTAAGTTTGATATATTAAGCACATTTTAAGCATAATTTTTGAAAAAGTAGGACAAGTAAGTGTTAAGTGTTCTAATTCTCCAATCCCCCCACTTAAGTTAAACAACGTCCTCGTTGTTTGTATAAAAGGTTAAAAACTGGAAAATAAAAGAATTAGAACGGAAAAACTCCCCTGAGATTTGCTCGGTATGATCCTCCATTAGTATAAGAGCAAAAATCAACTTCCATGTGGATTAGAACGTTAAAGCTTCATACTTGATGTATCCACAGGAAATCCAGGAAACTATAATACCACCAACACTTTAAAACACACCTAAGATAAGAAAGGTTCAAACTTGCATAATACATTAGTAGTTAGGAAAAATAAAACTTAAAAATTAAAACTGAAAATCATCAGGTCAGTCGATGCGCCGTATCTTATTGAAGAAGATACGCCGTATCGAGCCTGGAATAATACAGATCAGAATAAAGATGCGCCGCATCCTTAACCAGGGATGCGCCGCATTAAAATAAACTGATAAATAGTTTTAAAGTCGAAAATAAAAATGCAGAAAAATAAAATAAGATATGACCATTGCAGAGGATGCGTCGCATCTCAGGATTGAGATGCGCCGTATCTTCGTGCGGCCTGGACTGACTCGACACAGAAAACAGAATAATAAAAGATAAATCCGGGTTGTCTCCCGGTAAGCACTTGTCTTTATTCCAGAGTCTTCAAGTTAGACTCACGTTCAGCACTTTAGTATCGATCATTGAAGGAGTCGGAAACATCACGCTCCTTCATCCCCAATTTAGTAATATTGAACACTCCTTGCTCGTCCTTAATTTCCACGCCGTTCTTCTTTAATATCTGTATAAACAAAGTCCTGTCCCTTTCGGGCAGAGATGACAAAATGATAGACGGGAAATTCTTATAATCATACAGGCACAAATAAGCAAGGTGGGGTGGTAGTTCAATAAACACATCATTATTCAAATTCGTTTTCTCAACTACTCTCCTACGTTTATTAATTACTACACAATCATACCACTCATCATCAGAATCACTAACAATATCGCGTCTAAGTTCCGTAGGTACATTAAGGTCAATGAATTCCTCAAAGTCTTCATGATTAGGATTAGTTGAGTTGTTTTGAATCAATGTTTCTCCCATAAGTCTAGCTTCAAGATCGAGGTCCATACGCTCTCTTAATCCTAGCACATAAACACCTCTAATTATGCTTTTAACCGGATCTTGGCACTTATAGACTAGTTTATTATTCCCTACCCTTAATGAAATTTTTCTCTTAAACACATCAATCTTAGCATGGGCAGTAGACAAGAAAGGTCTTCCGAGGATTAAAGGAATCTTAACATCCTCGGGCATGTCTAGTATAATAAAGTCTACGGGAAAAATAAACTGCTCAATCTTAACTAGCACATTATTAGCAATCCCTTCAGGTCGTTTTACTGTTTTATCAGCCAATTCAATAAGTAATTTAGTTGGTGCTAATTTTCCTAGTCCTAGGGTAGCGAATGTCTTAAGAGGCATAACACTAACACTAGCTCCTAAGTCAGCCAACACATTATTGAAAGATATATTATTAATAGAACAAGGTAGAGTAAAACTTCCTGGGTCTCTTTCTTTATGAGGCAAGGCATTTGAATCGGTTGCAGGGCTCTCTTCTTTCATTGTTGCCTTGATCTCCTCTTCAATTTTTGTCTTCTCTTTTAGTAGTCTCCTTAAGCTGATTGAAGAGTTAAAGAAAAATTCGGGTCTTGCACCATCATTACCATTCATCGACCTTCTAGGTATATTAGGAGTGACTTCTTCAGTGGTGCTTATGGCCTTGACATGATCCCTTGGGTTGGTTTCAGTTGAGCTCGGTAAACTTCCATATCCCCTTTCTTGAAGAACTTTGCTCATTTGACCAATTTGTTGTTCCAATGCTTTGATCGAAGCTCCTTGATTTCTTGTAGTAGTGTCCGTTGAAGCTCGAATTTCCTTGATCATAGCAGTATTCTCTTCATGTCTTTTAGCAGCATCGGCCATAATTTGCTTTAAAGTATCGTCTAAAGTCTGCCTCCTCTCTTGATAAGCGGGATTGAAGTTGTTCTTTTGATAGAATCCCGGACTAGCTTCCCTAAATCTTGCTGAAGGTCGGAACGGTTGTCCAAATTGGGTGTAATAAGCTTCTTCAAACGTCTCACTTTCATTCTTGTTCGGGCAATCTTTAGTGTAGTGAGGTCCATCGCACTTTTCACATCCAACTTGGGCAGCATATGCTCTTTCATCTCGCTTCTTCATCTCTCTACTAATTTTATCCAATTGAGCTTGAATAGCAGCAATCCCGTCAAAATTAGTGCTGCTCTTAGATCTAGTAGAGGTCCCATCGTGCCATTTCTGAGAATGATCAGCAGCTTCTTGGATCGCTTTCCTAGCATTAGTTGCACTCATCTGAGGTACAGCTCCCTTAGCATCCAAAATCTGTCTTGTAGGCACGTCCAATCCCTGATAAAACAATATTATTTCCTGCATAGGGGTTAGATAGTGTTGAGGACATTTTATCAATAAATCTTTAAATCGTTCCCAAGCTTGATAAAGGGTTTCATCAGGCTCTTGCTTGAAACTATTGATAGCCTCCATCTTCTTAGCAGTCTTAGCAGGTGGACAATATCTCTTCAGGAATTTGCTCTTTAAACCTTCCCACGTGGTGATTGAACTAGCAGGTTCATTCCTTAGCCACTTGTTAGCAGCTCCTTTTAGTGAGATTGGGAAGATTCTTAGCATGAGTTGATCGGTATTGACACTTTCTGTAGTAAACAAATCTGCAATCTCCAGGACCTTTTCAACATGCTCATTAGCATCCTCTTGTTCCGTCCCACTGAAAGCATTCTCTCTCAGCTCTTTGAGAAATTGTCCCTTCAACTCAAATTTTGACTTGTCATCAAACTTAGGTCTAGCAACTCCTGAAGTGTAATCAGCACGGGTATTGTTCATGTATTCCTCCATAGTAGTGTTTTCGCCCATTGTTTCTGTTTCAACTTCCTCTTTTTCTTCAGAAAAGTAATCAAGCTCGAGTGAACTTGAAAGATCAAAGCTTCTTGTGTTGAAAGGCCTTTTAAGCGAATGTAGGGCTCGTTCAGGATCTTCGAAAGGTTGAATCAAGTTCTTCGTAGAACTCCTGGTCATGCACTTCCTGAAATCAATCACAAAAGCATCAGTAGGGTATGCCCAAGAAAGTAGTATATCAGAAAATCAACAACGAAAACGGAATACGAAAATTTAAAGTTACTGATATCTGCAGACGATGCGCCGTATCCAAAAAGTTGGATACGCCGTATCTTATAATCGTTAAAATTTAATCAGACTTTATTCAGAAAATAGATACGCCGCTTTAGAATTTAAGAATGCGCCGTATCGAATTAATTAATCAAAAATCAACTTATCTAATTAAAATTAAATGCGTCGTATTAACGAAAGTTAATGCGCCGTATTTTCGTTACGTTTAAAAATAAAAGATTTTTGATTCAGTAAGATGCGCCGTATCGACAGAGATCGATACGCCGTATCTGTTTAATAATTCGCAAACTGTTTTTAATTAAAATAATAGATACGCCGTATCTTCAAAAGAAGATGCGTCGTATGGCGTTAATGTTTTAGAAAAAAAATTTTTATTAAAAACAGATACGCCGTATCTGCAAAAGCAGATGCGTCGTATTACTTTATCGCTTAGAAAAATTTTCTTGTTAAAAACAGATACGCTGTATCTTGGGGAAAAGATGCGTCGTATCGAATTAATTAAACGCGTTGTATTGAAAAAAATTAAACGCAATACGCCGTATCTGAGAGATCAGATGCGCCGTATCGTTTGATTTAGCACAGTACAACGATAGCAGAACAGAAAAATACAAAAAAATAAAAACAAAAATTAAACACACAAACGAAAATAAACACACAAAAATAAAAGAAAACAATTAACACACAATACAACAAATATGCAAAATAGTACAATGATGCAATTAATCTAATAAAAAGGAAAACCTAATTAAAATACTAATCAAATTAACAGATAATAACAATTCACTCCCCGGCATCGGCGCCAAAAACTTGATGCGCGTGATGTGTCGTTGCGGTTTAGCAGTTTTAATGCCTACTCAAGTTTTAAATTTATATTTAGCCGACTTATCAATAACACACACACTTAACGAGCAGTGTACCCGGTCAGTATGAAGATAATGGTAAGTAGAGTGTCGATCACTAAGAGTGGAACGTATTATCTAGTTATTCTAATCAGTATTTTAATATCCTAACGCAAGGGGGTTTCAGCCTGAGAGACTGGCACAGTTTTGTTTGCAATTAAATAATAAAATAAACCAATAGGCACGAATCAGCAAGTAGCACACACGTACACAGATAGATACTCGAGACAATAAGAGGGCTGTCCTTATAATTAAGTAGATTGTCACTTGTTTTATTGATAGCTTTATATGAAGTGTATGTAGTTAACCCTTTCTCGTTGGTCCTATTCTTATCGGCGAGTAAACCCTTAATGATTACTTATGTCTAAAAGTTATTCCTAAGTGATCAATTTAGAAACAACCGTGGGAGCCACATCTTGTCCCGCAGTCAAATGCCCGCAAGCCACTAATAAACACAGAGGTTATCAATGCACTAATAAGTAGTAACCAAAGACATCAACATATAAACTTTAATTAATGAGAAAGCAGTTTTAAGGGAGTGCAATCTTTCCGTTGCCACATTACACAAGCCACCAATCTTGATGAATTAAAGTTTGCTAAAACAATAAAACAAAACTACTTAATGAATTAAATACATGCAGCACCTTCTTACAGCTCTTGTATCTTAGATTTGGGTGTGTCTTGTGCTGCCTCCTTGACTGAATTCGTCCTTTTGCTCTGCTGTCCGAACTTCGGTTTTAGGGTTTCGAACTCTTAAATTCGTCTGGTCTACGGGGTATTTATAGTTTCTGTCTGAGGGAAGATGCGGCGCATCTACTAAGTAGATGCGGCGCATGTACTTAACTTCGCGTGGGGTCCAAGATTATAATATTCAGGAATATTCGTACACCGCCAGAAGATGCGGCGTAACTCTTGATTAGGATGCGGCGCATGTCCTCTTGTATCTTGGATCGTATCTGGTGATATCTTGATAGAGATGCGGCGCATGTTGATAGTGAGATGCGGCGCATCTGGAGCAGAATTGACTTGATCTTGTCCATGTCAGTAGACTTCCACTTTATGTACGTTTTGCTCCATAATTAGTCCATAATCGCTAAGTTTCACCAAATGCTTGTTTTTACCTGAGAATTACAAAAGTAAACAATTAAGTATCAATCCTCATACATAATATAGTAAAACAAGTCAAATTAATAGGATAAATGATAGTAATAAAATGTACTTATTTGAGTTCATCAGCAATATACACAACTGCAATATTATTGATTTAAACATGATTGTAATACTCAGGCAATCACTACTTGTGTACTCTCAAACTCATTATTATTTACAAACTCTGTGATTTCACTCAACAATTTTGTTGACTTTTAGCATGTATTCTCAGGTAATTAGCGGAGCAGGAAAGGCACGGAGCGGGCAAATAAACACAGGGTTTTAAATGTGGTGTAAAATAAAAATGATGTCATTCATTCCTAATACTACTACACCCTTTATTGGGAAGTTTTAACTCTGATATTTCTATATTATGTATTTCAACTTTGGTTTGAATAAAATGTACTTTTAAAAACGTCTATTTCGAGTCGTTTTCTATTATTATGCAAAGATCCTCCCCGTAATACCCCGATTAGTCTTCCGCTGTTATTTCATAAATTAGGGGGTGTTACATCATGGCCCAAGGAACCCACACCAGAAAAGTTTAACACTGATTCGACCAAAGAGGTGACACCACCCTCATTCCCCCAAGTAGCCAATGCATTCAGAATAGAACGACTTTGCAAGTTCTTTCTATTCCTTGACCTGCTTTCTTGCCTATTCCTGGGCTTAAACACTTGTAAGGTACAACGAGGGAAGCGTAGCAACCTGACCCATTCATCAACAGACCCCGGCTTGGCCACCACCCTATAGAGAGTAGTTTTCAACGCCTGATTGAAAGCATAGCGACAATTATGAGGGATGCTTTTGACGGTAGTGATAGGTGCTTTAAAAACCCGATCTAGAAGCTCAACATCAAATAATAATTCTCCATTTACTTTAACGGGCGGCTCATTGGTAGGGGGCATTAAAATTCCGACGATATTGCCACCACTGTCCCCCATCCCCTTAGAAAACCGAACAAGCCCATCGGGATGATGACAAGCACGGCTCAATGCGTGTAACTTCATACATTTCCCACACATCCATTGACCAAATACCTTTAAAGTACCCTCCACTTCCCTAAACAAGTTATAGTCTGTAGTAATAGCCTCCCGCAACACATTTTTACGTTCATCAGTAGAAAGGTGGACACTCTTAAGATGAGAAATCATACGAGATATCCCCTTATTACCGCACACACCTGAAGGACAACAGTGGAACCCTTTAAAAGGACATGAACATGTCCCTTCCGAAGTTGAAGACGAAGATACCATGAGGAAGGAGGATACCTTTTATGAAGTGTAAAAACCTTTTATCAACTACCTAACCCCAACTGAAACAATCCCGCGGAGCTAAACTTTACCTAAGTGTAAAAACTGTTTGAGACATTTCATCGAGCACGTGGCGGGTGTCGTTAGCAAGTGCAGGAAACAGTTCAGGAACATTAGGGTTTAATTGGTGAAATTGGGGGGTTTTGATTTAGGGCAAATTGGTGAAATTCGTTCAAGGGTAATGAAATCCGTTCAAGGGTGTTTTTGAAATTGAAAAGTGGGTTTTGCATCACCTATGTTTTCCTTTTCGTTCATATTTATCAGACACTAACAATGAGTAATACTCCGTAACATATATTGAGGGGTTTAGTTTACAACAACAATTAAGTAATGGGATTTTCAAAAATTTAACATAATAGATGGGGTTTTATGACATTTGCTCCATTTTGTTAGAGCAGAGGGTGTGTTCACCCGGAGTTAAACTTTCACCCAGTGCCACGTCAGCGCCACATTAGCTTTAACTTTTTCACTTTTAACTAAAAAAAAAACACCTCTTATCAAACTCAACCTTAACTCAACTTTAACTCAACTATTTTCAATTCAACCCATAAACTAAAACTAATACTTCATTTGTTAAAAAACATAACATTAATTATTAAACATATTACAATACGGAAAAAAAAGGTTACAACAAAAAAAAAACATAGCAAACTACAACATAAAGGAAATTACGAAATACAATTAAATCTAGTGACGAGGTTGCAAGTTATATTTTTTGATGATTCGGTCCTTTTCTTCATTGATCCAACCCACAATGTTTGGATCCTTGCCGGCAGTGTCAAGCATCAGAAATTTCATCTCTTGCAACCTTTGAATTGTTTCATCTTTTTCTTTGGCCGCCCGATACGCCACTTGGGCGGTTTCCCGTTTTATACGATATTCGGTTGTCATAGTCTCTGTGAATTGGCTTGATGAGCTCGTTCCTCCGGTACTCGCTCCCCTGGTACTTGTCGTGCTCTCGGATTTGGCTTTCTTCGAAGCACGCTTTTTGCCCATCGGATGTGGTTGTTCATCATGACCAAATAACGCCTCGTTTGTTTGGCTTGGGACATCGCCGGTTAAATCAAGCGGATCCGGCGCGTCCCATTTTTTATGACCACGCAAAACCTCCCACGCCTCCTCGTTATTAAACGGCGCAGTTTTGTGCTCGTCACGATACATTTGTTTCGCCCGTTTCAGGATATACATCTCACTTTCCCCACTTTTTTTGGCACGTTTCGAACGTTTGTAGTACGCGTTGAACTTTGTGCAATCACGGTTCAACGTTTTCCACTTGCCTTGTATCATATCCTTGTTGCGTTTTTGAAAATTGAGTCTATTGAACTCATTTATTACCCGTTGCCAAAATGTATCGCGAGCTTGTGCACGCCTGACTTGTGAATCCTCGATAGCGGTCACATAACACTTTGCAATTAATTTTCCTCACTTGATTGCCAACGTGTATTGACCACGTCGGGATTTTCTTAATTCTCCTGTATTGGTTCGATTGGTTCGGGGTCTTTGGATTTTTTGGCCTTTCGTTTACCACCATGTTTGAATGGCTTTGGAGGAGACGTAGGTGTTTCGGGAACTTCATTTGTTTCGGTTTGTGATTGTTGTGATTGTTGTGAGAATTGTAGATTTTGGAAATTGGTGTTTAGTGTATTTTGTTGGTTTTGTTCCCAATATAGAAATTGTTGATGTTGTAGGTAAAGTTCTTGGCTCGACAAGCCGAGTGGGTTAGGGAAAGGGATGTTGGGTGATGATGAACCCGCGTTCGGGTTTGAAGATGAACCCGCGTTTGGGTTATACCACCCACCCATGAGATCTAAGAAACTATCGTCGTTGTTGTTAAATCCCGAAATTTTTTTTAGTAAATGGAAGTATATGTAGATGAGATTGAGTTGTGGAAGTGTGAAAAAAAATTGTGTGTTAATTGGATATTTATAGTGGTGGGAAAAAGGTTTTGAATTTTTTTTTAGTCAAAGTAGCTGTTTATAAACGTTAAGGGGTAAAGTGATTTTTTTTTTTAAAACCCAACGGTCATAAAAGACGTTGGAGGGGGTGAAGTGATTTTTTTTATTGCTTTTCACCTTAACGCATCGTTAAGGCTTAAACGTGGTCCTTTAACGTGGGTTTAACGTGGGAGGGGGTGTGGTTAACGTGGCTTTAAAGCGAAAATGTTAACCTTTCACTCACTAAAAAAGTGAACACACCGTGTGCTCTTAGAGCAAGGAGTGTGGTAACGTTACCCTGCGTTAAACCTTAACATTTCTTGCGTTAAGGGTACGTTAACCACACCGCCTTGTTGCGTTAAAGGTGCGTTAACACCCTGCGTTAACCCTTTAGCGCAACGTTAAGGCTACTCTGAATTAAAAAAAAAAAAAAAAAAAAAAAAAAAAAAAAAAAAAAAAAATCATTTCTACCCCTGAATTGTACTATGTGGACGTTTGGTTAAAAAAAATAATAATAATAAAAAAATAAATAAATAAAATAAAATCCCTTTTACCCCCTCTAATGTTTTTAGTGTTTGATAAAAAAAAAAAAAAAAAATCAAAAATCAAAACCCCCTTGGTTCTTAAGCAGGATAACCGAATTCAAATTCAGAATTCAAAATTCAACTACGAGCAGGATAATTTAATTTCAAATTGTAGCGGGATTTATTCAAATTCAAATTTAAAGCTGCCTATATATACAACACCACCAGAGTTGTTTATCACACACACAACTCACACACAGATTCTCAACAATGTCTCGCAAAGACTTCTCCCAACAATTCCCAAGTCACCGTGACTTCTCTCAACAATTCCCAACTCACCGTGACTTCTCCCAACAATTCCCAAATGAACACGACTTTTCCCAGCAATTTCCAAATGAACCGGTGAACACTCCACCGGAAGATATCTTTCCGGTGTTCACACCGGAAAATGAACCGGTAAACAATCCACCGGTTGTGGAACAACAACCAAATCCGTTTGGACTCACTGAGGATGAACTCCGACTTCTTGAGCAAGATGAGGAAGTCAGGAGAGAAACAGAACAACGAGAACTACAAGAGGAAGCTGCTCGTATGGAGCAGGAAGCCAGGGATGCAGAGCATCTTAGGAAGAACTGGTTTGACATTATGGAAGGAAAGTATTATGATGGCGAGTTTAGGGAGTCTTCGAGTGAGGAGGGTTGGAACTCAGACTTTTCATTGTAATTCGTATTTTCATTTTCATTAGCGTATCGTATCTTAATTTTAATGTTTAATGTAATTCGTGTTTTCACTTTAATGTTGAATGTAATTCGTGTTTTAAATGTTATGTTAGTTATTAAATGAAGTATTAATTTTAGTTTAGGGGTTGATTTTGAAAATAGTTGAGTTAAAGGTGAGTTAAGGTTGAGTGATGATAAGGAGTGTTTTTTTTAGTTAAAGGTGAAAAGGTTAAAGCTGATGTAAAGCTAACGTGACAGTGTGTTAAAGTTTAACACATGGTTACCATACCCTATGCTCTTAGTATTCAATCATCTAGTGGTATTTTGTTTTTGTTGACTACTGTTATTAGGGTTAGCGTTTAGATGCTTTTTTCTTGAGATATTAAAGACCAAAAAGTTTCTTCACGTCAAGTTAAAAAATGCGCGTAAAAGTCAAATATGACACATTAATAGTTTATATTAAAACACAAAGGAAACGGCGCCGTTTTACCATAGGCTTTTCCCGCCAAAATTCGTGGGCTTATTTTAGCCTGATTTTCCAGCCTGTTTTTGCCAAATCCAGTCCGTTTATGCATAACTAATACTCCCTGACCTTCCACATTCATCTTCATTAATCCACCAAACCGAATCGACATCCGGTCCTCCCAAGATCTGTTGCCTCAGACCGATGGTAAAACTTTGATTCAACAAGCTGTTGTGATTCAACAAGACGCATGTAAACATAAAGAAAGGTATAAAATTATTTATATAAAATGTAATTGGAAGTTAGGGTTTTCTTATAATTTGGGGGTTTTGCTAATTTCGGGTTTATTTATAAATTTTAGCTGTTTTGTGGATTTTTTGTTTGCTGCTTTGCATTTACCACCGTTTGATTGGCTGATGCTCCACTCATGTTCACGGAATTGAGACGACAGTTGTTTGGTAAGCATATATGATTTAGTTTAATAATTAATGATGTTTAAGAAAAATTGGCAAGTGGGGTTGCGGTTGATGGTGTAGAAAAGGTAGATGGAAGTGTTAGGAAAAGGGCGTTTGGGTAAAGCTCTTTTTAGCTGCATATTAGCTCCTTTAAGTTTCAAAACGTTGTTACACACTTAATGATTTCAGGAGCTAATGTATGGGTTGACTTTTTGTGATGTTTTTATACAAACTTTGCAGGTTCGACAAATTTTTTTAAGGTACAAAATCTTTTTCTAGAATGAACTTCAGTTTTTTTTGTATGATGTTGAGAAAAAAAATTGCATTTTCTTTCGTTGTTTGATTTATAAATGAAAAACAAACTTATATCTTTGGTGGTTATTTGGTGGTTGATCTTTTGTTTAACTTGAAATTGTAGGCTACGAAAGAAGGTGAGTGTGATGCCGATGTTTTGATGCTGGAAAAGTTGACGAAGTTGTCATTTTGGGACTGTTTTTTTGGCTTATATAGCAGCCTTATGGCTTTTTGGGTTTCCGGCTTATGTTTCATAGCCTCACTTTTTTGTGGCTTATTTTGAAACATTTCGGCTTCTATAAGCTTATTATAACATGATAAGCTTATAACATGGTAGATTATATTGACCAAGGACCAATTGCACATAGAGTGGCATGTGTTCAGTAAGTCTTACTTATAGGCCATGTTTTGTTACTAAATAACGCCATTGTTTAGATGTCTTATGTACCTCGATTGTTGTGCAGGTGATTTTGATTAGAGCAATCTCAAAGATGGTGCGATATCTATTGCGTTCATGCTTCGACTTCGAATTGCCTCACCGATATTTGCATCCTTGGCCAAGAGGTAACTCTACTAATATAAATCGTAAACTACCATTTTTATAGCTGGAAAAATCCTTACATTTATGTGAAGCGGATAAATAGTTATAAGTTTATCTTTTAGTTTCTTATGTAAAAAATAGGCATGCTTTAAAGGGACTGGCCTGTACCCATGGTTATAAAGGTAACCTTGGTTGTAAAAGGGACTGGCCTGTACCCATCGTTGCAAGGTTACCTTCTACACATAAAAATCATTACTTTTCAAGGACTTTTTAAGTAATGATTTTTATGTGTAGAAATTGCCTTTTGAAAGTGATTGTATGATAAGGAGTATTTAGAGTAACGCGTGAATTAGGTTGTTTACTGGCAGTGTATAGTTATTTGAGATCATATTTTTGCTACTCCTAATGATAATATGTTCTTTGTATTTACATGCTGATACCAGATAAGCTAGGTAAGCTGACAATTGCAGTTGCCTGCATGTTTGACAGGATGCATTTTTTTGTATATGTCCCACCATCTGAAGGAGTTAAGCAGAAGTCTGCCTATTCTAGAGCAACTTATCCATGTTCTGGAATGTTAGGTGTGATGCCATCACCTACTATTGTTGATACACTCCTTAGAGAAAATTATTTACCGGCTGTTGTTTGTTGGCGAGCCAGGTATCTTTTAGTTGTGTTTATCCTTCGGGTTAGTAACAGATTAGGAAAGGCGTTATACGTGCTGGTACTGCACATAACGAAACCAACCCATTTTATCAGGTTCAATGGTCATGGTTGATGGTGTAAATGGAACGTATTACACAACCACAACAACAAAGAAGTCGGGCAGTTTTTGTTAACATAATTTGCTTCGTCAGCAGGTTATGCTCGAAGATAGCAAATAATGGACAAGTTGGTTAGGTAATCTTATAAAATACATGATATATTTGTTTATAACTTTTATCTATAGGACCCGTTACGCAATGTGGTTATTGCATTATAGTACAGGGTGCATTATAGCACAGGGTATAAAATTACTTATACAAACTGCTTATCCTATTCCTAAATTTTTTAGCTTTTAGTTTAACTTTTAACGTTTTATCTTATTGCTTATACTTTTTTATTTGATCTTAATTCAGTGAACAATAAGTCCATTGTTTGATGGAGAGATGTGAATTAGGTGTTGAAATCAGGCTCGAGTAGGTTAAAGTTGTTCATTGATTGTCATTGTTCACCGTATCACTTTCACCATCGTTTGTATACTTCGTGCTTTCGCTGCTCTTAAGGTACATGGATGATTATATTTTGTTGTTCAAATAAGCCTATTTTCATGCTATTTGGAAAAAAAACAGCATGCTTCTGAATAAAAGAATCAGATACCGGAAAAACAAGAAATTTGGTTCGAGTACTGGCTTCGTTACTGCTATCTATTCTCTTTATTCTAATTGCAATTACATGTATTCACCGATCACGATGAGGATATGCTTGGCTCACTGAATTTAATGCTTTTTTTTCAGCAAAGGTAGCAGAGGTGGTGATACTTGGTAATGTGGCTCATGCTTGCAAACTCAAGTTGACTCTCAATTTCCATCTGTTGTTGATTTGGTCAGTATCTATTCAACCATATTTATGACACTAACCTTGACCTATTGTGAAATATATGTGAAAGACATCTTCTTTATGATCCAGGCGAAAGCAACCTTACAGTTTCCCTATGGCGAAGTGTCGTTAGAGGAGTACGTGGACCAGGAAGAGGAGGGACAGCTAGACGCTCTGAAATTGGTAGTTGGCGCGTAATTGAAAAATCAGCTACTTAATGGCACATGCATTGCTGCGACACCAAAGTCAGTGCCATAAATCTCTTTCTGCAGCACTCAAGTGAGTATCAAACAGCCCTTGGCACGGCAGTAAGTAAGCACTAAACTTAGGAATAAGAAAACAGAATTTGCTTAGGGCTTTTCCTGACAAAATTCTTGGCCTATTTTGATCCGCCTCAAATGATCCAACTGGCCGGTTGTCCAGTCAAAAAAAAAAAAAGGCCCCTTAGATAAGTATAGCGAGATCCAGAAGCTTCATTCATCTTCACTGTTTGAAAGTAATGGCTTCACGTTATACCATTTCCGGAAGTACCATTAATAAGATTGCTTATCCGCTTACTACTCTATCCTACATCAGTTAACCAATTCAAGGGTGTTTGGGACTGCTTAATTATCCACAGTTTGTTTTTTTGGCACATTAAATGAGTAGCCCTAATAAGCAATTCCAAACACTCCCTTATAAGTGAAATAAGATTTCATCTATATACTACGTACTTGCAGGTATATTTTTGGCATATTATTTATGTTAATGCAGTAACATATTTTATCTGAATAGGGTTATAGGTTTAAACTTATTTATGTGGAAGAAAAAACGAATATATGTGGTTTTCGGTTACACAACAGCTAGGGTTTTAAATTTGGGGGTATTTGTTAGTTGTTACTTGCGTTAATACTCGATCTGACCCTTAATTGTGATCATAGAGGTATGTTTTCCTTCATATTGGGGTTTTTTTTCTTGAATATAGTGGTGCGGTTACACACTTTCACACAAGAACTAGGGTTTCAATTTTGGGGGGTTTTTTAGTGCGGAAATTTAACCAAAAACGAAGAGGTAAGGTTTCATTTTTGGTTTGTTCATAATGTTGAATTTGTAGATCTCTACTTCATTGAGGTTGGTAATAGGGGTGGTTGGGGCTGCTCGAAATTATTTTTTTGTACTCGGTTACTTGCAGCGGGATTGGGTTTGATTTAATTAGATTTTCAGTTTTTTTTTGGTAGATTTGGGCCTTTTTTTCCCGTCAACAAATGCTTAATATACTTTATTGTTGTTATCGTTTTCCAGCCGCTGTATATGGAACTTATGATGCGTTTGTTGGTGTTGCTGCCATTGCAACTCAGTTGGTTTGCTACTCAGTTGGTTTGCTGCCATTGCAACTCAGTTGAGCAAATATGATCTCTTGCTGCACTGTGTGTGCGGATGGCAGAGTGCAAGGAATGCTTGCCTCAGCAACTTTCACACGTGCACCAGGGCACGAATAAATCTGACCCAACTTTCCGGAATAATGGGTTATGATGATTGGTATATTACTGAAACTGTTTGAAGTGTGAGAACATCCGTATCTTGGCAGGGCGTTTACACTAACGCAGCCATGGCGGTTGTTCCGGCTTTGTCAAATATGTTATTCATGGATTGTAATATCCTATAAGTAAAATTGTTTTTTAAAGAAGTTTTTATGGCTGTGATGATTGTTGGAATTTTGGCGAGATGTTCCAATCCTAACTTGGTAAGGCAATGACTGGATGGCATAGCATATATCCCTGCTATGCAACCAGGTTTCTTTGCAACCGTAACGGAATTCGGATACTTCTATGACCTGACCACCATATACATATCTGAGCCTAATCTTTTATTGCACCACATTTTAGCACTGTCTCTTAGCTTTTGGTACTACCTACTTTAACTTTCAATTCAGAAATGTTAGTTGTGCAATGAAAAGTTGAAGGCTGATTGGATTAGCTCATTTTAGACGCCTATTTATCACGTTTTGGTTTCTGTGCAACCAGAACAGAGGCGCCAGAAAATGGTCGCAGCCGACCTGAACCTCAAGCTAAACTGGAAGCAAATCGGAAGAGAGTCCTTCAGTGGGGAGCACCTGCATAGATATTATTGGAGGTATGTATATATTTATTTTCTAGCAGCCTTGAAACTCACCAGCCTATACAGTAAGTACCAAAAAATTATCATCTTATAAGTGAAATACATGTTTTCATAAGTATTTTTTTTGTTAATTTAATTATAGGACATTAGATAAAACAATATCCAGCTTAGATGTCTCACGGTTCATGACAGTCCATTAAACAGTTTGAGTGTAGGAATGCATTTGCTTACTTGGATGTCTCACGGTTCATGACAGTCCATTAAACAGTTTCTTAAGTTTCTTTTCTTCTTTTGTGCAATCTTTAGTTTCTGAATATTTGTACTGTGAAATGTATAGGTGAAAAAAGGAAGAAATTAGAGGAACGACAGGTCTGTTCAGGAGGCCATTGCGCAGACGTCGGTTGCTGCAGATGCTTTGCCTGTTGATAAGCAACCTGAAAAGACGCTGAAAGCTTCTTTTAAGGTACATAACTGCAAGTACAATTGTTATACTGTGGAACGAGTAAAATAATTATGTCTTATCTTTTTATAAATGTTGTTTCTATTGGATTATTTCGGGACATAGTAAAATGGAAAGAACGGAGATAGTTTGATATGGACTGTATTTTTAATTAAAAAAACTGCTGTCTGTGTGTGGCTGTTCAATGATTATATCGAGGATGGAACATTTCTAGAGATTATAGTTTTGATTATTAGCGTCGTACAAATTGGATGTGTGATTATGTACATTTATTTGTGGCCGGCTAATTTGCTATTCATTATGTAGGCAAATGATGCTCGCAAGGAATTCTGTGAAGAAGAAAAAGAAACTCTTGATCTTAATCAGGAGGTTGTGGGACTAAAACAAGAGCTTAAAGTTGCAAACGATCAATGTGTACTACTATTCAATGAAGTTCAAAAGGCCTGGAAACTTTCTTTCACGTTGCAATCTGATTTAAAGGTTTTTAAATTTACATTTGATGTTATATTATTCTAGCTATGTGTTTGAAGTTTTTTAAAATAATTATACATGCTGCTAAGGCTCACCCATTAACGATTTGGTGCAGGCAGAAAACATTATGCTTGCAGAAAAGCATACGATAGAGCATTTTAGCTTTAGGAACTACTGTTTTTTATGAATTTTCATAAAATTGCAGAAAAGCATACGATAGATGTTTGGAATTTTTTATTTCCTACAATTGATTCATTAGATTCTTTAGTAGCTAAGCACGTGTTCTGCATCATGTTGTTCATGCATAATACCAATTGCATGTGCATAATCTAATAACTTAAGCATTTAACAATAGTGAATGCAAATGTACTATTATGTCCAACAAGATATTGGACAAAATAAACAGCCGTGCAACCACTGAAAAAACATTTGACGGAATAAACAGGCACGCCGGCAACGCGGCGACCATCGCCAATCTTGTGCACCTCAAATAACAAATAATTAGTCATTTTACAATAACAAGCTAGCAACCAATCAAAACATTTTCAAAAAAAAATTTGTTCTTTTGTAAAACTGTGTGTTTTACTATTAAGACGAATACTTATTTTTGAGACATAAATAATAACATTATCACACAAGTTGGAACTCGTATAACTAAATATAATAGAAAATTTCAAAAATCATCCTTGTGGTTTGGCCAAATTGAACGTTTGGTCCCTGTGGTTCAATAATTGCAAAAATGGTCCGGATTTACCACTGTTTCATTCACTTTTGGTCCTCCATGTTACACGTTAGCCCCTTAAGGCTAACAATCGTTGCAGCGCCCGTCCTTTTCTTGGATTTTTTTTTTTTTTTTTTTTTTTTTGAATTCGAATTTTTTTTTTAAAATTCGAAAAATTTATAAAAATTCGAAAAAATTTAAAAAAATTCAAAAATTTTATAAAAATTCGAAAAAATTTATAAAAATTCGAAAAATTTATAAAAATTCGAAAAAACTTATAAAAATTCTTAAATTTTTTAAAAATTCAAAAAAATTTATAAAAACTTATAAAATTCGTAAAAACTTATAAAAATTCGAAAAATATAAAAATCCGAAAATATTTATAAAAATTCTAAAAAAACTTATAAAAATTCAAAAAAAAATTATAAAAATTCCAAAAATTTATAAAAATTCAAAAAAATTTATAAAAATACTAAAAATTTATAAAAATTCGAAAAAACTTATGAAAATTCGAAAAATATAAAAATTCAAAAAAATTTATAAAAATCCGAAAAAATTTATAAAAATTCGAAAGAAACATATGATCAATTTATAAAAATTCGAAAAATTTATAAAAATTCGAAAAAACTTATAAAAATTCAAAAAATATAAAAATTCGAAAAAATTTATAAAAATTCGACAACATCAACAATCAACAACAACAACGTTTCAATACCAATAATATTGCCGAGACCCTAGCGGTCTCGGCCTCAACCCAAAACGCAACCAAAACCATACCGAGACCAAAACTCTCGACTGTGACACTACACAACTATTCTTACCACACAAACTTATATATATCAAAATGTTTTAAATCTCATTTTATAGTCACAAGGTTAACTTAAATCGATTTAAACCCGTTTTAAATCCACGAAAACAAAAACAATACCAATCGATTTACCAAAATAATAAATGACAAAACGTTTCTCTCGATTTACCATGTCGAGAAAAGAGAGGAGGAGATGTGACACGGCTGTGGTGGCTGGAACTCGCGGATTAACCCTCAAATATCTTCAAAACATTAAGAATAAAGTGGGAGATGTGAGGTTAATGGTGGATATGAAGAGAAGAGGTGCAGCGGCAGTGGTGGTGGAGAAGGGTTTCTTGGCGCGTGGAGCTCCGGTGGCCGGATTTTTGGCCGGAAAATGAGAGAGTGAAGGGTGCGGCTGTGAAGGTAGGGAAGAAGAGATGTAACCCTAAAATTTTTATAATAGTTGTTTATATAATGCTAGGGTTAGGTTAGAAATACCCTAGGGACCAATGTGTCATTAACAAAAGTTTAGGGGAAGAGGAATAAAATTTACTGCAGGGACCATAGTTGTAATTTTTGTTACTTTTCATGAACTGAGGCTCGGGACTCGTTTAAGATAGCAAACGATCGATTCAAAACACGGGAATTTCACCATTGCGTTCAGAATAAATTTTCCAATAAAAATGACTATTCATACGCCTCGTTTCTCCCAGTACGCGTTGTGTACAAATTTCACGTTTCGCGAGATAACTTCACGTTTTATGGTCAAATGAGCTCGGAAAGATTTGTAAATGAGAAACAGGGATAATCTCGTATAGAAATAAGTCTGGAAAAATACGGGTTGTCACACTACTCCACCTCTCATCTAACACATAACATCAACTTATTCTATAACATCGACTCATCACATAGGCCATATTCATCACATCACTTAAGCATATATCAAATCCATAATACTTGACATAAAACATACATAACACACATATGTTAGAAATCCATACAACACATGTCATCATCTTTTTACTTACCTTAGCTCCAAGCTAAGCACATCAAGGCCTCATCATCAACCTTATCATCATTATCATCATCATCATCATAAACACCCTAAATCATAACATCATACAAATACTTAACACATAACATAATTATCATAACAATGGTTTATACAACCATCAACTTACTTCTTTCATCTCTAATCATCATATAATCATATATTGATTACATGATAAGCAATCCCATCACTTACTAACTTAAACCCATCATCAACACATCATATAATCATCATTACCTCTTAATTATACTTAAAACACCATTTACCCATCTTTCCCAAGTTAGGGTTCATAAACCCTAACCTTCCAATCATCAATTAACTTAAGATAAGTAATAACTTACTTGAAAGGATGATTGGTACTAGCTTAATTCTTGATTTGGAGTACTAATCTTTCACCAATTTGATCATCAAGAAAACATGGTTTTCCCTCCTTCTTGGCTATGTCGACACATACACAATCACACCAGACAAAATGAATTGTCTGGAATATCTAAGATATTTCTAGACTAGTTAGTTGGCATTTTGGCCAAATGACACAAATGGTCCTTCAAGTCCTATTCTTTCTTCTTTGGCCACAACACACTTTATAACATATTTAACACTTGGCAACCTAGGCCCCTTTAGTTTATGCATCATATTTAATATAACTACATTAGTCATACTTTGACTATTAGTTGACTATCGGGTTTGACCACTACGCCACATTCGTTGACTGGCCAATCACGTAAGGCCTTTGGTCCACTTTCATCTAGGGTGGGGTCTAAGTACCCGGGAAACGGGTCTAACAATTCTACCCCCTTATTTAGATTCCGTCCCCGAAATCTCTCGTCTATTACTATCCAAACCCAATTCTCAACAGGTACATGTCCTAATTCTTATGCTCTTTAAGCCATTACCTTGCAACGATCTACATGGTCTCGCAATTTCTAAACTCACTATACGCAATCATAACTCATAATCCACTAAAAATACCCTTCTCATCACAATTTCTAAATTTTTTCATAATTGACGACTAGTCATATGGAAATTTTACTATTTTGAATTTATATAAGTCAAACTTCGGCACTATTACCACGTCATAATTCCATGCACTAACATGCCATAAAGTCATATACCGGCCACTTTCACATTTTACATAATACCAACACTTATCTACTTCAAAAACCGACAACTTAATTCAATTTAGACATCAAGTACCATCTAATTGGCACTTTCAAAATCTTTTCTTCTCATTACTTAAGCAATCTTCTTGTCAAATCTTGAGAATACTTACTCATTAACTTATCAACTTAATGCACAAACTCGCTCTACGCATCTATCTTAAGGTTTACACATTACCTTAATGCCGCTATAAGTTTTATTCATATCTATCTTTTCTTATGACGTCTAACCTGTTTTAGTTTTCACTTTCTCATATCACTATCCGTACTCATGTCATATCGGCTACACATAAGTCCACTCGTTTATAACTCTTTATTTACATAAAAAGGCGTCCCAATCTATGTAAGTAAGGAATTATAAACTTATGGTTCGGCGATTTACAATTCTTCATTTAAATGAAAAGGCGTCCCAATCCATTTAAATCAAGAAACCATAAACCATCCTACTTATACGCTTCCGACATAACATTCGTACTTGCTTTACTTTCCATCTTTTCTAGCCTTGGATCCAATCTCACTAACTTTCCATCCATGCCATAAAGGCAAGCTAACCACCATGCCATAAAGGCAAGCTATCATCCATGCCATAAAGGCAAGCTAAACATCCATGCCATAAAGGCAAGCTAATCATCCATGCCATAAAGGCAAGCTAGGCCATCTCAAAGGATGCCAAACACATGCCATGAAGGCAAGCTAGGCCATCTCAAAGGATGCCAAATACATGCCAAGGATATAGGCAAACCATGCCGGTGAAGGCAAGCTAACAACCATGCCATAAAAGCAAGCTGGGCTATCCCGAAGGATACCATAAACACATGCCATAAAGGCAAGCTGGGCTATCCCGAAGGATACCATAACTAGAGCATTGGATCCAAGCTATATCTACTTTAACATCTTTACTCATTTTATCTTTCATGTACTTCTATCATTAAGTACAAACTATCATTTTCTCAATTCTCATTGCCTTAAGCAATTTCAACGTTCACTACCACACTTACTATCATCTCAACAAGTTTCTATATAATACTTGATCATTTATTATCTTTGCATTTTCACAATGCAACTTATCTTTCATCCGTCAACCCCAAGTTGACTCACATACTCACTATGTGTCATCTTTATTTTAGACAAGTTATGTATGATGCTTGTTCATTACAATTCACACATTTTCTATGTGTTCTTACAACACACTTTCACTATTACCCGTCAACCCCATGTTGACCATATTCTCAACTTATACTGTCACTTCATTTAGTCTATTCAACCTTTACACATATAAACCTTACATAGGTTTATTCTATAACATTCTCATTAATCTCATCATACACATTTCAAATATTTTAACATGATTATATTCATGTTTTACAATTCTTTCTAGCGCACTTCATATCACTTATGACTTCTAGCACAATCTGCATCTCATTCATCACTTCTATGCAATCATGCCCTCAAGCACACCACATAAAACTTAGACATATAATAAGCTACCATAGACTTAACATCACTAAAGCAATCATATCATAACACTTAACACTTATCCGACAAGTGTTAAAACATTTATAATCATAATCAAATTATGAAGTCTATGGTTCACACATCACATTGCACAATCAATCTATGTCTAAGCATCAACATTCTAATTAGCCACAAGCACTAGCTTACCTTATAACTAAGGCATCATGACACTTTAATTCACTTACTAACCCATCACTAATACCGCTTAGCATTGCTACTCGCATTCCATTACTATTGCTCTATCATACATTCACATAATAGCAATACAATCACCGGTACCAACCAAGGTGCACGGCTAACTAATCATTCAAACACTTCAAGTCCTCCACAGACTCATATTTCATACTTATGAACTCTACAATACACATCAATCACTTATCGTCTTTAAGCTCATCTAACATAAAACATAATTCACCTCATACTTAACAACTACTTCTCGCATCACTAACACTTACGTTAAACGCTTCTAAGAGTGGTTTAAGACTAGGCAACCTATAGTGGAAACCTAATTCACTTAAACTAAAGCTCTGATACCAAGTTGTTACACCCCGTGAACGATTTAACGAAAAATTAAAACTTCATACGCGGAATCGCTTGACTTTGACCTTCATTCCAAAACTCTTTTGACCATTAACAAAATCCTTAGACATATAGACCTTGAACTCATTTTTAAATGATACTATACTCAAATTCTTTTAAAATGACGGGTGGTACCCTAAAGTGCACTGTAACCTGTACTGTGCACTAAGGACCCCTAAAGTGCACTATAACACCTCCGGTGTACTATGGACCCCTAAAGTGCAATATGACACCTCCGGTGCACTATGGACCCCTAAAGTGCACTATTACCGGTGCACTATGGACCCCTAAAGTGCACTATTTTCTTAAAATGACCCGTACGCCTTTAAACACAAAAGTCGACACTTTAGACCTATATTTAAACACATTTAATACACATTGAACCAAAATATACCATATAAATTGTTTCCCAAAATTCTTAACACATTTGACCCAAAACGGGTTAAAATGAACCTTGTCCCAAACACCCCTTTTTCTGCATAACCCTTTTGTGCACTTTTGACCCATTTTCCGGAAAACGGCTTCTATAACTAGACATAACACCAAAACTTCCAGAAATCATTAGGACGTTATAAACATCAAATATATGTATAAACTTGGTCATAACGACCCGCGGAAACATGCTTTACAAAGTAACGGGTATTATGCCAAAATACCCGTTTTGACCCATTTACACTACAAACCATCTTTACCAATTCATTTACCCACCAAACTTGGCCAATATCATTACTTTAACATATTAAACATGTTCCATAAACACTTGACCCGTTCACAACCCAAAATGGGTATAATTACACTTAATCCAAACGCCCCTTTAACCTTGACTATAATCACATAAAGCATACTTTGACACAATGGTTGACCACCAAATCGATAGGACAACCTTGACATACATTTTGCCACTTGGCTACACTTTACAAAACATTACTTGACTCAAGGGGTACAAACTTTACACTTGAGCTCGGTGTCTACCTAAGCTCTACTTACTTACCATCCTTCTAATATCACATAACCAAGTCTTTATCCTTAGTCCAAGCCTTCCATGATAGCATACAAACCTACAAAATGGTTAGAAAACTAAACCATAAGCTTTCGCTTAGTAAGTAAAACAATCATAACATACCATTATACTTCAATCAACACATAAGCATCATATACAATAAACACTTACATGCGAGCTTACTACTCCACCTCTCATCTAACACATAACATTAACTTATTCTATAACATCAACTCATCACATAGGCCATATTCATCACATCACTTAAGCATATATCAAATCCATAATACTTGACATAAAACATACATAACACACATATGTTAGAAATCCATATAACACATGTCATCATCATTTTACTTACCTTAGCTCCAAGCTAAGCACATCAAGGCCTCATCATCAACCTTATCATCATCATCATCATCATCATAAACACCCTAAATCATAACATCATACAAATACTTAACACATAACATAATTATCATAACAATGGTTTATACAACCATCAACTTACTTCTTTCATCTCTAATCATCATATAATCATATATTGATTACATGATAAGCAATCCCATCACTTACTAACTTAAACCCATCATCAACACATCATATAATCATCATTACCTCTTAATTATACTTAAAACACCATTTACCCATCTTTCCCAAGTTAGGGTTCATAAACCCTAACCTTCCAATCATCAATTAACTTAAGATAAGTAATAACTTACTTGAAAGGATGATTGGTACTAGCTTAATTCTTGATTTGGAGTACTAATCTTTCACCAATTTGATCATCAAGAAAACATGGTTTTCCCTCCTTCTTGGCTATGTCGACACATACACAATCACACCAGACAAAACGAATTGTCTGGAATATCTAAGATATTTCTAGACTAGTTAGTTGGCATTTTGGCTAAATGACACAAATGGTCCTTCAAGTCCTATTCTTTCTTCTTTGGCCACAACACACTTTATAACATATTTAACACTTGGCAACCTAGGCCCCTTTAGTTTATGCATCATATTTAATATAACTACATTAGTCATACTTTAACTATTAGTTGACTATCGGGTTTGACCACTACGCCAAACTCGTTGACTGGCCAATCACGTAAGGCCTTTGGTCCACTTTCATCTAGGGTGGGGTCCAAGTACCCGAAAAACGGGTCTAACAGTACAAGTCATTTATGCATAAAAGCTAAATATTAATAAAAATCACATTTTAACCTTAAATGTATTCATTTTAAAATCACATTTTACAAGTCTATTATACACAAGCGTTAAAAATAAATTTCTTAAATATAAGTACAAGTCTCTAAACCTAGTGTACAAGTGCCCAATGCATAAAAGCCAAAAATCTCATTTATACTTTTAAACTTAATAAAATTAACCTATAATTACTATAACTTAACTAAACATTAAAAATGCATTCTCGATATTTCTAAACCCTTGGTACAACTCTATTAAGCCCATGGTAAAACCCCCTAAAGCACTACATGATTCCTTTATCCCTTTCCATACAATTCGACACAAATATAAAATACATAAACTCTAATTATTTTCCTACTCAACAAATACATAAACCTAACCCTAAATTAACTTAGTTATCTTACTTAAACCTTAATATACAACATATCATACCCTAGGTACTATCCATTAAAGCCATGCGACCTACATACTAGTTCCTAGTTCGAAAATAACAAAACCTTAACCATATCCATTCCACACTTAATCCTCAATAAGACATACACCATAAACACTCTTCTATGTTCCAAAATTATCCACATAGTCATATCTCATTCAAGTTAACATAAGTAGGTAGAACCCTTGGTTCCAAAATAAAACACATCACCACCTCACTAAACCTCACGTTAACCCCTCCCCTTCCTCACAATTGGCACCGAACTTGATCTAGCCACCTCAACATGTCCCCATATTACCACACAAGATTACCTAGCAACCTTGAAAACCCTAGCTCTCTCCTCTTTATATATATCGATTTCATTTCTTCCTTTTCTTTTCACCACAATTCGAACCAAACCAAAAACAGCTATACTCTCAAAAGCTACTGATCAAACAGCCATTTAGGAGTTAAAGAGAGGTCTCAAAAAGGATTAGGAGGAGGAAAAATCATTAGTGTCTCATTTCCAAACAATTCGCCTCATATATCTCCATATTCGAACAAATATTCAAGTAAGTGACCTAAACCTTTTTCGTTCCTTTTTATAAATTCTAAATGCTCTTAAAAATGATATTAAATAAGTGGTAAAAGATAGCTAGTTCAAAAACCATGTCTTTCTTTTCTTTTCTCTTTTGTCGAATAAAACCAAACACACCCTATTTATAGTTATATCACAATTCTAAATAAAAAGGCCATAAGATACATGTGAGATATATTAAATATGCTTAGAATCATGTTAACAAACATTAAGATATGTGGCTTGAACAAGAAAATCGAAAACCAAGTCTTTTTCAGTTTTCTGTCGAGTAGCAGTCCCAACGCCCCAACTTTGAACAATTATTTCGACCACCAAACGACCCTCAAAAATTCTGAATTTTGGCCAACTCAACAACCCCCCAGCTAGCTACTAATAGGAAAAAGAACGTTGTAAAATGGTTGCTTTGCCGAAAAGTTATTTGTGTCCAAAACCTGTCTATCGCTAACTATTTTTAACGCACCCGTTAAAAATTAATTCGAGCTATATAAGCTCGAATGATAAGCCCATAAGCCATGAATAAGTTGTTTACTAACTTAATATAACATTCATAAAAGAGTCGTAGCAAATCGTCCCTTTTTCCTAGACTTAATTTGCGTTAAATCAAAATAAGGACCACGAATGAATTAGCATAAATGCTTTGAGGGTAAATTTTGTCAAAACTCCAACTGATTTTAAAACAAGGACCAAAACTGAATTCGACCTAAGGTTTAAGGGGAAAACTTGCCAACTTTAAAAGATAGAGTTTTATTGGGCCAAAAATGTAAATATTTCTAAATTATTTAAACCAAGGGCTAGTTTTGACAACGATTATTAAATTGAGGGTATAAAGTGTCAATATCAAAACTACAGGGGTAAAAACTGTCATTTCACCAAAGTTGAGGGGTAAAAATTGTCATTTTATGAAAGTTCAGGGGTATAAACTGTCAATATGTGAAACTATAAGGGTAAAAAGCGTAACTTTATATAATTATTATTAGAAATATATTTTGAATATATATTATTAATAAAAACTAATAAACGAAATACATTTATCTCGATAACGAACAAACGGAAACATAAAAATGAGAAATAAGATAAAATCTTATCCAACTTTTGAAGAGACTTCATGTTGTCTCAAATTAAACATTTATTCGACAATCAAAAACGTTACGAAACGAATATTAAAAACTTATATATATTGAAATATGATTACTGAAACGTGACATAACAACCCAGGTTTCGTGCCGGAGACGTTTATCAACTCTATTTAACTTTGTTTTCCATCAAGACTGCTAAGGTGAGTTCATAGTCCCACTTTTTATACGTTTTCCAAATTTGTGGGGAGAAATACATGCTACAAATCCGAACACAAGTATTTTACTGTATGCTTTCCTGATTAATATTGCCTAAGTTACCTGTTGCCTTAAAGACCTCCTATCATGAACCTCAAATCACTTTCGGGTGAGTGCGAATATAGTAAATAGATCTATTGGGTATGACGACCCCTTTGTGTTACCGTAATGTGACTAAATGTACTTTATTTGAGATGAATAAAGAGACCGGCAATCTCCTACTAGGAGGCAAAATTACTTCATTTAATTATGGAGTAATATAAATTAATAGCTCATAACTATTGATGATCCCCAGTTAATGTTTTGCGTGTCATGAGACTTAGGGCAATATATGTAACGAACTGCAATATTACTGAATTACTTTCTACTTATCTTGTGTTCAAACTGATTATAACTTTAAACGCTATGGATTCACTCAAACTTTGTGTTGACTTTTTAGCATCTTTTATCTCAGGTATTTAGAAGCTTGATTTGGAACGGAGTGACGGTGGACTTTCTTCTTATAAAAAGAGTGTCCATTTTGTTATCATTCAACGAATATTGTAACTTTTATAACGTATTTTGAAACTTCCCGTTGGGATCTATATAATGTAACTCTGATTTAAATAAATGAATGATAACAATTTTATTTAAAACGTCTCTTTTTAAGTCGTTTTCTATTCTCATGACTGTGATGCTTGAAGTAACACCCCAACTTATATTCCGCTGCGATTATCGAGAACGAGGGTGTTACAGAGTGGTATCAGAGATCATGGTTATAGAGAACCAAATGTTTTCAAACATTGGACTATAACTACACTTTAAAAAATAAACGATTTTACACCATACCATCCTACGCCCTCCGTGCCTGCATATTACTATGCTTAGTATATTACTTATTAGGATTATTTTGGACTAAACATTACATATTTGATATTCACTCTTACGCACTTAATTATTTTACTTTTATTTTTCCTTCCTTAATGTTATTAATTACTTATAATAATTATTTATAATTATTATTTGTGGATTACTACAGTACCATGTCCCCCGAACCACCTAATATTAACGAAACTACCCTCCGTATTACTTGTACATCACCTACCCCCTCACCTTCACACCAGAAACTTAGGAAAACTACATCAGATGAAAAGTTGATTGGTTGTCCGACAACGTTTGAGGTTGGACAGAATTCACACCAAGAAACAATTCGGAAAGATGTTAAGTCAAACTCTCCACAACCTGACACTCCAGATTCCCCAATACCAGACATCCCAGACAACGTGTCTTCATCTAAATCCCCTGACTATAATTTAGACCTTCATGATTCCATATTGACACTTCTTTATCAACACGCCAGCACTCTAGACACTCACACTGAACAGCTGGAAGGGTTACAACCATTACGTTTCGAATGGTACGACCATAACTTTGACACTCTGTTTAGAAGAGCTGATGCCGAGAGACGAGCAGTGTTTGACTTAGGAGTAAAGGTTGACAAAATGAAGAATACGTACAACCATAAATTTAGAAACTTAGATTCCAGGGTCCGCTGTTCGAGAAGAGAAAATGTTCAAACACATGGTAGAGTGGAAGACATCGAAAGAACCCTATGGATGGCCAGGGATACGGCAATAAACCAGGGTCAGAAGATTTTCGCCTTAGAAGCCATGTTGGACAATCAAATAAGGATGTACCAGGAATTTCAGGAACGTTTCTTAGGAATGGAAATTGCAAAACTAAAACATGAGATTGAAGTTAAGCATCTACGTCAAGGACGTAACTGATCTTAAATTCACATGTATCAATGTTGTGTCTACTAAACCGAATAGTATTTGGTTAGTATTTCCTGCATTTTCCAATAAGCCTGAAACTTTCAGAGTTTGTAATCGATCTATAAATCTATAACAATCTCCTTTTGTTATATATTTATGTTGAAAACAAATTCTTTCCATTATGTCTTACAATAATGTTATGCATGCATGTAATGACTTCCCATGACCTCATGCAAAATCCCACTATTTGTTACTATCCTTAATAGACAAAACGTAAACCAAATCATATTTGAAACGTAATACATGTCACTTTCCTTTCCCTCCAAACCTAGCCAATCGATCAACTTGTAGCACAATAAGTAATAGAAACTAGGACCACTATTGCCAACAAAGGACCAAACACTTATGTTAGAGACAGAAAAATCTTTAACCTACCACATGAAACATTAATAAAAGACCTTGTATTCATTGTTTTTCAAAAACAATCAATCAAGTTATTGATATCATGTTATGATTATTATAATTCCTTATACCTACCATAACTAGGCTATAACCATAGAATCCTCTAAGATAAATTTTGGAAGAAAACTTGATGAATGAAGAGAAAGTTGCTGAATTTCAAATGGATTAGTTTATTCCTTAGCAATTTTATACCAAGAGTTAATCATTTATCTACAATATTAACCAGACATATCGTAAATTATTGATTCTCAATTGGATATAACTTCGCACTATGACCACTTGTTGGGAATAATATGTAATTACCTTATTACACGAATTATTCTAACATGGTCATTACGGGAATTCTAAAATTCATGTTTCTTGTGATATTGATAGGAGAAAACCAGCATGAGAAATACAAATACCCTACCATTATTAACCACCCCAATGACTCCTGAAGCTATCCAAAAGTTGATAATCAACGTTATTGCAACAGTACTCGAAGTAACTGCAGTGGCTCACTTGAGTAGCAACAATATGGTAGCAGGAGAGAAGAAGACGGATGTGTTTTGTAAACACACTCCTAAAAGTTTCACGAGTTATAAACCAGTTCTCCATAAAGGCCCAGAAAGAATAATTAAACCTACCATCACCCGTGCCCTAGGAATTAAGCAAAATAACCAAAAGCGAAAACTTGATGATAGGAAAACCACTATCCCTACCTACTGCAAATACACAAATGACCCCGCCTGTCACCACAAGCATCTTCAAGATCGCATCAACTACCATCGCCAACAAGTTTGTAGGCAGGAAGTTGGTAGAAATTGCATCGCCACGCCTGCTAACAAAGCTGGTTATCTTGGAAAACGACCTCTATGTCAACGATGCAAGTTGCATCACACTGGAGTTTGTTTTGTTAAGTGTGGGAGATGACAGGGATACCAGACAAGATACTGCAAAACCATGGGCAAAAAGGAAAAGCCGTCGGTTGTGGTGTGCCACGGATGTGGTGGAGAAGGACACTACAAGAGTCAGTGCTCAAACTACAATACCAATTGGAAAGCCAAGACTAGTGCAAAAGAATAAGAACTTATTAAGATCCCAACAATGTCCAAGGATGATATCTAAGTTTAAGCGGAAGATAAATTCCTGTAGTAGATAAATAAATTGAGGTTTAGAACTTTCTAAGTTATATTTCCTTTCGTACTTTACCTTAGTTACGATGGAGGTAACCTAAGTGTAATAACTACTTTTCTACCATATGGAACCCCTACTTTGTAATATTTCCCTAATAATCACAATCTCGGTTTCTATTCCATTTGCCCTGTTCATAATCATCATGTAGCAATATACTGCCATCTCACTAGAAATTTGGTTAATATTAGTTTTGACCGAACAATAGACTATTATCACCCTGTAGGATCCTCACCCGAACCCTAAGATTTATTTCAAGAATATCCCATTAGTACCCTAGAAAATCCCTAACTCATCACTACAATGTAAACCAAAATTTTCCTGTTCTTTTGAAAAATAATTATGTTGTTATTTTCCAAAATCAACACGTTGAACACTATCTAAAACTTTTTGAAAAGAATAAATACCACGACGACTGAGTCAAACATCACATTATTTGATCCTCAATTATACATAGTCTGATCACCTATGTATAATTTAGGAAGAATCATGTCATAAATGAAACAGTTATCTTTTCAGATTTTCTAATAACAATTTTAATTCAAAAGCAAAATATTGAAACAAAATAAATTGTTCATAAAATATCACTTTTTGATTTAATACAATAGATGTCTACACCTACTATCCAATACCTCTAAGATAGGAAATCGACAAAAATTATGGATAGAAAAACACTAAGAGCTCATAAAGATTTATGGCAAACAAAAATAGTACAATTTTATTAGAATCCACGAAAATTAATACACAGAGATATAATTAGCATCGGAAGTGCTAATGTTACATTGATTACAATAAAAGGCATAGAATCTTCAATAGGTTGACCCGCCATAGCAACTAAGACCACCACCAATCCAACGATAGCTAGAGCCACCACGGGATGAATCACTTTGATTATCTTGTGCGAAAAATACAAACGAACCATTAAACTCGATACCGAGACTAGATATTAGACACTAAGACAAACAAATTTTATTTTATTAAGGATTACATAGAAACACAACAAAGAACCCTAACTCGAGGCTATTACCCCCATATCTTGTCTACACCAATAGCGAGGATCACGATTGACATAAGGACCGCTAGGACGCAAACTAAGAATGTGTGATCTTCATTAGAAACGTACGCAAAATAAGTAACCGCAAGGATAACATAAACAATTGCTAAGAGCGTGATAAGGTGCGGCAATTTGGAGATGTTAGTTGAACTATTCACGACCGTTACAAATTACTGTTCATAGCCGTTATAAGTTACTATTCCTGATCGTTACAAAACACTATTCACATCCCCTGGATTTATTAGGTGGCAAAATATTCAAATTTAGTTCATCTAGTAGGAATAAGACTAACCAAAACTACGTTCCCTAAGTACCGAATGGAAATTCCTAGACAAACCATTTTCGGACTAAAGATATAACCAAGGATTAGCAGTAAGACGATATTATTGGATTTAAGTGATATAAAAGTAAGATAATATTATTTTTAAACTTAAGGCATTTTAAGCATATCAAACTCACATCACCAATCAAATCGTAGTACGATTTCCCATTCTCACACTCACTATCTAAATAAGTTAGAATCTAGGCTCAACTCTTTTTGTACTTCACTTTTTCTCAACACCTCAACCAACACAGACTGAATCTCGGGACGAGATTCCCCCAACGGGGGGATACTGTAACCACTGTAAAAATTCCACAATATAATAAACTATCTTACAGAATACTTATCTTTTTTCCACGTATAAATTATTTATTTATTTATTATTATCTGATTGTAACTCTATCTAATGTGACGTAACTCACATCCTCGAAAAACGTGCTCTCACGCGGACCAACATCAACGTACTTAATGCTTATTTTACATAAACATTTATATAAAAATCATACGATATACCATTTGCCACTTTACTATCATTCGCTAACGTACGAATAATAAATGTACAAACTAAACATTCTTATCTATTATAATTTCCATAAATTATTATAACAACGATTATGAATAACTAAACCCTAAAACACTAAAATATAACTCATCCAAGCTAATGTACAAATTACTAAAGCACAGAAACCCTAAATCCACTATAACTCCCAATACAAACCCTAACTTCATTAAATCATAATTTTATGTAATAAAATCACAAACCCTAATTAATGTATATATAATTTTTACAAAATATAAGTGTACGAGTATTTCAAGCCAAGGTACAAGTCATTTATGTATAAAAGCTAAATATTAATAAAAATCTCATTTAAATATATTTACTTTAAAAGCACATTTTACAAGTCTATTATACACAAGCATTAAAAATAAATTTCTTAAATATAAGTATAAGTCTCTAAACCTAGTGTACAAGTGCCCAATGCATAAAAGTCAAAAATCTCATTTATACTTTTAAACTTAATAGAATTAATCTATAATTACTATAACTTAACAAAACATTAAAAATACATTCTCCATATTTCTAAACCCTTGGTACAACTCTACTAATCCCATGGTACAACCCTCTAAAGCACCACACTATTCCTTTATCCCTTTCCATACAATTCGACACAAATATAAAATATATAAACTCTAATTATTTTCCTACTCAACAAATACATAAACCTAACCCTAAATTAACTTAGTTATCTTACTTAAACCTTAATATACAACATATCATACCCTAGGTACTATCCATTAAAGCCATGCGACCTACATATTATTTCCTAGTTCGAAAATAACAAAAACTTAACCATATCCATTCCACACTTAATCCTCAATAAGACATACACCATAAACACTCTTCTATGTTCCAAAATTATCCACATAGTCATATCTCATTCAAGTTAACATAAGTAGGTAGAACCCTTGGTTCCAAAATAAAACACATCACCACCTCACTAAACCTCACGTTAACCCCTCCCCCTCCTCACAATTGGCACCGAACTTGATCTAGCCACCTCAACATGTCCCCATATTACCACACAAGATTACCTAGCAACCTTGAAAACCCTAACTCTCTCCTCTTTATATATATCGATCTCATTTCTTCCTTGTCTTTTCACCACAATACGAACCAAACAAAAAACAGCTATACTATCAAAAGCTACTGATCAAACAACCATTTAGGAGTTAAAGAGACGTCTCAAAAAGGATTAGGAGGAGGAAAAATCATTAGTGTCTCATTTCCAAACAATTCGCCTCATATATCTCCAAATTCGAACAAATATTCAAGTAATTGACCTAAACCTTTTTCGTTCCTTTTTATAAATTCTAAATGCTCTTAAAAATGATATTAAATAAGTGGTAAAAGATAGCTAGTTCGAAAACCATGTCTTTCTTTTCTTTTCTCTTTTGTCGAATAAAACCAAACACACCCTATTTAGAGTAAATTGCAAAAATCGTCCCTAAAGTTTGGCCAAATTGCAAGTTTCGTCCCTGAAGTTAGGAAAGTGAAAGAATCGTCCTTGTGGCAAACTTTTGGGGCAAATATAGTCCCTGGCCAAGTTCAAATGACATAAATACCCCTGTCTTTTTCTTTTTTTTTTATTCCTTTTCAGTTTCTTGCAGAAATGGTCCTTGTGTTGCGCAAGGCTTTACAAATTTAGTCTTTTTTTTACACAAATGGTCCTTCTTACACAAAATCGTCCTTGTGCTACGCAAGGCTTACACAAATGGTCCTTGAGTCCGTTTTTCTTCCGTTTTGTTATGTTTTCGTCCGTTTTTCTTACGTTTTTGTCCGTTTTTATCCGTTTTTTTTACGTTTTCGTCCGTTTTTCTTACGTTTTTTTCGTTTTCGTCCGTTTTTCTTACCTTTTTTTTTTCCGTTTTTGTCCCTTTTTCCTTACGTTTTCGTCCGTTTTTCTTTTGTTTTTTACGTTTTCGTCCGTTTTTCTTACGTTTTTTCCGTTTTTGTTAGTTTTTCTTACGTTTTCGTCCATTTTTCTTCTGTTTTTTACGTTTTCGTCCGTTTTTCTTACGTTTGTCCGTTTTTCTTACGTTTCTGTCTGTTTTTCTTACGTTTTTGTCCGTTTTTTTTACTTTTTTCGTTTTTGTCGTTTTTTCCGTTTTCATACGTTTTTCTTACGTTTTTTTTTCCGTTTTTGTCCGTTTTTCTTACAATTTTATCATTTTTATACGTTTTCGCCCGTTTTCTTGCGCTTTAATCCGTTTTTATCATTTTCGGACGTCTTTCTTACGTTTTTGTCTGTTTAATCCGTTTTTGTACGTTTTCTTCCAATTTCTTTTTTTTTTGTCCGAATTTTTTTATTTAGTCCGAATTTTTTTTTACCAAAGTTTTTTTAAAAAATAAATTAAAAAAAAATCAAAACCAAAATTTTTGTCCGAATTTAAAAAAAAATAAAAAAAATTCAAAATTTTTATCCGATTTTTTTTTGTCCGAATATTTTTAAAAAAATAAAAAAAAAATTCAAAATTAAAATAAATAAATAAATAAATAAAATTCGGACACAAATTTTTATTTTTTTTAAAAAAATTCGGTCAAAAATGAAAACAAAATCGGACAAAAAATTAGGACAAAAATTTTGAATTTTTTTTTAAATTTATTTTTTTAAAAAGTTTGTCAAAAAAAATCGGACAAAAAATTCGGACAAATAAAAAAAGAAAACGGAAAAAAACGTAAGAAAACGTACAAAAACGTAAGGAAAATGAACAAAAACGAGTAAAATAGACAAAAACGTAAGAAAGATGTCCAAAAAATGATAAAAACGGATGAAAGCGCTAGAAAAACAGACAAAAACGAAAAAAACGTAAGAAAAACCTATGAAAACGGAAAAAATGTAAGAATAACGGACGAAAACGTAAAAAATGTAAAAATACGTAAGAAAAACAGAAAAAAATAGAAAAACGTAAGAAGAACGGACGAAAACGTAAAAAACGGAAGAAAGATGGACGAAAACGTAAGAAAAACGTACAAAAATAGAAAAACGTAAGAAAAACGGACGAAAACGTAAAAAAACGGAAGAAAACGTAAGAAAAACGAAAAAAAACGGAAAAAATGTAAGAAAAACTGACTAAAACGGAAAAAACGTAAGAAAAACGGACGAAAACGTAAAAAACGTATGAAAAACGGACTATAACGTAAGAAAAACGGATAAAAACTTATAAAAACGTAAGAAAAACGGAAGGAAACGTAAAAAACGGAAGAAAAACGGACTCAAGGACCATTTGTGTAAGCCTTGCGCAACACAAGGACGATTTTGTGTAAGAAGAACCATTTGTATAAAAAAAAGGACTAAATTTGTAAAGCCTTGCGCAACACAAGGACTATTTCTGCAAGAAACTGAAAAGGAATATAAAAATAGAAAAATATAGGGTTATTTGTGTCATTTGAACTTGGCCAGGGACTATATTTGCCCCAAAAGTTTGCCACATGGACGATTCTTGCACTTTCCTAACTTCAGGGATGAAAGTTGCAATTTTGGCCAAACTTTAGGGACGATTTTTGCAATTTACTCCCTATTTATAGTTATATCACAATTCTAAATAAAAAGGCCATAAGATACATGTGAGATATATTAAATATGCTTAGAATCATGTTAACAAACATTAAGATATGTGGCTTGAACAAGAAAATCGAAAACCAAGTCTTTTTAAGTTTTTTGTCGAGTAGCAGTCCCAACGCCCCAACTTTGAACAATTATTTCGACCACCAAACGACCCTCAAAAATTCTGAATTTTGGCCAACTTAACAACCCCCCCAGCTAGCTACTAATAGGAAAAAGAACGTTGTAAAATGGTTATTTTGCCTCAAAGTTATTTGTGTCCAAAACCTGTCCATCGCTAACTATTTTTAACGCACCCTTAAAAATTAATTCGAGCTATATAAGCTCGAATGATAAGCCCATAAGCCATGAATAAGTTGTTTACTAACTTAATATAACATTCATAAAAGAGTCGTAGCAAATCGTCCCTTTTTCCTAGACTTAATTTGCGTTAAATCAAAATAAGGACCACGAATGAATTAGCATAAATGCTTTGAGGGTAAATTTTGTCAAAACTCCAACTGATTTTAAAACAAGGACCAAAACTGAATTCGACCTAAGGTTTAAGGGGAAAACTTGCCAACTTTGAAAGATAGAGTTTTATTGGGCCAAAAATGTAAATATTTCTAAATTATTTAAACCAAGGGCTAGTTTTGACAACGATTATTAAATTGAGGGTATAAAGTGTCAATATCAAAACTACAGGGGTAAAAACTATCATTTCACCAAAGTTGAGGGGTAAAAATTGTCATTTTATGAAAGTTCAGGGGTAAAAATTGTCATTTTATGAAAGTTCAGGGGTATAAACTGTCAATATGTGAAACTATAAGGGTAAAAAGCGTAACTTTATATAATTATTATTAGAAATATATTTTGAATATATATTATTAATAAAAACTAATAAACGAAATACATTTATCTCGATAACGAACAAACGGAAACATAAAAATGAGAAATAAGATAAAATCTTATCCAACTTTTGAAGAGACTTCATGTTGTCTCAAATTAAACATTTATTCAACAATCAAAAACGTTACGAAACGAATATTAAAAACTTATATATATTGAAATACGATTACTGAAACGTGACATAACAACCCAGGTTTCGTGCCGGAGACGTTTATCAACTCTATTTAACTTTGTTTTCCATCCAGACTGCTAAGGTGAGTTCATAGTCCCACTTTTTATACGTTTTCCAAATTTGTGGGGAGATACATGCTACAAAACCGAACACAAGTATTTTACTGTATGCTTTCCTGATTAATATTGCCTAAATTACCTGTTGCCTAAAAGACCTCCTATCATGAACCTCTAATCACTTTCGGGTGAGCGCGAATATAGTAAATAGATCTATTGGGTGTGACGACCCCTTTGTGTTACCGTAACGTGACCAAATGTACTTTATTTGAGATGAATAAAGAGACCGGCAATCTCCTACTCGGAGGCAAAATTACTTCATTTAATTATGGAGTAATATACATTAATAGCTCATAACTATTGATGATCCCTAGTTAATGTTTTGCGTGTCATGAGACTTAGGGCAATATATGTAACGAACTGCAATATTACTGAATTACTTTCTACTTAGCTTGTGTTCAAACTGATTATAACTTTAAACGCTATGGATTCACTCAACCTTTGTGTTGACTTTTTAGCATGTTTTATATCAGGTATTTAGAAGCTTGATTTGGCACGGAGAGACGGTGGACTTTCTTCTTATAAAAAGAGTGTTCATTTTGTTATCATTCAACAAATATTGTAACTTTTATAACGTATTTTGATACTTCCCGCTGGGACCTCTATAATGTAACTTTGATTTAAATAAATGAATGATAACAATTTTATTCAAAACGTCTCTTTTCGAGTCGTTTTCTATTCTCATGACTGTGATGCTTGAAGTAACACCCCAACTTATATTCTGCTGCGATTATCGAGAACGGGGGTGTTACATTTGTCGAAACAAAAAGGGTGTGTCCTTGGAGTTAAATTCATTTCTTCCCGAAATGGCGAGCTTGCATCATCCCTAGTGAAGTTAAATAGACTACTCCAATCTCCTATGGTTGTTGCGTCCTAGGTTTTAGCGGATCCATGGATCAAATTTAGATCCTTAACCTACATCAAGGTTAGTGTTGTGCAACAAAACAAAAAATATATGAAAAATGCATGATGGGCTATGTTGGACTATCTCCTCCTTTTTCGTCGAAACACAAAGGTGTGTCTAAGAATGAGAAATAATATGAATGCGTGTATGCTCCCCCTTGATCAATACTCCCCGTTGCTAGGGTACCAATGTATATTATGTAAGGATTTTGAGTGCTAAATAGATCCCTCTTGGACAATACTCCCCTAATTGGAGTGCTAAGAAATGATGCTTGAATCTACACAAATAAGGTTAGTGCTAGAAGAGCTCCCCATTGATCAATACTCCCCGTTGCTAGGGTACCAACGTATATGATGCAAGGATGAAAAATGCTACAAAATAAAGGTTAGTATAAGATAATATTTGTTCTAGGATGAGCATGTGATATACAACAATGCGTGTATATGATCCATTCTAAAATTGCTTGACGGAAGCTCCCCCTTACTCTAGAGCGTCAAGATGAACCTAGAAAACAAAAATTAGTACACTAGAAGCTATGTCTTAAGATAGATATGTCATATACTACCAATATGTATAGGCGATGCAATATGAGTGCTTGATTCCTCCTGATTTGAGGACATCAAGAAGCACCTATAATAAAAGAAAAATATTAGATGCAAACTTCATCCTTAGATGAGTATGCTATATACGATAAAGCGTATTTGATGATGAACCCACAATGAAAGGATTAGTGCAATATATTTCATCTTTTTGACAAAGAAAAATAAGATGTATATATATATAATGCAGTTTATCAATGATATAATCATAAGCAACTTAAGACAAAGAACTATGATTATTTAGTAAACCATGTTATAAGGTGTAATATTCTAATAAGAATTACAATATCAAGAATATAATATGATAGAATCCTATAGAATAATGCCTAGAAGGAAAATATTAAGAGTGAGTGGTGCTAGTGTTGGTGTTGGTTTACTAGTAGGTTTGTCACTAATCTATGGGGTTGATGATTAGTGAAAGATGTAATGGAATGCAATGACTTCAGAAAACTCTAATGTACAGCAAATGCTATAAGAGTATTGAAGACGGTTGAGGTTATGACATTATCATCTAACAAAGATGATGTATCATGCTGTAATATGTACTCGAATGGACTTAAGAGGAAGTGAAAACAACGATCACTTAGGAATAATGAAAATTCCATATGCAAAAATTAGAAATATTAGATACCTATATGAGGATGAAAATGTCATCATAAGATGAGAGTGTTGGTTGGACCAACGTGTTGAGAATGATGGTTTTGATATATCGTTTGCACTGACAATGACGTGCTTGATATGTATCAAGAATGAAAAGGATGAGATCCTATGATGGTGTTCTAGATAATGAAAATGTTCTAGACAATGAAGTTGTTCTAGACAAGAAAATCCTAGACTCGTTGGTTGTTAGAGGGTTGTCTGTTTTGAATGGTTAAAAACTCAAACAGGTACCCGCGGATTAGGCGGAACCAAATTTTTGGTTCCGTCCATCTAATCGAAAGGTACCGTGGGACCAGAATTGATTTGGTCACATGTTGTCGCTTTTGATCAAACGAAGGTTCAAGTTAAGGTCTATTTACTTATAACTACTGATTTGGTTTTACTAATCCTAGTCAAAATCTAAGGAGACTTAATGCTTCTCGTTTAAGAGGTTTGTCAAACACATGATGTGTTTTTCACTTGATGAGGTATTGGTGCAAAACTGTGATGTTGATCTAAGAAGGTTTGAAAAACTTACGGTTTTTTGAACTGATTTTAACTGATTGGTGTGAACCTACATGTTGGTATTAGAGGATGTAAGAAACATGAGTACATGTTCTTTAATTCGAAAAGACAATTATGTGAATGAATCTCTCTCCCCCTTAATTGGTGGACATTCAACATAATCTGTAATGCATCAAATGAAGAATGGAGGTAAAGTGTTTAGGATGTTGCAGGTTAATGAAAGCGATAAGCTTAGCAATGTTTTTGCAGATGTTGGTTAGCATACAAAGAACTTCATCCTTGAAGTCACACAGCTCTTCTCTATCAATGCGAGATGATCGCATGACGAGGTATATGGTTTCCTCATGGGAGGTGTGTTAATATAACTAAAAGATGATGGAGATGTTGTTAGGAAAGCGGAAGCAATAATGCAATTTGGAAATAGGTTGATTGGAAGATACGCAAATACAAATTTCAAGCCTCTAAAACTTAATTCTATTAGCTTCAAAAGCTATATGCACGAGAATGGGTCCCATAGACATATTACTTAATTTACGTAGCAATAAAGGGATTACAATTATGCAAAGTAGGCATAACATAGTGAGATAACAACTAATTTGTTATCAACCAAAAACACAAAAGTGTTAATGATACAAGCTATGATTATGATAGAAATCATAAGATAACATCTTATATAAATAAAAACAAATAATCAACTACTAGACAAAAAGCTATCACATATCATCAAGACAAATAATCTTATTACAAGAGATCATGACATTGTTTGAGATACTACATTGTGAAATTGTTTTGATGTAAAGCTTAGTCACTTAAGCATACTTACTCATTAATTAACACAATAAAACGAATTCTAACTGTTTATCATACCAAAAGCATTTAGACAAATTATAGGTGCACATATGGCAAACAAATAGTGTGACGACAAATTCATGCAAACCATTATAACATTTTGTAGCATGTATCATTTAGGCTATCCTACGAAAAGGCACAAAAGAATGTCAACAAGAAACAAGAGTTTTTAAATAAAGAAACATCATATAAAAACATCATGTATTAAAATGACATATCAAGCAATATGTTAATCTTGCGAAATAGCATATAATGAAAGAATGAAAGTATCATACAAATCATGTTAACATGAAGCATATAAGCATGCAGACACAACCTATCCACAATTTACACATTTGACTATCAATCAAATAATTATCATGATAGCATCAAGATACTCAATCATGCCAAACAAATAACATGTAATTAACACATGTATGTGTAATGCAAGTGATTCTTAATAAACTAAAGAAAAATATCATCTTTTACTTGTTTGATTAATATTCCTAAGACAAGAAAAAATATCATCTTTTAATACTTACTTTAGGCAAGTATAGGAATAAAGATTTTTCAAGTTGGAGAATGAATATGAGACTGTTACTAGCGGTGCTCAATTCAGGCTAAACACGACCATTTTTACGGGTGATTCCACATACCCAACTTCTCTGCTGGAAGCAATTTAACCGTTAGGTTAAATTGAGTTTCTAGTGCAATAGGTTCTCCAGTAGTCATTCTCATGTTAGAAATATAGGAATTCCTATTTTTGCCTTTTGAAGTATAAAAATGTGATAATTCACCAAGACATGACTTAAAGAGACTTAACTATATATATTAAAACTAAGGTGATGAAAATGTCATGTTTTACACGAGAATATGTGTCAACATATTTTAATCTTGTGTTTGGAATCTCAGGTTATAACATGATCTAATGGATGACATCTTTTATGTTGAGTATGTGTTATGAAAGTGATTTGTTCATCTAAGACCAAGAAATGTGTTTGCGTGTGATAATGGAATATGTTGAATTGAGAACGTTCTCAAGAAAATTCTTTGGAACAAGAATCTAAGTAAAGTTACCAAATTTAATAGATCTTATGTAAGCTCTAGAGATGTGTAGTTTTAACATTGGATATGCACAAGGTTAGAACTAGATTATGAGCAAGGTTTTGTTTTGATGTTTGTTTAAGATCATTAACCCAATGTGGTGTAATGAGATCTCTTGTAACACAACCATTCTTGTTGCAAGTAGAGAATGATGCATAGGATATACATTATCCTTTTAACAAGATGAAAACTAAACTCATGATTTCTTAGGCATAATGTTTTCCGAAACATCATGTTTTCCTAAATGAAGATATGAACTCAAAGTGTTTAAGTTGGATAGACCTATCCCAAATTTACTAGATGATGACAAGAGGAATTCACTTGAGTTTCTTATGTATACTTCTCAAGAGTCATTGTCACTAGGGGTGCATGAGGTTGTCTTTGAGATTGCATTTTAACATATGTTGTTAAAATGTTGATTTAAGGTTTAATGAAACTTATGCAGAAGTTTAATGACAAAGTATTACTAATACTTTGATGACTTGTGAAAGTGGTATTACGTGAACCTAGTGGAAATTTGATAAACGATGAATGTGAGCATCATGCTCATTTGATGATAAAGGTTCTAATCCTACAGTATGGTTGAGTTGATTCAACTTGCATTTGATTTGGTATGAGTGTTGTACTAAGGGCTTTTTGATGAAGCGAAAAGTGTACCGCTTTTAGGGGGTCATTTAAGCCATAAATCGTATTTATTTGATCAAATATTGCCCTAAATCGTTCCTTTTGTCATTTTAGGTACTTTGGAGAAGAAATCTGGAAAAGGAAGCATTTTGGACGTTTTTGGAGCATAAAAGTGAAGAAAACGATAAAGTCTCCAAAGCTGCTGGAAAAGTACATGTGACGGCGTCAAGGATTGCTCCTGACGGCGTCATGGCTTGGCAAAAGAGGTGGATATGACAAAATACACGTGACGCGCCAGAGAGTTTTACAATGGAAAGTCTGACGGTGTCACCCTTTAAGGTGATCAAGGCCATCACGGTTTAAGTTAAAGAGAGACGGCGTCAAGCACATTTCTGACGGCGTCAACCCTTGATAGGCCAGAGCGGATTTTGGAGGATTAAAGAGGGACGGCGTCAGGAAGACCATCCGGGAACCCTAGCCGCGGCGAGGTGACGGCGTCAAGATCTACAACGTGACGCCATCAGCCCCTAAACTCTATATATAGTTTTGCAATTTTTAGTCATTAGTGTGCAACTTTGTGAGGAGAAACCCTAAGACGAATTTTCTGCCATTTTTAAGGGTTTTATACCCTTGGATCTCCCATGTTTAATTGAAGATAAGTAATCATTTAATCATTCAATATGTCTATGTGTTGTTTGATTATATCTTGTTCTTGTCTTTTAATTAACATGCTAGGCTAGATTTATCTTGTGTTTGCTTAGATCTAATGAAACCTAACTATTGATTATTGGTTATTAATTTGTTATTAATTGTATTGGATGATTGTTTATCGATGTTAGGCTTAAGAAAACTGGCTAACCTCCTATACGGTAACTTGCTTGAACGTCTTAAGAAACATGAACCAATGCGTACTAAGGTTTTTATGGTTGTATTTAATGCATGAGTGAATTCTAGTGATCCCATGTTAGGAGCTTCTTAGCCGGCTCGACATAGGAGTGAAGTAGGAGCTTGTAGAGTTGGGGAAGTACGTACGCCACCCCACGATTGGTATTAAGGAATACACCCGTCATCCACGCAATTAATACATACTAATCAACCGGTAAAAGATAGTTAGGGAGTAAGGAAATCTAAGTAAACACATTTCTCTCCATATAAGTTTCACAACCTTTTCATTTTCAGTTATTTTATTTTATTTGCAATTGTAGTTATTTGGGTTAGTTGACTAGCAACTAATTCCGCCCACTCCTTCAAACCCGAGATTTTACTTGCTTTCATAAAAAAATATAAAAATACAAAAAGAAACTTCCCTCACCCTTAGACCTATTAGAGTAGTTTTTCAATCCTAACGACACTATTCCTCTAGAGAACGATCAATCCCCTGGTACTTGCCACTTCACTATACTACATCGGTCAGGTACACTGCCTGGTGGGGATTGCAAGCCTCTTGAGATCCCTCGAGAGGTAAAACCTGTTGTAAGGTCGCAAAACCACGCATCAAGTTTTTGGCGCCGCTGCCGGGGAATAGTTATTGTTTAGGTTGAATTTTTATTATATTAGGTCTACTCACTAGATTCCTTTCTAGTGAGATTTTTATTTTATTTTTCTAGGTTTTCTTTAGTCTATCTTTTTCTTTGTGTGTTTGTTCGTAATTTCCATTGACTCTTCCGTTCACCATTATGGAGAACGCGAATCCACCATACTACCAACCACGTAATTCACCCACTCCATATGACATCTTGATGTTTAAACAACATAAAGATGAACCTCTCTATGATGCATGGACTCGTTTTAAATATTTACTCCAAAAAGTCCTTCATCATAACTTCGATTCATGGTCCCTAACTCAAATCTTTTATGATCGTGTCGACCGACATGCCCAAAGGGACATTTACTATTTTGCCGGCAGGGATCTTAGGGAATTAAGTGCTGAAAAAGCATGGGAAGCTATTGAGAATTGTGCCCAATATTATTATATAGTAGACAACCCAACAAACATTAATACAAGTCAATTGACCACAAATTTCAAGGATCATGAAACAAGTTTGTTTGGGGATGAGGGTAGAGTTGAGCCACCTAGCTGCATGTCATGGTTAGGCACTACCATAATACAGGGTGAACACTTAGGTGATCTTGATGTGATGGAGGATCTAGCCGAGCATGATCACATTGATAAAAAAGACATAGGTTTTATGATCGATGACGATGAATCTCAAGAAACACATGATGAATCTTTTGGGCAATTTGAACATAGCAGTCAGAATATTGAGGATGATCCTTATGATTCGGATATAGAAGTTGAGATGCCTAGAGAAGCACTTGAGATATTAGGGAAAATGTTAGGTTTAAATTCTACCAAAACCCATGATGAGGATATAGGTGATCTTGACACAAGGAATGATGAGGTAAGTAACATAAGCCCACCAAGTACCCCACAAGTCCTACCATCATTTGAGGCACACACACCACCCGTGACTTACCCAGAAGAAGTAGAAGAGACTATAGGAACCCCAATAGAGGTAGAACCCTTGGACCAAACACAACTAGAGGATATAGGTTTGAATACTTGTAGTCATAACCTTTCTTTTAGTTATATGGAAGTTCCTAGTTTTGATGAACCGGAGCCTCAGCCAAAACCGTTACCTAATCTTCCATCCTTAGATGTGAATTTAGGAATTGAAAAAGGTCCCGATCCACCCATCAAACCATGTAGTCCGGGTAATGTTAAGATTAAGGTAGTAGACTCTAAGCCTTGTAGTGAGGAAGACAATATAGGAGTGAAAAATGAGCTTACATGTCTACATCACCCATTCATGATTGATCACAAGAAACATTATGGGTTTAAACCGGGTCTATTGGGTCAAGATGGGTTCCCAATTAGGAGTCTCTTGAAGTTGTTAGAAAATGATCCCTTTTTAGGAGAACACTTTAACTACACCATTGACCAAAGTGAACTAGGTAAGGTTATGATGAAAGGAGCACACCCCTTTGAGTATATAATTCATCCACCACTCTTTCCTCACGCGGCATACTTCCACCAAGATGGTGTGTATCGCTACTATCACCCGCACTTAATCCTAAGTGTAGGAAAAACCTCTCCTTTATCCGTTAAATAAGGGTAGAGTCAGGCTCGTGACTCGAACAAAAACAAGCGCTTCTTGGGAGGCAACCCAAGCTTTATTTGCTTTGTGTGTTTATTTGTTTGTTTGTTTGATTTTATTTGCTTCCGTATGTGTGTTTAATTTTTATTATTATAGATTCATGTTCAAAAGTAAATTGTGAAAATGCTTTATCTTGTTTTTAACTTCGTCTTAACTACATATAAAGGTATTTTGCAAAAGTTAAGTGTAAGGGAAATCCAAATCGGTTTATTAGAACAAATGAACATGAATCATAACAATAATAAATTAACATACATATTAGTATTTGTTTGAGTCAAATGCTTGTATCGAGTCATAATGATGTTTTGCAGGAATTCCAGGAAGTAAGGTATAGGTTTTTCCAGAAATTTTCCGGAAACTTAACATGAGAATTCTGTCAGATCATTTCTGACGGCGTCAGGCATTACAACCTGACGGCGTCAGGTTTTAATTTTCTGAAATTTTTGAAAGTTTTGTTTTCATAAAAAGTTTTTATTAAATCTCTAACTTATAAACTCCAGGAATCTGCAAAATAATCATTCCACAAGCATTATATCCTTATATAGATTTATCCCGCCGTTGTTATGCAGGTTTTCGTGTTTGTTTTCTCAGGTTTAACAGGTTATTTTGGACAAGGAGATGTATGTGGAATCTAGCTTTTGGCGATGCATTAGTCTTGAAGCTTCCACATTACCTTGGAAGAAGATCTAACCATGTTACCTCTTTATCCACCAAACAAATCAGGGGAGTATTTGATTTCATTCTTTTACCTTATTTACTTTTACATCTTGTTATTTGAACATTGGGGACAATGTTCATCTTAAGTGTAAGGGGGGGGTAAAGTACGATACTTTAGAGAATGCAATTGCACTTGATTTTTGTTTGTTTAATGGTAGATGTGTAATAAAACTAAGAGAAATACCTGTTAAGGCAATTTTAGTGCCAAATTTAAATTTTTTTACAACATATAGGAGTGAAACTTTGGTCTTAATAAGCGTCTCACGGATAGGAGTTATATGACTAGCACAAAAACCGTACCACTAAAAATTTTTCCACCCCCAAATATGTGAGGTTCGCCCCTAGAATTGGTAGGAAAAGCATTTATGCTATGATGTGTGTACCGGTAGCACTTAGATTCTAGAACTTGCGTTAGGACCATTCCGAGGCCACAAGTGAGACTACATTCGTGTAGTTAGATTTACTACATGATAAGAGGCATTAGGATTAACCCATTGTTTTACACCTGTGTTTTTGTTATAATTACGTTGGCTACATTGGTCAAGTAATTCTCCCACACCCTTTGCGTTGTACTCATTTTTAGTACACGATACCCCTAGTACACCCCTCAGAGCCTATCTTTTCGTTTCTAACTTTAAGCATTTTACTTAAAGGAAGAATTTGTTTACACCCCACTTAAATGTACACCCAAATCGCCTTAGCCTACCTTGTATGCACTCATTTTTAGTGCATTATTGTGACATCATTTGTTTAAACCCTTAGTTAATTATCTAATTGATTACATGGTTGCTAAGTCGAGTCATATCCTTGTACATATTGTTTTGGAACGATTGGGACTCATGGGTAAAGTACTAGTGTAATGGAGTAATGGGGAAGAACAACATTATTACCCCCATATGTGCTAAATAATTTAACAGTACTCCAAATGTTCCGATTATCTTAATTCGAGTCATTAGAATAGTTATTTGTAAAGTTATGTAAAAGTTCAAGTGTAAGGGGAATGCAATGCCCCTATGATGTATTATTTTGGATGGTAGGGCAAGAGTGTATGAAAAAAAAAAAAAAAAAATCAAAAAAATCAAGAAAAATACAAAAAAATGAGAAAAAGAAAAGTAGAAAAAAAAAAACATACGGACTACCATCCCGTTTCATGTTATGTTTATTTTATGTTTTTGTTATTTTGTTTTTAGCTTAAGTCGAGCCTAGTCTTGGCTTAGCAACGCCATATTGTACATGTAATTAATCAAGATCTTTAACTCGCCACCAGTAAAATATCCTTTATCCAACAAAACCGTGTTTATCATATCCCTACACCTCACGTTATAACCCATGTAAAAGCCCTCTTTGATAGTTTATCTTAGGTGCTGACGCCTAGTGGAGAAGGTTTTTGATCCTTTCCCAAGCCTATGGTAATCTATTTGCTATGACAGGTAGTGAAAGATATTATCCGTTTTCATTTATGAGATATACTTTTATGACACCTGAGAGATGTGAGTATCTAAACACTACTTGTGAGGTGCTAGTTTGTTATCTCCGTGCTTATTATGATTAAAGTGGAACGACTATTTGTTGTAATTACTTTTATATTAGCATTAAATGACCCCTAACTTGTATTTTGATTAGAATAAAAGCGCATTTGCTTGAGGACAAGCAATTCTCAAGTGTAAGGGTATTTGATGAAGCGAAAAGTGTACCGCTTTTAGGGGGTCATTTAAGCCATAAATCGTATTTATTTGATCAAATATTGCCCTAAATCGTTCCTTTTGTCATTTTAGGTACTTTGGAGAAGAAATCTGGAAAAGGAAGCATTTTGGACGTTTTTGGAGCATAAAAGTGAAGAAAACGACAAAGTCTCCAAAGCTGCTGGAAAAGTACATGTGACGGCGTCAAGGATTGCTCCTGACGGCGTCATGGCTTGGCAAAAGAGGTGGATATGACAAAATACACGTGACGCGCCAGAGAGTTTTACAATGGAAAGTCTGACGGCGTCACCCTTTAAGGTGATCAAGGCCATCACGGTTTAAGTTAAAGAGAGACGGCGTCAAGCACATTTCTGACGGCGTCAACCCTTGATAGGCCAGAGCGGATTTTGGAGGATTAAAGAGGGACGGCGTCAGGAAGACCATCCGGGAACCCTAGCTGCGGCGAGGTGACGGCGTCAAGATCTACAACGTGACGCCGTCAGCCCCTAAACTCTATATATAGTTTTGCAATTTTTATTCATTAGTGTGCAACTTTGTGAGGAGAAACCCTAAGACGAATTTTCTACCATTTTTAAGGGTTTTATACCCTTGGATCTCCCATGTTTAATTGAAGATAAGTAATCATTTAATCATTCAATATGTCTATGTGTTGTTTGATTATATCTTGTTCTTGTCTTTTAATTAACATGCTAGGCTAGATTTATCTTGTGTTTGCTTAGATCTAATGAAACCTAACTATTGATTATTGGTTATTAATGTGTTATTAATTGTATTGGATGATTGTTTATCGATGCTAGGCTTAAGAAAACTGGTAACCTCCTATACGGTAACTTGCTTGAACGTCTTAAGAAACATGAACCAATGCGTACTAAGGTTTTTATGGTTGTATTTAATGCATGAGGGAATTCTAGTGATCCCATGTTAGGAGCTTCTTAGCCGGCTCGACATAGGAGTGAAGTAGGAGCTTGTAGAGTTGGGGAAGTACGTACGCCACCCCACGATTGGTATTAAGGAATACACCCGTCATCCACGCAATTAATACACACTAATCAACCGGTAAAAGATAGTTAGGGAGTAAGGAAATCTAAGTAAACACATTTCTCTGCATATAAGTTTCACAACCTTTTTCATTTTCAGTTATTTTATTTTATTTGCAATTGTAGTTATTTGGGTTAGTTGACTAGCAACTAATTCCGCCCACTCCTTCAAACCCAAGATTTTACTTGCCTTCATAATAAATTATAAAAATACAAAAAGAATCTTCCCTCACCCTTAGACCTATTAGAGTAATTTTTCAATCCTAACGACACTATTCCCCTAAAGAACGATCAATCCCCCAGTACTTGCCACTTCACTATACTACATCGGTCAGGTACACTGCCTGGTGGGGATTGCAAGCCTCTTGAGATCCCTCGAGAGGTAAAACCTGTTGTAAGGTTACAAAACCACGCATCAGTTGTACTAAGGGCTTTTTGAGCAATGCACTCCACGGATTCAAATGATGATAAGGATTGTGGATTGATTGATTTAGATGGAGTGTTTAACTAAGGATGTGGTGATGCAGAGATCTGTTGTACTATGGAAGTACTTTGGGTTTCATGAATGTTAAAGATGACAAGAATGGATACTGATTCTTGTGGGATGAAGTGCTTGGTTATGTTTGTGAAACCTAGGGACTGAATGTGATGGGATGATGGTAAAAGAACAAATGTTCTAGTTATGATGGGATAAGTGTTTTAACATACGTTGTTAAAATACTTGGGAGTTGATTGTTTCAGATATGACTTTTAATGACTACAATCGTAAGTCAAATTCACTTGAATATTTCGGATGAAATACTTTAGTTGTCAATCCTACTTTGTTGAGATAAGACTTGTTAATTCATCTATAACCTAAGTGTGAGTTGTGACGCAATTTAAATCTTAATCGTTTTGAAAGATGACATGTTAACCAAGTAAGGTAACATATGTGGATACAAGACAAAATCCATAGTCATAAGTTGGACTTCTGATCTATGATATTTTTGAAGACAGTGAGTTTGGATTTGTTAGGAAGTTGTCAATGAACAAATCAAGCTAATGGATGAGTAAAGGACAGGAGGATGCAGTGAATATGTGTAATGCTCACAAATACTCAGTTGTCCACGGATTGCAAGGAACCAATTTCAGGGTTCCTTCCTTTATGGAGAAAGGTACCTTGGAGCATTTTCGTGAAATTTGAAAATATGGTCAGAGATGATTATCCTATAAGTGCAAGTGAGATGTCCTAATCCTAATATGAGTGAACATCAGTGAAAAGAATCCTAGTGATAAACGAGAGTGATCTTGAGTGCGGGATTTAAACTAAAATTAAAAAATCTAACTGTTTGTTCTGGCGGAACCAAACGATAACAAAGGCGGACCCAAAATTTTGGTTTCGCGGAATTCGTTTGGGTTATTTTGGTGGAGCCAAAAGTTTCAACAGACGAAACCCAGATTTTGGTTCCGCCGTTTCCACCAGATGAAATTTCTTAATAGAGAGTATGTCAAAATACCCGAAACCCGTTCAGTTCCCGAAAATTGTCCTAAAACATATGTAACTACTTAGTTGTGATTGAATAAAAACAAAAAACATAGGTTCTAACACATGTATACATATAAATCAAACGGATGATTTTGAACTTACCATATATGGACGTTAAGCCAAACAGTGGCTTAATCATGAAAATTTGATAACATCAAGTGTTATCATCCTGCATTGTTAAGTTAGTTCACATAGATGTTTAATAACAACATAACATCCTAAAATTACAATAATTCAACACATCATTGTTTGAAATTGTTTTGTACCAAACACTCTTTTTCAAAGATACTACATGTTTACACATTTTAACACCTGAACTATTAAGTGAGAGTTTGTGCAAGACAATACTTTACAAAACACTTAACTAGTTTCACTTAGTACTCATTCCTAAGTAAGTTATGCAAGGTTTTCACATAACATAAGCAAACAAAAATATCTAAGTCTATAAGTAATACAAAAACGGTTTGATCTAACAAATGTCCTATTGTCCATAAAACAAGCAATTGATAAACAAGCAAATACTATCATGGCAAAACACTTATGTATTACAAATCAACAAGTGCAATTGCAATAACCAACAAGCAAACAACATGTATGAAACAACAAAACAAGTAGTCATATAGCATAGCACAAAAAGAGAAATACTTTTCGTCACTTTTTGTTAAAATATGACGATGTATATTAACCTTGATTAGTTTCCTTGACATATACAAATATCTCCTATTTTAGTATCATTTCTACTTACGTAACTTATCAAATCTTTTACGAAGGGATTTTTCAACTAAATTAATAGTTATCCCAAACGTTCCTTTAAAAAAATGTGTTTTTCGTAAATTAGTTTTACGCACACAATTTGACACACAATCCTTTTAAGAAATATTTTCTTTTGATTTTCCAAAGACATCTTCAAGCTTGTATACAAAGTAACATTTAACAACAAAGTTTCAAAGTATACTTAACGAAACATTTTTCATATTATATTCAACTTCAATGGTAATTTGATACATGGATCGTACTCCATTTTAAAAATATTTGTTTTGAAAATAAGAGCCACGAGGCTCTGATACCAATTGTAAAAACGTAGAGGGGGGGTGAATACTTTACCGATTTAAAATCTTAAAACTTGTTATATCAAATATCCATTTAAGCTTGTTCTAATATAAAAGATGCCAATTATAGTTTATGACTACATATACTAAAACACATTGTCATCCAAGTATGATCATCAAGACACAACACAAGCAATCATATAATGCAAACATAAAAGTAAAGAGTAAGTAAAAGAAAGCGTAAACCGAACACGATGATTTATAGTGGTTCGGTCACGAAGCTCCTCTCTGCCCTACTCCACTCCCCAAGTACCCAACTTGTGAGTTACTTCACTAGATCAACAAGCTCCCTTCTCGATGGAGAAAACCTTACAATTGTCGCTTACACTTTTTCCAATACAAAGCTAAATACCGGGTTCTAGTTCGAGGTAGAACCAACCTAATGTCGCCTATACAATTTCCGACACTAAGCTAGATGTCGAGTTCTTTTACAAGGGTACAACCACTCCCGTCTTCGCTTATACTTTTTCCGACACTAAGCTAGATGTCGAGTTCTTTTACAAGGGTGCAACCACTCCCGCTATGTTTTATGGCCCAACATAGAAACCTTGTGTTTTATGGCACAAACACATAAACCATCTAATCTAGTATGAATAGATTGTGATGCAATGATGTTTACAATGATCCATGACATAAAAGCCTTATGGATATGAATGACTAATCTAGATGAACTTCCATTGAAAGGAAGCCTTCAATGGATGAAGATCACAAGCTCGCTAAACTTGTTGTGATGGATCTTCATATATGTATGCATGTGGTATCTATATGAACTTCTTAAATAAGAAGTCTTCAATCATTGAGGATGTCAAGTGCCCTTGAATCTTCATATGTTGGAATACTTTGGATGATGACTTCAAGATCTCCTAACCTTCTTGGTGGATCAGGAAGTATGCCATGCTTGTGATGGATGATGACTCACGAGATCTGAGCTTGCTTCACAGGATCATTACGAGTGTATGCTTACAACATAATAAAAGTTAGTAACATTATGATCATTATGGAAAGGGTGATAAATATATGATTCTACATGATTTACTACTGATCTAAATGTATACAAAGGGTAGAGAGAATGTATGTTCAAGTGATGAGCTAACAAGAATGAGTGGCCTACTATTTGTAGGCAAAATGCCAAAACATGCACGGATTTGGCGGACCCAAATTCTGGGGTCCGCCCCTTATGACTTTCGGTTCCACCAATCACTGACATAAAATCTCTACATATCTTTCCAAATCTTGCCAAGATATTTTCAAATCTAATTCTTTGCTTGAAGATCTTTCCAAGATATTTCCTAAATCTTCAAGATATCCTAAAGATATTACTATGATGTATGCAATGATGTCATGTACATATTACAATTTTAAGAATTAAAATGTAAACTATGTATGAAACATGTATGTACCATTTATAAATAACATGTATATACTTATGCTACTAAAGATGTTAAACTACTTATGCTACTATGTCATTAACATCATTTTCATTAGTAACCACATTTGTCTTAGTTAGACACCTAAAGAGTACTTATCTTATTAAACTTAGGAAACATGATGTACAAGTAAAAGTACTTGTATATGCAAAGTGTAAAATGAGGTTCTAAGTAGAATGGTTAACCTTTTAAAATACTTAAAGACCTAACCGTATTTTAAACATTCTAAATGGTTTGTTAAGGGTTTGATCATAATGCCAGATAACAAACATGTACGAACCTGTGTTGTATCATACGAGGACTCTAGAAGTCGAGAGGTGTTGGATGTATGTTGAGACAAAATAAGATTACAAGTAACTTGTACATTTTACGTTATGTATCAAGTTACATGTTTGCCATCAATCAAAACAAACGAGATTGCTTGCACTATCAATCTCCCCAATGAGACTGCTTGCACTAACAGAATCCTTAACCACAATGATTGGAATAGCAAACCGAGAGTGCGCTGTCCTTCCACCTTCTAACAAAAGTGCCGCAATACCACTTGATGCAACATTTAACACTATTTCGCCTTTTGACCTTAATGCGGCAGATAATGTTTTGTAAAGGTATGTTTTACCAGTTCCTCCGTATCCATAGACAAAGAACATCCCTCCTTTTTCTTGACAAACAACATCCATTATGGTTTGATGTATGTCTTTTTGCTCGTGTGTCAATGTACGATACATTTTCTTGTGTTGTTTGTGTAATTCCTCTGTATTGTACTTCAACTCATCATACACCAACCTATTGTAGTTTGCCATGGTGAACATTTCGTTCGGGTATGGCATGTTTGCTATTTGTTTCAAGCTTTTGTTGTTGTGAAGGAGCATGTGTTCAATATATGTCAGACATATATTATACTTTTGAATGTCTGTAAGCTCTAAATCTGTACATGAAAATAAATTGATTAGTTATTTGAAGCATATTATTAAATTTAACGATGTGAAATTATACATGTGATATTATTATGTGTGTGGTTTTAAATTTCATTATGTGTAGACAACTTTTATAGAGTGTTGAGTTACAGTTAATTTTGATTAATACTTAACTGTAAATTTAAATATGGTTATATAAGCAACTCAAATAGACATTCATTGCATACCTGGGTCATTTCTTTTTCTTCTTTCAATATGTTCAACTTCTGCGGACAATACTTCCCAGGTTTTGTTGTAAACAATCTCTGGCCTTGACATGCTATCTGTTGTAATTAGCATGACAAAAAAAGACCGTAAATAATTTCCTGATCCCCATAGACTGGCTTCCATCAAACCATCTATATATTCTTTATCATCTTCCAATAGGTCGCGTGCTTGACATGCTTCTTTATATGTTGGGTAAACAACACCATCAAATTCCTTGAAATCAATCCAATCTTGTGCTCCTCTTACCTTGTTTAGCAATACTCTTAAATAGAACCTCTCACCAGACGAAGGAGGTACATGATGTACACGGCTAATACATGTACCTTTTTATCTTTTCACCTACATCCTTTCTTCTTGTTTCCAAACGTAATATTGGGGAAACTCGTGGTAAAGCAGTTTTTGTGCTTTTGTATCTGTTTTGTTGCATTCCATCCAGGCGATAAATTTTGTTTCATTTACTGATGCTTTTTCCAGTGTAAAATCAATAATTTCAGTTGCATCGAATATGATAGATTGTTCTCCTTCTAAGTGGAACGGTAATCTTTCTACGGGTGGGAACCTGTAATGTATGTCAAAGCCATATATTCTCCACGCTGATTCACATGCCGAAATATATCTACAATCGTAATATTCTTTGGTTTCATCAACGTCTTCATCTTCTAGAGCAATTGTTGCTCTATCTGGACCCTTGTTAATATACTTGAATAAGTATTTTATAGAACCTACCTGGTTGCACCACTCAACGTTAATATGTGATTGAAAACGTCGTAGCAAGCCGGGATTGTAGGGAACAACATAGCCGTTGTGCAATTCAATTCCACTTTTGTTTATAGTCGACCCGTCATTCCTTCTTTTATAAATGGCATACCCACTCTCATCAATAAAAGTTTCTTCGTTAAACTGCTTTGTGAATTTTTTGGTACATTTGTTGTTTACAGTGCACGGACAACCTGGCCGTTGTGGTCCACATGGACCGTGAATCATGTGATCGGTGACAATTCTGTAAAGTTCAGGATCTTCATTTTTATCTGGTATTTCTAATGAAATAAATCTGTCTATGTGTGCATGTGTTTTAATTTTATCATCTTCTTCCAAAAAAAGCAAAATGTGTGCATGTGGAAGGCTTCTCTTTTGGAATTCAATAGTGTAAACAGCTGTGCGAAAAACATAATGCAAGTAACTATATAGAATGTTGGATGAACTATGTAATAATTTTGTACATACAATTAAGGGATAATTACTAAAATAGCCCGATTGCCCAAGTGCTAAGAGTATCTATCCCGATCTCAAAAAATTCCCCCCTTAGCCCAGGGCAACTCGTATAATCACGTATTGTACGGTAGTGTATTTTGGGCAACTTTTATTTGTTGGGCAACCGTATACTTTACAGATGGTTTTTTGGTCATTTCAAAAATTTTACACTATTCTGCTTTCATTACTGTTCATACCGTATTCGAAAATAAAAATTTAAAAACAAACAGCATCTCCTCTATACACTTCTTCCCTCCATCTCGTTTCACAGTCACGGTCAAAAAAAATAAACTGGGTTTATGTTCGCGCTTGTTTATCTTGTTACACTATTATTTCAATCTCCAATCTACTACCATTGTTTTCCCTGATTGTCATCTGGAAACAGAGTAACTGTTCATTGAACAGTGTTCCAATAAAATCTTTTAACACCGTCGATTGTTTGTTTGATTAGAAAAAATGTGGTATAATATGGTATGTACAGCGTATTACGAATCTTTATTACATTTGTTTTGTATCGTTATTGATTTTTGTTTATCTGGTATAATATAGTGTTGTTTGTTTGTTTATGCATTTATGTGGATTATGATTTGATTTTTGTTTTGGGATGTATTTGATAAGCCACGATTTTGGGTTGTATCTGATACGCCATGCCTGATTCAAATAAGGTCATAAGCAAAACACCCTATTCTTATGGTCCAACACTAAGTGGTTGTAGTTAAGTTGTAATCATCTGAACTGTGTATGATAGTGTTTACGCTGGCTGTATACATGTGTTGAAACTTATTTTGTTATGAATTGTATGTTCTGAGTTAACATATTTTTTCCTTTTAGGACTATGAAGCTAAAGTAATCATTAGTAGCAAACTCAACTACTTTTGGTTGATAAATCGGAAATTAGACGCAAAACGACGGAACTTGTTTAGGAGTACATGCTTTGGAAAATGGTTGGATTTGTTATACTTTGAACATGAAACACACGTCATTGACTATATGGTACGGAAACAAAGAAGAGTGGACGAGTCTCATTATGATATGCCCTTTATCTATTACCTAGATGGACATACTCTGCATTTTGGTCGTCTTGAGTTTTGTCTAATCACGGGGTTGCGGTTTGGAAGTCTGAGCTTTGAGTTATACACTTCTGGTGCTCTAAAATTTCGTGATAGGGTGTTTCCTGAGAAGCGAGGTTTGATTGTAACCAACTTAGACCTTATTGGTGTCATCGAGGATGAAGAGCAGTTTCGCAAGCTATGTGATCAAGACGCAATACGGATATCTCTTTTGTTAGTCTTAGAGGTGATCTTTATGGGTCGTTTATTGACATCCCAAGTTGATGACACATTGATGAGGTTGGTTGAAAACCTAGAAGCTTGGAATGCATTTCCGTGGGGTGAACATATTTGGACCCATTTATATGGCCAACTTCATAATGTAATGGATAAGCACACGGATAACCACCTTTTAGTATTGAAGAAAAACCCAAAATCTGTTCCGACCTATACTTTGTCTGGATTTGTATTTGCTTTCCAGGTTTGTATTTATTTTTATTAATAATATATTTTTCAGCCGAACATTTTCATGGACTGATTGATATGTTTGTGTTTTACAATTTGTTTAGATTTGGATACTCGAGTCTTTAGAAAGATCTGAACGTTGGTGGAGTAAAGACCCTAATGTGATTCCAAGAGCTATTGCATGGTCTATGAAGTCACCATTCAAAAGAAGTGACTGTTCCCACCTTTTTTCAGAGGTCTCTATTTTTTTCTATTTGTATTTACGTAAAATAAATTGTTGAATCCCTGTTGAGCAATGATCTTTTTTTTTTCTTGAATTGAAACAAAATTAATCACTACGCCGAATATAATGAATAATCTTAAGGAGAGCAATGAACACACATAGGTAGGAGCCTGTTATTTTTGTACTATCCCTTATGCTTCTTTCTAAGTTGCAGAACCAAACTTGTAGGATCGACGCCTTGATTGATCTTTGAGCCAATAAAAATCTCTGTATGACAAACTTATATTTATGCGGAAACTAAATATAAGATTGTGAAGAAGACAATGACTAATGAACTATGATCCTGTATGGATCTTTTATTAACTTTTGTATTCCATTACCAAAACATATATGAAACTCTAAGCCGTATGTTTATTTTATAGGCAAGAAACCCTAATACGACTTTTACGGAAACGTGTGTAGACATAAACACAAATCTCTTCCTAGAATAACTGTAACTAACATACTAAAAATAAGCAACGACCAGCAGCAATAAACACTGCCAGCAGGAACACACCAAAGCTACCAGCAGGATTGCACTTGCGCAGCAGCAAGATTAAGTAACCAGAAGCAACATCTTTAAAGCAAACATTTCCAGCAGCAACCTCTATATAAAAGCAGCAACATAATATAATCATCTTTAATTAAGCTGGTTACCATGTAATTCTCTTGATCTTGACTGCTACTATGACAATGTGTACATCAAATCACTTAAGTTTCATACTATTCTCATCACTTCCAGGTGTGTTAACTCCTGTGAGAGGTGAATCATTGAAAATTAATGGATTTGATGTCTCTTTACCAATAGCCATCACTACTGGAGTAGCCAATGTTTTTGTGTGTAAGACCATGGTACATTGATAACCATATGATTTTTAGTAAATCATCAACTATAAACAGATTTGACTTGTCTTTACCTGTAGCCGTTTGCTCAGGACTAGCCAATTCTTGGTTACAGCAGAACCTTGGTGAATTGAGTACCAAATATGGTTTTCAAACTGCCTTTACCACAAGCCATATGCATGTGGGCTAGCCAATTCTTAGGAAACCCAAAAGGGTAAAATCCATGGTGAATTGAACACCATTTCAACTCTCAGTTCTTAAACATGGGTGAGTTGAAGTACCCTAATAGTTTTGAGCAAACTATCACAGCTATAAACGGATTTGAGGATCACACCAGAGCCGTACCCTCATGGTGAGCCAACTTTTCCTTGTCTGCTAGACATGGTAAGTTGAATACCATTTGTTGTGTGGTTCAAGAACCAACACTGTACCTGCAAGTGGTGCCCTCAAAACAAACAAGTTTGCAAAATAAACTAAATACGAAGATTTTTATAATTTTTTTAATTTTCTATTTATTTATTTAATTATTTTTGAGTACTGAAAGAAAGAAAAGAAAATTATACAACAACAACAAGAAAATAAGCCTCCCCTTAGGCTTATACCAAAATCAAACAGATCAACCTTTGGTAGTGGCAATTTGATTTTTGATAAATCTAACCAATTGTTCAGCTGTGGTCATATCATTCCCAACAGCCATTTTGCTGACCTTCAACTTACTTTTAAGCATTCTTTCCATCAGCTCTACAGACAAAGGATACTGAACATCCGCAAACATAAATAACACCTTATTAGAGATGGTTTCAAGGACATGAACATTAGAAGGAGAATACAACCTCCAACTATGAACTCTCCAAGACTGTTGATCAGACCAAACATTACAAGAACCTCCTCCCACTTGAGAATCCATTAAAACTTTCAAATCACCCCAAAGGTGAAGACCAAACCCAGAAGGCTTATTAGATTCATAATACTGTTCCACCATTCGATACAAGTTAATCAAATCTTTTTTGGTCACCAAATGCAGAATCTCCCGAAGAAAGATGAACTGTTTGGTTTTGCCATCCAGTGTGAACAACATATTGACTTCCCCTCCAGGTATAGTCACAACTTGCCAATGAGCAATATGACCACACAAAAGAGAGGAATAATCTTCAGATTCACTCTCTGAAGCCAACTGAATAAACTCCTCATCATCCATTTCTGCAATAGATTCAGCATAATGCTTCTTAGCATGACTCTTTTTTCTGGTGCTGGGAGTAGAAGAGGATGACTGAAACTGAGCAGTTTTAGCAGTTTCAGGAGCAGCGGAAGCTTGGTGATCAGCAGGAATAGAAAACTTTTTTCTTGAGAGTGAGGAAGTATCAAGGACAGAGACATCACTAGAAAGGTCAGCAGAATCAGTGACTTTAAATCTCTTGGAAGAAGGTTCTTCCAATGAAGATGAAGGCTTGGCTGGAAAACCTTTCATGATCCTGTCATAGTACCTGTCTAGGTCTTCATCTGACATATTCCTCACCTGAGCCATAGTCCACCCAGAAGAACAAAATTGAATATTCTGATTCTTGACAACTTGTCTCTTAACATTTCTCATTTCTGCATATGTAAGAGGTTTATTCCTTTTATCCTTGGCTTTGAGTTCTGCAAGAGCCCTTGTCCTTTGCTTTGTCAATGCAACCATTTTGGCAGGAAAATCATCATCTGAGATATCAATGCCCAAAATTTCCTTGGCCAGGTTAGGATTGGCAGCCACTTGAGAAGAAAGATGCATCCAATCTGCTTCAGAATAATGTAAAGAAGCAGCAGCCAACTCTTTTTGTCTTTCTGGAGGCAAAGTGGTTGTAAAAGGTCTATCAGTCGTTGCTAAATCTGCAGCATGAAGCTGCTTAGCCATGGCTTCCCCCATCATGTCATCTTCATGGTTTTTAAGCAACCTTTCTTGCTCAGCCCTTTCTTTATCAGAGACCAAACCCCCAAGTTCATCCAGCATTGCAGGAGTAGGATCAGATACAGCAGGAATGGGAGTGTCACTTGCAGGGGCAATGGTAACATTACCAGTAGCAATGGAGGAGCTACCAGGTGGATCACTATGAGGCTTAGGATCAGCTTTATCAATTCCAGCTGGATCAATGACAGCAGGAATAGATTGACCGTTAGGGGGAACGATAGTACTACCAGAAACAATGATAGAACTATCAGCAGCAACACCAGTGGAAAGATGACCAACAGAAAGGTCTTGAGTACCAGAAGAAGTAGCAGCATCAACATGAACAGAAGAATCAGCAGTAAGAGCTGCACTCCTAGATACATCATCCACATCATACTTCTTCACTAGTCTCCTTTTGTACCTGCTCCTTGTACTAATGACTGGAGACTTGGCGGAAATTTCCCAACTTGCTTTGGCCAACAATTTTAGAGGGTCCAAATTCAAAGCAGCCTCACCCTCTTCTGAGTCAGAAAGCACAGCTTTTCTTTTCTTGCTCTTTAACTGATCTTCCAAAGTTGCAACTCTATCAACCAACTTATGGATTGTATAATGAAAATTCTCTTTTGTTTCCTTCACTTCCTTTTCCAAAGCAATCACCTTGTCTCCAAGCTCCTTTTCGGTGTCATGTAACGCAGACTCCAAATCTGCAATTTTCTGCTTATACCTGTCAACTACAGTTGACACAGAGGTGAGAGCATCAAGATTCTCAGCTGCACCAGTACCTGTGGTGTGATGAGCTTCGTTGGATCTGGGTGGAGACACATGAGAATCTCCACCAATATTGGTTTCAAACTCAAAAGGCTGCCTAGATGGACTAGGATATGACACCCTGGATGAGGAAGGAACATCAACAGAAGGCATAACTGAGGGTGTTGGTTTGTCAACATGAGGCCCTACAGGTGTGGTCTGGACTATAGGCTCAAGTGGGTCAATAGGTTCAGGTGAGGGCGCCCTGGGAGATGGTGGTAACTGGGCTTCAGAAGCATTGGATGCACTTGCACCAGCAGCATCTGATGCCCCAGTACCAGCAGGAATGGGTGGATTAGCATCAGCAGCATTGACTACTGCATCACCAGCTGCATCAGCTGCACCACCAGCTGCATTAGCTGCTCCAGCAGGTTCACCAGGCAACATAGCTGGTAAAAGAGGCATATGGTCTCCCACAAATCTAGTCTTCATAGTTGCAAACAATTTAGCAGTCAACTTAGCCATGATCCTAGGTAAGGGGTCAGTGGTCTGAACACCTACAATGATTTGTAAGAATCTAGGGTACATGAGGAATTTGGTTTTAACATTATCTATATTCCTTATCATTCCCTCAAATATGTATTTAGACCAATTGAATACCCTCCCATCAGACAAACAAATAAGGGCAGAGGCAATGTGACTACCAAATTGATCCCACCCACCAGACTTTTTACTAAGGCATTGCAACAAAGTGTGAATAAGAAACCTCCATTGAGGTGAAACCTTCTTCTTTAGAAATGTAAAGTTACCAGCAATTGGATACCCTATTGCTTCCATCCCATCTAAAATCTGCTGCTCAGATAAGTCATACAGCCCATTCTCATCATTTAGCTGAAGATGAACTCGAATAGACTCCTCACTAATAATGTGTTCTTGCCCATCAATCGTTGCAACTATCTCCTGAGGTCTTCCCACAATCGTTCGAACAACAGCAGTATCCCAAAATTGGCGCACCAGTGAGTCATATACCACCATTGGGCAATGAGTAATAGCAAACCTAAGAGAGGAACCTCTTAAGAAGGAAAGAATCTGATCATATCCTTCACTTCGATCAGAAGATTCAAGAAATCCAACTTTGTTGTGATCTTCTTTGTATTCAAGGGTTGCCATAGTGTTGAATCAGGGATTGAGATGTGCAAATAAGAAGGAATGAGATGTGCAATTGATTTGAGAGACTGAGGTTATTTTGGGAGAGGAATTTAATATTTAGTTCGTGAATACGGTTTCCAAATTTAGCAGCTTTAAATTCTAAATTTCTCGCGTAAACTTTGACCAATTTGAATTTAATTTATTCTCAAAATTAATCCCCCAAATTGTTAAACGTCCGCAGCAATGAAGTCAACCAGAGTACCTTTGAATAAAAAACACTACCAGCAGCAACGTTAAGTCAACCGGCAGCAATGAGATGGTCAATCGGCAGCAATGAATGATGTGTGACAAACGTCAAATCCCCAATTATATTTATTATTATATACATATATATATATATATATATATATATATATATATATATATATATATATATATATATATATATATATATATAGAATCCGGTTCCATTGAGAAGGTTTTTATTTTGAGAAGATTGAGAAATCTTCGTTTGAACAAACTGATTCATGTTTTTTGATTTGATTCACAAGTAAACATCATTTTATGGTGAATCGAATCTATAAATTACAAATTTGATTCAAAAATCATTGTTAAAATCGAGTTATGATGATGATTCATTAAATTTGTACAGATGATTCAATATTCTACATATATCGCAAAATCGAGAGATTTTTAACATTGATTCAAATTTTTTTTACACATTTTGAATTTTAATCACATTAAAATGAGTTTTACGCTTGAAAAACATGAATCAAAGTTAAAAATCTATCGTTTTTGAAAACCTTC
>CP139505.1:326226992-326348592 GCA_021014915.2 Artemisia tridentata subsp. tridentata
GTCAACTAACCCAAATTACTACAAATGCAAATAAAATAAAATAACAAAAATGAAAAGTGGTGAGAAACTTATGTGTAGAGAAATGTGTTTACTTAGATTTCCTTACTCCCTAACTATCTTTTACCGGTTAATTAGTGTGTATTAGTCGCGTGGATGACGGGTGTATTCCTTAATACCATTCGTGGGGTGGCGTACTTACTTCCCCAAACTCTACAAGCTCCTACTTCACTCCTATGTCGAGCCGGCTAGGAAGCTCCTAACATGGGATCACTAGAATTCGCTTGTGCATTAAATACAACCATAAAAACCTTTAGTACGCGTTTGGTTCATGTTTCTTAAGACGTTCAAGCAAGTTACCGAATAGGAAGTTAGCCAGTTTTCTTAAGCCTAACATAGATAAACAATCATCCAATACAACTAACAACACACTAACAACCAATAATCAATAGCTAGGTTTCATTAGATCTAAGCAAACACAAGATAAAATTAGCCTAACATGTTAAACAAAAGACAAGCATAAGATAGAATCAAACAACACATAGACATATTGAATGATTAATTGATAACTTATCTTTCAATGAAACATGGAAGATCTCAGGGCAAAAAGCCCTGAAAAAGTAGCTAAAATCGTCTTAGGGTTTTATCCCAAAATTCCACACACTAAGCTCTCTCTTAATGACAAAAAATTAGAAAACTATATATAGACTTTGACATCTGACGGCGTCACCTTATGCATTGTGACGCCGTCACCTCGCCGCTTTTAGGGTTCCCGGATGACCATCTTGACGCCGTCCCTCTTTAGCTCTTCAAAAATCCATTCTGGCTTATCAAGGCTTGACGCCGTCGGATCCTAAACGTGACGCCGTCCCCTTATGATTTAAGCCGTGACGCCCTTGATTTAGTTAAAGCGTGACGCCGTCAGAATTCTCATGCAAACTCACTGGCCCGTCATGAGTAAATTTCACATCCAACTTTTCTAGCCAAGGCATGACGCCGTCTGGAGTTAATGTTGACGCCGTCAAAGGTGACTTTCAGCACAATTTTGAGACATTGCCGTTTTCTTCACTTTTATGCTCCAAAAACGTCCAAAATGCCTCCTTTTCCAGATTTCTCCTCAAAAGTACCTAAAATGACAAAAGGAACGATTTAGGGCAATATTTGATCAAATAAATACGATTTAGGGCTTAAATGACCCCCTAAAAGCGGTACACTTTTCGCTTCATCAAATACCCTTACACTTGAGATTTGCTTGTCCTCAAGCAAATGCGCTTTTATTCTAATTAAAATACAAGTTAGGGGTCATTTAACGCAAACATAAAAGTAATTACAACAAATATTCGTTCCACTTCAATCATAATAAGCACGGAGATTATAAACTAGCACCTCACAAGTAGTGTTTAGATACTCACATCTCTCAAGTGTCATCAAAATAAATCTCATAAATGAAAACGGAAAATATCTCTCACTACCTGTCATAGCAAATAGATTACCATAGGCTTGGGAAAGGATCGAAAACCTCCTCCACTAGGCGTAAGCACCAAAGATAAACTATCAAAGAGGGCTTTTAAATGGGTTATAACTTTAGGTGTAGGGAAAAGGAAAACACGGTTTTGTTGGATAAAGGATATTTTACTGGTGGCGAGTTAAAGATCTTGATTAATTACATGTACTATACAATGTTGCTAAGCCAAGACTCGACTCGATTTAAGCTAATGAAAGAAAATAACAAAAACATAAAACAAACATAAAATAAAACGGGATGGTAGTCCGTATGTTTTTTCTACTTTTCTTTTTCTCATTTTTTTGTATTTTTCTTGATTTTTTTTTTTTTTTTTTTTTTTTTTTTTTTTTTTTTTTTTTTTTGCATACACTCTTGCCCTACCATCCAAAATAATACATCATAGGGGCATTGCATTCCCCTTACACTTGAACTTTTACATAACTTTACAATTAACTAATCTAATGACTCGAATTAAGATAACCGAAAAACTTGGAGTACTTTTTAAAATATTTAGCACATATGGGGGTAATAAATGATGTTCTTCCCCATTACTCCATTACACTAGTACTTTACCCATGAGTCCCAATCGTCCCAAAACAATATGTACAAGGATATGACTCGACTTAGCAACCATGTAATCAATTAGATAATTAACTTGGGTTTAAACAAATGTTGTCACAATAATGCACTAAAGATGAGTGCATACAAGGTAGGCTAAGGCGATTTGGGTGTACATTTTAGTGGGGTGTAACAAATTCTTCCTTTAAGTAAAATGCTTAAAGGTCGAAACGAAAAGATAGGCTCTGAGGGGTGTACTAGGGGTATCGTGTACTAAAAATGAGTACAACGCAAAGGGTGTGGGAGAATTACTTGACCAATGTAGCCGAAGTAATTATAACAAAAACACAGGTGTAAAACAATGGGTTAATCCTAATGCCTCTTATCATGTAGTAAATCTAACTACACGAATGTAGTCTCACTTGTGGCCTCGGAATGGTCCTAACGCAAGTTCTAGAATCTAAGTGCTACCGGTACACACATCATAGCATAAATGTTTTTCCTACCAATTCTAGGGGCGAACCTCACATATTTGGGGTGGAAAATTTTTTAGTGGTACGGTTTTTGTGCTAGTCATATAACTCCTATCCATGAGACGCTTATTAAGATCAAAGTTTCACTCCTATATGTTGTAAAAAATTTTAAATTTGGCACTAAAATTACCTTAACAAGTATTTCTCTCAGTTTTATTACACATCTACCATCAAACAAACAAAAATCAAGCACAATTGTATTCTCAAAAATCGTACTTTTACCCTCCCCTTACACTTAAGATGAACATTGTCCCCAATGTTCAAATGACAAATGTAAAAGCATAAAGTAAAAGAATGAAATCAAATACTCCCCTGATTCGCTCGTTGGATAATGAAATTACACGGTTAAATCTTCCTCCAAAGAGAATGTTGAAGCTCCATGACTAATGCATCGCCATAAGCTTGATTCAAAACATTTCCTTGTCCAAAATAACCTGTTAAACCTGAGAAAACAGACACGAAAACCTGCATAACATCGGCGGGAAAAATCTATATATAAGGATATAATGCTTGTGGAATGATAATTTTTGCAGATTCCTGGAGATTATAAGTTGGAGATTTAATAAAAACTTTTTTAAAAACAAAACTTTCAAAAAATTCTTGAAAATTAAATCTGACGCCGTCAGGTTATAAACCCTGACGCCGTCAGAAATGACCTGACAAAAATTCTCATTTTAAGTTTCCGGAAAATTCCTAGAAAAACCTTTACCTTACTTCCTGGAAATCCTGCAAAACATCATTATGACTCGATACAAGCATTTGACTCAAACACATACTAATATGTATGTTAATTTATTATTATTACAATTCATGTTAATTTGTGTTCTAATAAACCAATTTAGATTTCCCTTACACTTATCTTTTGCAAAATACCTTTATATGTAGTTAAGACGAAGTTAAAAACAAAATAAAGCATTTTCACAAATTACTTTTGAACATGAATCAATAATAATAAAAATTAAACATACATACGGAAGCAAATAAAATCAAACAAACAAATAAATAAACACACAAAGCAAATAAAGCAAATAAAGCTTGGGTTGCCTCCCAAGAAGCGCCTTTCTTTATTAACGAGTCTTGTAGCTAGACTCAAAGTCACTCTACCTAGTATCGCTTATGCTCACGTATCCGAGTGTGAGCCATCTAATTGTTGCCTCATCTTTCTTGTATTCATCATTTAGCTCCAAACATCCATGATAGTATCTCTTATTTTTCTCATGTGGATATTTGAGCCCCTTCCTCTTATCATTCTCACTTAACAAGTCGATAGGCATAATTCTATTGCAAGATTCAATGGGGTAGTTCTTAAACCTAGGATGTGCTCGGGGCATTTGATAGACAAAATCTTCATCCCCATCCGAGAATGTAATTAACCCGTCCACAAGTTTTTCGTCAAGGTTGGTCAACCTTTTGAAGGGTTCTCCAAAAATGACTTGGGTTAATTTGTTATCAATGAATTCTCCTAAGTTCTCCATAACCATAAAATCCACCAAGTATACAAAACTTCCAACGAATACGTGCAGTGGCTCAATCCTAGCGACAATGTTATCCCCTTGATATTCTAGCTCATTTACCATGATTTTATTATAATTAGCGCGAGAGATAATGTTCATAGGTAAAGATGAGTTAAGGTAAGCATAAAAATCATGATAACCAATCTTACACGGAAATTGCATGTTAAAGAGGCTATCCTTTTCGATCTTAGTCCTAGGGTCAACATACTTAAAGGGATCAATTTCCTCCTTTCCCCATTCCTCGTTAACTACTTCTCCATTACCGATATCCTCATCGGAGTCTGAGTAGTAAAATGGACTAACATAGTCATTCTCATGGTCAGACTCCTCCATCTCAGAATTGTTACCAAAGTGGTGGTCGGGTGAAAGGTTGTTGTTTGCTACTATGGGGGCGGGAACGGGTAGTTGAAAATTTGCACGGCGAAAAACACGAATAACAGGGATCAAATGACCAATGTTACTCATGAGGTAAGTGGAAGGTATCACAAACAAAAGTACAAAGAAATAAGATAGGCTAAAGAAATCCTAGAAAAATAAAATAAAAATCTCACTAGAAAGGAATCTAGTGAGTAGACCTAATAGAAATAAAAATTCAACCTAAACAATAACTATTCCCCGGCAGCGGCGCCAAAAACTTGATGCGTGGGTTTTGCAACCTTACAACAGGTTTTACCTCTCGAGGGATCTCAAGAGGCTTACAACCCCACCAGGCAGTGTACCTGACCGATGTAGTATAGTGTAGTGGTAAGTACGGGGGATTGATCGTTCTCCACAGGGAATAGTGTTCGTTAGGTGTGAAAGGCTACTCTAATTAGTTCTAAGGGTTGAGGAAGATTCTTTTTATGTTTTTATAATTTTATGAAAGCAAGTAAAATCTCGGGTTTTGAAGGAGTGGGCGGAATTAGTTGCTAGTCAACTAACCCAAATTACTACAAATGCAAATAAAATAAAATAACAAAAATGAAAAGTGGTGAGAAACTTATGTGTAGAGAAATGTGTTTACTTAGATTTCCTTACTCCCTAACTATCTTTTACCGGTTAATTAGTGTGTATTAGTCGCGTGGATGACGGGTGTATTCCTTAATACCATTCGTGGGGTGGCGTACTTACTTCCCCAAACTCTACAAGCTCCTACTTCACTCCTATGTCGAGCCGGCTAGGAAGCTCCTAACATGGGATCACTAGAATTCGCTTGTGCATTAAATACAACCATAAAAACCTTTAGTACGCGTTTGGTTCATGTTTCTTAAGACGTTCAAGCAAGTTACCGAATAGGAAGTTAGCCAGTTTTCTTAAGCCTAACATAGATAAACAATCATCCAATACAACTAACAACACACTAACAACCAATAATCAATAGCTAGGTTTCATTAGATCTAAGCAAACACAAGATAAAATTAGCCTAACATGTTAAACAAAAGACAAGCATAAGATAGAATCAAACAACACATAGACATATTGAATGATTAATTGATAACTTATCTTTCAATGAAACATGGAAGATCTCAGGGCAAAAAGCCCTGAAAAAGTAGCTAAAATCGTCTTAGGGTTTTATCCCAAAATTCCACACACTAAGCTCTCTCTTAATGACAAAAAATTAGAAAACTATATATAGACTTTGACATCTGACGGCGTCACCTTATGCATTGTGACGCCGTCACCTCGCCGCTTTTAGGGTTCCCGGATGACCATCTTGACGCCGTCCCTCTTTAGCTCTTCAAAAATCCATTCTGGCTTATCAAGGCTTGACGCCGTCGGATCCTAAACGTGACGCCGTCCCCTTATGATTTAAGCCGTGACGCCCTTGATTTAGTCAAAGCGTGACGCCGTCAGAATTCTCATGCAAACTCACTGGCCCGTCATGAGTAAATTTCACATCCAACTTTTCTTGCCAAGGCATGACGCCGTCTGGAGTTAATGTTGACGCCGTCAAAGGTGACTTTCAGCACAATTTTGAGACTTTGCCGTTTTCTTCACTTTTATGCTCCAAAAACGTCCAAAATGCCTCCTTTTCCAGATTTCTCCTCAAAAGTACCTAAAATGACAAAAGGAACGATTTAGGGCAATATTTGATCAAATAAATACGATTTCGGGCTTAAATGACCCCTTAAAAGCGGTACACTTTTCGCCTCATCAAATACCCTTACACTTGAGATTTGCTTGTCCTCAAGCAAATGCGCTTTTATTCTAATCAAAATACAAGTTAGGGGTCATTTAATGCAAACATAAAAGTAATTACAACAAATAATCGTTCCACTTCAATCATAATAAGCACGGAGATTATATACTAGCACCTCACAAGTAGTGTTTAGATACTCACATCTCTCAAGTGTCATCAAAATAAATCTCATAAATGAAAACGGAAAATATCTCTCACTACCTGTCATAGCAAATAGATTACCATAGGCTTGGGAAAGGATCGAAAACCTCCTCCACTAGGCGTAAGCACCTAAGATAAACTATCAAAGAGGGCTTTTAAATGGGTTATAACGTTAGGTGTAGGGAAAAGGAAAACACGGTTTTGTTGGATAAAGGATATTTTACTGGTGGCGAGTTAAAGATCTTGATCAATCACATGTACTATACAACGTTGCTAAGCCAAGACTAGACTCGATCTTAAGCTAATGAAAGAAAATAACAAAACATAAACATAAAATAAACATAAAATGAAACGGGATGGTAGTCCGTATGTTTTTTCTACTTTTCTTTTTCTCATTTTTTTTTTTTTTGTATTTTTCTTGATTTTTTTTTTTTTTTTTTTTTTTTTTTTTTTTTTTTTTTTTTTTTTTGCATACACTCTTGCCCTACCATCCAAAATAATACATCATAGGGGCGTTGCATCCCCTTACACTTGAACTTTTACATAACTTTACAAATAACTATTCTAATGACTCGAATTAAGATAATTGAAAAACTTGGAGTACTTTTAAAACATTTAGCACATATGGGGGTAATAAATGATGTTCTTCCCCATTACTCCATTACACTAGTACTTTACCCATGAGTCCCAATCGTCCCAAAACAATATGTACAAGGATATGACTCGACTTAGCAACCATGTAATCAATTAGATAATTAACTTGGGTTTAAACAAATGTTGTAACAATAATGCACTAAAAATGAGTGCATACAAGGTAGGCTAAGGCGATTTGGGTGTACATTTAAGTGGGGTGTAAACAAATTCTTCCTTCAAGTAAAATGCTTAAAGGTCGAAACGAAAAGATAGGCTCTGAGGGGTGTACTAGGGGTATCGTGTACTAAAAATGAGTACAACGCAAAGGGTGTGGGAGAATTACTTGACCAATGTAGCCAATGTAATTATAACAAAAACACAGGTGTAAAACAATGGGTTAATCCTAATGCCTCTTATCATGTAGTAAATCTAACTACACGAATGTAGTCTCACTTGTGGCCTCGGAATGGTCCTAACGCAAGTTCTAGAATCTAAGTGCTACCGGTACACACATCATAGCATAAATGCTTTTCCTACCAATTCTAGGGGCGAACCTCACATATTTGGGGGTGGAAAATTTTTTAGTGGTACGGTTTTTGTGCTAGTCATATAACTCCTATCCGTGAGACGCTTATTAGGATCAAAGTTTCACTCCTATATGTTGTAAAAAATTTTAAATTTGGCACTAAAATTACCTTAACAAGTATTTCTCTCAGTTTTATTACACATCTACCATCAAACAAACAAAAATCAAGCGCAATTGTATTCTCTAAAATCGTACTTTTACCCTCCCCTTACACTTAAGATGAACATTGTCCCCAATGTTCAAATGACAAATGTAAAAGCATAAAGTAAAAGAATGAAATCAAATACTCCCCTGATTCGCTCGTTGGATAATGAAATTACACGGTTAAATCTTCCTCCAAAGAGAATGTTGAAGCTCCATGACTAATGCATCGCCATAAGCTTGATTCCAAAAAACATCTCCTTGTCCAAAATAACCTGTTAAACCTGAGAAAACAAACACGAAAACCTGCATAACATCGGCGGGATAAAATCTATATATAAGGATATAATGCTTGTGGAATGATAATTTTGCAGATTCCTGGAGATTATAAGTTGGAGATTTTAATAAAAACTTTTTATGAAAACAAAATTTTCAAAAATTTCTGGAAATTAAATCTGACGCCGTCAGGTTATAACCCCTGACGCCGTCAGAAATGACCTGACAAAAATTCTCATTTTAAGTTTCCGGAAAATTTCTGGAAAAACCTTTACCTTACTTCCTGGAAATCCTGCAAAACATCATTATGACTCGATACAAGCATTTGACTCAAACAAATACGGATATGTATGTTAATTTATTATTATTACGATTCATGTTCATATGTGTTCTAATAAACCGATTTAGATTTCCCTTACACTTATCTTTTGCAAAATACCTTTATATGTAGTTAAGACGAAGTTAAAAACAAAATAAAGCATTTTCACAAATTAGTTTTGAACATGAATCAATAAGAATAAAAATTAAACACACATACGGAAACAAATAAAATCAAACAAACAAATAAATAAACACACAAAGCAAATAAAACAAATAAAGCTTGGGTTGCCTCCCAAGAAGCGCCTTTCTTTATTAACGAGTCTTGTAGCTAGACTCTAAGTCACGCTACCCTATGTAAGTAAGCTCGTCATCAAGGACGTCTTTAGGGTTAAGCTTGGATTGAAGTTTCCTATTGGTCCGCTCAGTACGATATGTCTTTTCAAACTTCTCTCCATCCGGGTCATACAATGTCATCTTGATATGCCATGACCCATCTCCATCATTGGGTGGTTTATCCCAATTCCACTTATGATCATCTTCCTCACAAATCCACTTATTCATTCCTAGGTTAATTGGCAAAACTCCTAGGAAATCAATCATCCTTCTAAAAACTAGAGGGTCTTCAAATGGATCCAATTCGGTGTCCCTAGCCAAGAGTTGCTCTACCGAACGCGTTCGGTTAACAAAGTCCTCTTCTAGGTAAAATGGGCGTTGGGGTCCTATGAAGTCTCTATCGATCCAAGGTCCATATCTAGATGGTCTCCTATTTAATTCTAACCAATGGGGTGTCGGTTCCTCACTAGTATCATAGGCATGTTTCTTAACATCATAGACTGACCAAGTATCTCCTTCTCCTACCGCTATCTTGGATTCCTTACAATCAATCATAGCACTAGCGGTCGCTAAAAATCCTCTACCTATCAACAAGGGGCATGTAGGGTCGCTAACCATATCAAGGACGTGGAAATCGGCTAAAATGGTTAGTTTTCCAATGTGCACTAACACGTCCTTAACTACTCCAACCGGGTAAGCAACACTTCCATCCGCTAAGCCTATTATCACCTCGGTTTCTTCAAGTTTTCCAAGTTTTAGAGAGGTGTAGAGAGGTAACGGAAGTAGGTTAAGGCTTGATCCAAGATCGGCTAATGTATCATAAGCCTCCGAATTACCGATCTTGCAAGGTAGAACAAATAAGCCCGGATCATCTAACTTCTTAGGTAGCTTGTTTTGAACAAAGGCGGTCCCTTTTTCGCCTAACTTGAGCTTCTTCTCATCAACAACCGGACTTTCAAGGTGGAGCTCCTTGAATTCATCGTCAAGGTTTTGAGTGGGAGGTGTTTCAACTATGTTGTTGACCAATTTGGATGTCATAACTTCTTGGTCACTTGGAATGATTTGGGTTTGTTTGAAACACGTGCTCATGGAATTGACCGAATAATATTGTGGACAAGAACTAGGGGACGAAACCGATGAAATAGCGTTGACGTTTAGTTTCGGGTTCTTGACCGTGTTGCTAGGGAGTGCTCCCATTTCTCGGTCATTGAGGGCTTTCAACAAGGTGTCAATCTTGTCGGTCATCTCGCTTTGTTTCTGTTTGAAATCGGCTTCAAACTTGGCTAAACGAGCTTCTTGAGATGCCATAAATTGAGACATCAATCCTTCAAAGTTATTGGTACTACCATTGCCGGAAGGATTGTTGTTGAAAGTACGGTTCGAGTTGGAACCGCTTGATTGGAAACGATTAGGTGGGTTGGAAGAATTGATTTGTTGTGAGTTTTGGTTTTGTTTCCACCTAAGGTTCGGGTGATTTTTCCATGAGGGGTTGTATGAATCACCATAATGGTTTGGCTCGGGCTTGAAAGTGTACCACTTGTCTCCCGCTCCGTCGGTACGCGAGGATGCGTAGTCCACAAAAGCTTGTTCGGGGAGTTCCATGCAATCACGAGTGTCGTGGGGACCACTACATAATTCACATGAAGAAGTGATTTTGTTCACTTGGCTTGAAGGTTTAGGAGCCTCGTAGGATTTCATGAGAAACTTGACTTGGTCTTCAAGTTCTACGATCCTACGGTCGGAAGTGCTTGAATTGTTCAAAGGCAAAGATATTGCCTTGACCGTTTTATTCAAATCACGGGGATCACTCCAACTTTCGTTGTCATAAAGAGCAAGATCCTCTAGGAGAGCCCATGATTGTTCCGCACTTAGATCACGTAGCTTGCCACCGGCCGATTGGTCAATGGTTTGCCTCGTGGAAAGATTGATATGGTCATAGAAGATTTGGACTTGGAGCCAAAGTTCTATGCCATGGTGAGGGACTTTTTGGAGTAAGTCCTTGAATCGAGTCCATGCCTCGTAGAGAGTTTCGCCTTGACGTTGTTGGAACATCAAGATATCATTCCTTAGCTTGGTAGTTCTTCCCGGTGGGAAAAACTGAGCAAGGAAACGAGTGGTGAGATCATCCCAAGAGGTGATGGATCCTGCGGGTTGACGTTCTAGCCACTGACTAGCTTGGTCCCGCAAAGAGAATTGGAAGAGACGCAATCGGGTCGTCTCTCGAGTGGCAACATCAAGGTCTATAGAATCAACGATTTTAAGAAAGTCCTTGAGATGTTGATTAGGATCTTCAGAACGAAGTCCATGGAATGCGCATCCGCTTTGCACCAACCGGATGGTGTCGGATCGCAAGGGTGTGATATTGGCTCCTTGAGTGAGCTCAATGGTGTTTCGATAGCCGTGGTGGCTAGGACGGGAATACTCTCCTAAAGTACGGGCTCTAGGAGGTGGTGGTGGTTGTTGTGGTGGTGGGTTGTGTGGGTTAAGGATATTACCATCTTCCATGATGTCGGACGGTAATGGTTACGAACAAAGACACGAAGAAAATAGATAGACTAAAGAAAACCTAGAAAAATAAAATAAAAATCTCACTAGAAAGGAATCTAGTGAGTAGACCTAATAGAAATAAAAATTCAACCTAAACAATAACTATTCCCCGGCAGCGGCGCCAAAAACTTGATGCGTGGGTTTTGCAACCTTACAACAGGTTTTACCTCTCGAGGGATCTCAAGAGGCTTACAACCCCACCAGGCAGTGTACCTGACCGATGTAGTATAGTGTAGTGGTAAGTACGGGGGATTGATCGTTCTCCACAGGGAATAGTGTTCGTTAGGTGTGAAAGGCTACTCTAATTAGGTCTAAGGGTTGAGGAAGATTCTTTTTATGTTTTTATAATTTTATGAAAGCAAGTAAAATCTCGGGTTTTGAAGGAGTGGGCGGAATTAGTTGCTAGTCAACTAACCCAAATTACTACAAATGCAAATAAAATAAAATAACAAAAATGAAAAGTGGTGAGAAACTTATGTGTAGAGAAATGTGTTTACTTAGATTTCCTTACTCCCTAACTATCTTTTACCGGTTAATTAGTGTGTATTAGTCGCGTGGATGACGGGTGTATTCCTTAATACCATTCGTGGGGTGGCGTACTTACTTCCCCAAACTCTACAAGCTCCTACTTCACTCCTATGTCGAGCCGGCTAGGAAGCTCCTAACATGGGATCACTAGAATTCGCTTGTGCATTAAATACAACCATAAAAACCTTTAGTACGCGTTTGGTTCATGTTTCTTAAGACGTTCAAGCAAGTTACCGAATAGGAAGTTAGCCAGTTTTCTTAAGCCTAACATAGATAAACAATCATCCAATACAACTAACAACACACTAACAACCAATAATCAATAGCTAGGTTTCATTAGATCTAAGCAAACACAAGATAAAATTAGCCTAACATGTTAAACAAAAGACAAGCATAAGATAGAATCAAACAACACATAGACATATTGAATGATTAATTGATAACTTATCTTTCAATGAAACATGGAAGATCTCAAGGCAAAAAGCCCTGAAAAAGTAGCTAAAATCGTCTTAGGGTTTTATCCCAAAATTCCACACACTAAGCTCTCCCTTCATGACAAAAAATTAGAAAACTATATATAGACTTTGACATCTGACGGCGTCACCTTATGCATTGTGACGCCGTCACCTCGCCGCTTTTAGGGTTCCCGGATGACCATCTTGACGCCGTCCCTCTTTAGCTCTTCAAAAATCCATTCTGGCTTATCAAGGCTTGACGCCGTCGGATCCTAAACGTGACGCCGTCCCCTTATGATTTAAGCCGTGACGCCCTTGATTTAGTTAAAGCGTGACGCCGTCAGAATTCTCATGCAAACTCACTGGCCCGTCATGAGTAAATTTCACATCCAACTTTTCTTGCCAAAGCATGACGCCGTCTGGAGTTAATGTTGACGCCGTCAAAGGTGACTTTCAGCACAATTTTGAGACTTTGCCGTTTTCTTCACTTTTATGCTCCAAAAACGTCCAAAATGCCTCCTTTTCCAGATTTCTCCTCAAAAGTACCTAAAATGACAAAAGGAACGATTTAGGGCAATATTTGATCAAATAAATACGATTTCGGGCTTAAATGACCCCTTAAAAGCGGTACACTTTTCGCCTCATCAAATACAAAAACTTGATGCGTGGGTTTTGCAACCTTACAACAGGTTTTACCTCTCAAGGGATCTCAAGAGGCTTACAACCCCACCAGGCAGTGTACCTGACCGATGTAGTATAGTGTAGTGGTAAGTACGGGGGATTGATCGTTCTCCACAGGGAATAGTGTTCGTTAGGTGTGAAAGGCTACTCTAATTAGGTCTAAGGGTTGAGGAAGATTCTTTTTATGTTTTTTTATAATTTTATGAAAGCAAGTAAAATCTCGGGTTTTGAAGGAGTGGGCGGAATTAGTTGCTAGTCAACTAACCCAAATTACTACAAATGCAAATAAAATAAAATAACAAAAATGAAAAGTGGTGAGAAACTTATGTGTGGAGAAATGTGTTTACTTAGATTTCCTTACTCCCTAACTATCTTTTACCGGTTAATTAGTGTGTATTAGTCGCGTGGATGACGGGTGTATTCCTTAATACCATTCGTGGGGTGGCGTACTTACTTCCCCAAACTCTACAAGCTCCTACTTCACTCCTATGTCGAGCCGGCTAGGAAGCTCCTAACATGGGATCACTAGAATTCGCTTGTGCATTAAATACAACCATAAAAACCTTTAGTACGCGTTTGGTTCATGTTTCTTAAGACGTTCAAGCAAGTTACCGAATAGGAAGTTAGCCAGTTTTCTTAAGCCTAACATAGATAAACAATCATCCAATACAACTAACAACACACTAACAACCAATAATCAATAGCTAGGTTTCATTAGATCTAAGCAAACACAAGATAAATTTAGCCTAACATGTTAAACAAAAGACAAGCATAAGATAGAATCAAACAACACATAGACATATTGAATGATTAATTGATAACTTATCTTTCAATGAAACATGGAAGATCTCAAGGCAAGAAGCCCTGAAAAAGTAGCTAAAATCGTCTTAGGGTTTTATCCCAAAATTCCACACACTAAGCTCTCCCTTAATGACAAAAAATTAGAAAACTATATATAGACTTTGACATCTGACGGCGTCACCTTATGCATTGTGACGCCGTCACCTCGCCGCTTTTAGGGTTCCCGGATGACCATCTTGACGCCGTCCCTCTTTAGCTCTTCAAAAATCCATTCTGGCTTATCAAGGCTTGACGCCGTCGGACCTATAACGTGACGCCGTCCCCTTATGATTTAAGCCGTGACGCCCTTGATTTAGTTAAAGCGTGACGCCGTCAGAATTCTCATGCAAACTCACTGGCCCGTCATGAGTAAATTTCACATCCAACTTTTCTTGCCAAGGCATGACGCCGTCTGGAGTTAATGTTGACGCCGTCAAAGGTGACTTTCAGCACAATTTTGAGACTTTGCCGTTTTCTTCACTTTTATGCTCCAAAAACGTCCAAAATGCCTCCTTTTCCAGATTTCTCCTCAAAAGTACCTAAAATGACAAAAGGAACGATTTAGGGCAATATTTGATCAAATAAATACGATTTCGGGCTTAAATGACCCCTTAAAAGCGGTACACTTTTCGCCTCATCAAATACCCTTACACTTGAGATTTGCTTGTCCTCAAGCAAATGCGCTTTTATTCTAATCAAAATACAAGTTAGGGGTCATTTAATGCAAACATAAAAGTAATTACAACAAATAATCGTTCCACTTCAATCATAATAAGCACGGAGATTATATACTAGCACCTCACAAGTAGTGTTTAGATACTCACATCTCTCAAGTGTCATCAAAATAAATCTCATAAATGAAAACGGAAAATATCTCTCACTACCTGTCATAGCAAATAGATTACCATAGGCTTGGGAAAGGATCGAAAACCTCCTCCACTAGGCGTAAGCACCTAAGATAAACTATCAAAGAGGGCTTTTAAATGGGTTATAACGTTAGGTGTAGGGAAAAGGAAAACACGGTTTTGTTGGATAAAGGATATTTTACTGGTGGCGAGTTAAAGATCTTGATCAATTACATGTACTATACAACGTTGCTAAGCCAAGACTAGACTCGATCTTAAGCTAGAAACCAAAATAACAAAATAACAAAAACATAAAAATAAACATAAAATGAAACGGGATGGTAGTCCGTATGTTTTTTTCTACTTTTTTTTTTTTTTTTTTTTTTTTTTTTTTTTTTTTTTTTTTTTTTTTGCATACACTTTTACCCTACCATCCAAAATAATACATCATAGGGGCGTTGCATCCCCTTACACTTGAACTTTTACATAACTTTACAAATAACTATTCTAATGACTCGAATTAAGATAATTGAAAAACTTGGAGTACTTTTAAAACATTTAGCACATATGGGGGTAATAAATGATGTTCTTCCCCATTACTCCATTACACTAGTACTTTACCCATGAGTCCCAATCGTCCCAAAACAATATGTACAAGGATATGACTCGACTTAGCAACCATGTAATCAATTAGATAATTAACTTGGGTTTAAACAAATGTTGTAACAATAATGCACTAAAAATGAGTGCATACAAGGTAGGCTAAGGCGATTTGGGTGTACATTTAAGTGGGGTGTAAACAAATTCTTCCTTCAAGTAAAATGCTTAAAGGTCGAAACGAAAAGATAGGCTCTGAGGGGTGTACTAGGGGTATCGTGTACTAAAAATGAGTACAACGCAAAGGGTGTGGGAGAATTACTTGACCAATGTAGCCAATGTAATTATAACAAAAACACAGGTGTAAAACAATGGGTTAATCCTAATGCCTCTTATCATGTAGTAAATCTAACTACACGAATGTAGTCTCACTTGTGGCCTTGGAATGGTCCTAACGCAAGTTCTAGAATCTAAGTGCTACCGGTACACACATCATAGCATAAATGCTTTTCCTACCAATTCTAGGGGTGAACCTCACATATTTGGGGGTGGAAAAATTTTTTAGTGGTACGGTTTTTGTGCTAGTCATATAACTCCTATCCGTGAGACGCTCATTAAGATCAAAGTTTCACTCCTATATGTTGTAAAAAATTTTAAATTTGGCACTAAAATTACCTTAACAAGTATTTCTCTCAGTTTTATTACACATCTACTATCAAACAAACAAAAATCATTGAATTTTGAGATAAAACCCTAAGACGATTTTAGCTACTTTTTCAGGGCTTCTTGCCTTGAGATCTTCCATGTTTCATTGAAAGATAAGTTATCAATTAATCATTCAATATGTCTATGTGTTGTTTGATTCTATCTTATGCTTGTCTTTTGTTTAACATGTTAGGCTAATTTTATCTTGTGTTTGCTTAGATCTAATGAAACCTAGCTATTGATTATTGGTTGTTAGTGTGTTGTTAGTTGTATTGGATGATTGTTTATCTATGTTAGGCTTAAGAAAACTGGCTAACTTCCTATTCGGTAACTTGCTTGAACGTCTTAAGAAACATGAACCAAACGCGTACTAAAGGTTTTTATGGTTGTATTTAATGCACAAGCGAATTCTAGTGATCCCATGTTAGGAGCTTCCTAGCCGGCTCGACATAGGAGTGAAGTAGGAGCTTGTAGAGTTTGGGGAAGTAAGTACGCCACCCCACGAATGGTATTAAGGAATACACCCGTCATCCACGCGACTAATACACACTAATTAACCGGTAAAAGATAGTTAGGGAGTAATGGTTAGTTCACAATTTCTAGTGAGTTTTATCCCAAAAACTTTTATGCAAAACCCACGCATCAAGTTTTTTTCTAACATTGGGGACAATGTTCATCTTAAGTGTAAGGGGAGGGTAAAAGTACGATTTTAAGAGAATACTATTGCGCTTGATTTTTGTTTGTTTGATGGTAGATGTGTAATAAAACTGAGAGAAATACTTGTTAAGGTAATTTTAGTGCCAAATTTAAAATTTTTTACAACATATAGGAGTGAAACTTTGATCCTAATAAGCGTCTCATGGATAGGAGTTATATGACTAGCACAAAAACCGTACCACTAAAAAAATTTTCCACCCCCAAATATGTGAGGTTCGCCCCTAGAATTGGTAGGAAAAGCATTTATGCTATGATGTGTGTACCGGTAGCACTTAGATTCTAGAACTTGCGTTAGGACCATTCCAAGGCCACAAGTGAGACTACATTCGTGTAGTTAGATTTACTACATGATAAGAGGCATTAGGATTAACCCATTGTTTTACACCTGTGTTTTTGTTATAATTACATTGGCTACATTGGTCAAGTAATTCTCCCACACCCTTTGCGTTGTACTCATTTTTAGTACACGATACCCCTAGTACACCCCTCAGAGCCTATCTTTTCGTTTCGACCTTTAAGCATTTTACTTGAAGGAAGAATTTGTTTACACCCCACTTAAATGTACACCCAAATCGCCTTAGCCTACCTTGTATGCACTCATTTTTAGTGCATTATTGTTACAACATTTGTTTAAACCCAAGTTAATTATCTAATTGATTACATGGTTGCTAAGTCGAGTCATATCCTTGTACATATTGTTTTGGGATGATTGGGACTCATGGGCAAAGTACTAGTGTTATGGAGTAATGGGGAAGAACATCATTTATTACCCCCATATGTGCTAAATGTTTTAAAAGTACTCCAAGTTTTTCAATTATCTTAATTCGAGTCATTAGAATAGTTATTTGTAAAGTTATGTAAAAGTTCAAGTGTAAGGGGATGCAATGCCCTATGATGTATCATTTTGGATGGTAGGGCAAGAGTGTATGCAAAAAAAAAAAAAAAAAAAAAAAAAAAAAAAAAAAAAAAAAAAAAATATCAAGAAAAATACAAAAAAAAAAAATGAGAAAAAGAAAAGTAGAAAAAACATACGGACTACCATCCCGTTTCATTTTATGTTTATTTTATGTTTATGTTTTGTTATTTTCTTTCATTAGCTTAAGATCGAGTCTAGTCTTGGCTTAGCAACGTTGTATAGTACATGTAATTGATCAAGATCTTTAACTCGCCACCAGTAAAATATCCTTTATCCAACAAAACCGTGTTTTCCTTTTCCCTACACCTAACGTTATAACCCATTTAAAAGCCCTCTTTGATAGTTTATCTTAGGTGCTTACGCCTAGTGGAGGAGGTTTTCGATCCTTTCCCAAGCCTATGGTAATCTATTTGCTATGACAGGTAGTGAGAGATATTTTCCGTTTTCATTTATGAGATTTATTTTGATGACACTTGAGAGATGTGAGTATCTAAACACTACTTGTGAGGTGCTAGTATATAATCTCCGTGCTTATTATGATTGAAGTGGAACGATTATTTGTTATAATTACTTTTATGTTTGCATTAAATGACCCCTAACTTGTATTTTGATTAGAATAAAAGCGCATTTGCTTGAGGACAAGCAAATCTCAAGTGTAAGGGTATTTGATGAGGCGAAAAGTGTACCGCTTTTAAGGGGTCATTTAAGCCCGAAATCGTATTTATTTGATCAAATATTGCCCTAAATCGTTCCTTTTGTCATTTTAGGTACTTTTGAGGAGAAATCTGGAAAAGGAGGCATTTTGGACGTTTTTGGAGCATAAAAGTGAAGAAAACGGCAAAGTCTCAAAATTGTGCTGAAAGTCACCTTTGACGGCGTCAACATTAACTCCAGACGGCGTCATGCCTTGGCAAGAAAAGTTGGATGTGAAATTTACTCATGACGGGCCAGTGAGTTTGCATGAGAATTCTGACGGCGTCACGCTTTAACTAAATCAAGGGCGTCACGGCTTAAATCATAAGGGGACGGCGTCACGTTATAGGTCCGACGGCGTCAAGCCTTGATAAGCCAGAATGGATTTTTGAAGAGCTAAAGAGGGACGGCGTCAAGATGGTCATCCGGGAACCCTAAAAGCGGCGAGGTGACGGCGTCACAATGCATAAGGTGACGCCGTCAGATGTCAAAGTCTATATATAGTTTTCTAATTTTTTGTCATTAAGGGAGAGCTTAGTGTGTGGAATTTTGGGATAAAACCCTAAGACGATTTTAGCTACTTTTTCAGGGCTTTTTGCCCTGAGATCTTCCATGTTTCATTGAAAGATAAGTTATCAATTAATCATTCAATATGTCTATGTGTTGTTTGATTCTATCTTATGCTTGTCTTTTGTTTAACATGTTAGGCTAATTTTATCTTGTGTTTGCTTAGATCTAATGAAACCTAGCTATTGATTATTGGTTGTTAGTGTGTTGTTAGTTGTATTGGATGATTGTTTATCTATGTTAGGCTTAAGAAAACTGGCTAACTTCCTATTCGGTAACTTGCTTGAACGTCTTAAGAAACATGAACCAAACGCGTACTAAAGGTTTTCATGGTTGTATTTAATGCACAAGCGAATTCTAGTGATCCCATGTTAGGAGCTTCCTAGCCGGCTCGACATATGAGTGAAGTAGGAGCTTGTAGAGTTTGGGGAAGTAAGTACGCCACCCCACGAATGGTATTAAGGAATACACCCGTCATCCACGCGACTAATACACACTAATTAACCGGTAAAAGATAGTTAGGGAGTAAGGAAATCTAAGTAAACACATTTCTCTACACATAAGTTTCTCACCACTTTTCATTTTTGTTATTTTATTTTATTTGCATTTGTAGTAATTTGGGTTAGTTGACTAGCAACTAATTCCGCCCACTCCTTCAAAACCCGAGATTTTACTTGCTTTCATAAAATTATAAAAAACATAAAAAGAATCTTCCTCAACCCTTAGACCTAATTAGAGTAGCCTTTCACACCTAACGAACACTATTCCCTGTGGAGAACGATCAATCCCCCGTACTTACCACTACACTATACTACATCGGTCAGGTACACTGCCTGGTGGGGTTGTAAGCCTCTTGAGATCCCTCGAGAGGTAAAACCTGTTGTAAGGTTGCAAAACCCACGCATCAAGTTTTTGGCGCCGCTGCCGGGGATCCTCAAGTGTAAGGGTATAGCAAATCTTGATGCGTGGGTTTTGCAACCTTACAACAGGTTTTACCTCTCGAGGGATCTCAAGAGGCTTACAACCCCACCAGGCAGTGTACCTGACCGATGTAGTATAGTGTAGTGGTAAGTACGGGGGATTGATCGTTCTCCACAGGGAATAGTGTTCGTTAGGTGTGAAAGGCTACTCTATTTAGGTCTAAGGGTTGAGGAAGATTCTTTTTATGTTTTTATAATTTTTATAAAAGCAAGTAAAATCTCGGGTTTTGAAGGAGTGGGCGGAATTAGTTGCTAGTCAACTAACCCAAATTACTACAAATGCAAATAAAATAAAATAACAGAAATGAAAAGTGGTGAGAAACTTATGTGTAGAGAAATGTGTTTACTTAGATTTCCTTACTCCCTAACTATCTTTTACCGGTTAATTAGTGTGTATTAGTCGCGTGGATGACGGGTGTATTCCTTAATACCATTCGTGGGGTGGCGTACTTACTTCCCCAAACTCTACAAGCTCCTACTTCACTCCTATGTCGAGCCGGCTAGGAAGCTCCTAACATGGGATCACTAGAATTCGCTTGTGCATTAAATACAACCATAAAAACCTTTAGTACGCGTTTGGTTCATGTTTCTTAAGACGTTCAAGCAAGTTACCGAATAGGAAGTTAGCCAGTTTTCTTAAGCCTAACATAGATAAACAATCATCCAATACAACTAACAACACACTAACAACCAATAATCAATAGCTAGGTTTCATTAGATCTAAGCAAACACAAGATAAAATTAGCCTAACATGTTAAACAAAAGACAAGCATAAGATAGAATCAAACAACACATAGACATATTGAATGATTAATTGATAACTTATCTTTCAATGAAACATGGAAGATCTCAGGGCAAAAAGCCCTGAAAAAGTAGCTAAAATCGTCTTAGGGTTTTATCCCAAAATTCCACACACTAAGCTCTCCCTCAATGACAAAAAATTAGAAAACTATATATAGACTTTGACATCTGACGGCGTCACCTTATGCATTGTGACGCCGTCACCTCGCCGCTTTTAGGGTTCCCGGATGACCATCTTGACGCCGTCCCTCTTTAGCTCTTCAAAAATCCATTCTGGCTTATCAAGGCTTGACGCCGTCGGATCCTAAACGTGACGCCGTCCCCTTATGATTTAAGCCGTGACGCCCTTGATTTAGTTAAAGCGTGACGCCGTCAGAATTCTCATGCAAACTCACTGGCCCGTCATGAGTAAATTTCACATCCAACTTTTCTTGCCAAGGCATGACGCCGTCTGGAGTTAATGTTGACGCCGTCAAAGGTGACTTTCAGCACAATTTTGAGACTTTGCCGTTTTCTTCACTTTTATGCTCCAAAAACGTCCAAAATGCCTCCTTTTCCAGATTTCTCCTCAAAAGTACCTAAAATGACAAAAGGAACGATTTAGGGCAATATTTGATCAAATAAATACGATTTCGGGCTTAAATGACCCCTTAAAAGCGGTACACTTTTCGCCTCATCAAATACCCTTACACTTGAGATTTGCTTGTCCTCAAGCAAATGCGCTTTTATTCTAATCAAAATACAAGTTAGGGGTCATTTAATGCAAACATAAAAGTAATTACAACAAATATTCGTTCCACTTCAATCATAATAAGCACGGAGATTACATACTAGCACCTCACAAGTAGTGTTTAGATACTCACATCTCTCAAGTGTCATCAAAATAAATCTCATAAATGAAAACGGATAATATCTCTCACTACCTGTCATAGCAAATAGATTACCATAGGCTTGGGAAAGGATCGAAAACCTCCTCCACTAGGCGTAAGCACCAAAGATAAACTATCAAAGAGGGCTTTTAAATGGGTTATAACGTTAGGTGTAGGGAAAAGGAAAACACGGTTTTGTTGGATAAAGGATATTTTACTGGTGGCGAGTTAAAAATCTTGATCAATTACATGTACTATACAACGTTGCTAAGCCAAGACTAGACTCGATCTTAAGCTAGAAACCAAAATAACAAAACATAAACATAAAATAAACATAAAATGAAACGGGATGGTAGTCCGTATGTTTTTTTCTACTTTTCTTTTTTTTTTTTTTTTTTTTCATTTTTTTTTCTTTTTTTTTTTTTTTTGCATACACTTTTACCCTACCATCCAAAATGATACATCATAGGGGCATTGCATCCCCTTACACTTGAACTTTTACATAACTTTACAAATAACTATTCTAATGACTCGAATTAAGATAATTGAAAAACTTGGAGTACTTTTAAAACATTTAGCACATATGGGGGTAATAAATATGATGTTCTTCCCCATTACTCCATAACACTAGTACTTTGCCCATGAGTCCCAATCATCCCAAAACAATATGTACAAGGATATGACTCGACTTAGCAACCATGTAATCAATTAGATAATTAACTTGGGTTTAAACAAATGTTGTAACAATAATGCACTAAAAATGAGTGCATACAAGGTAGGCTAAGGCGATTTGGGTGTACATTTTAGTGGGGTGTAACAAATTCTTCCTTTAAGTAAAATGCTTAAAGGTCGAAACGAAAAGATAGGCTCTGAGGGGTGTACTAGGGGTATCGTGTACTAAAAATGAGTACAACGCAAAGGGTGTGGGAGAATTACTTGACCAATGTAGCCAAAGTAATTATAACAAAAACACAGGTGTAAAACAATGGGTTAATCCTAATGCCTCTTATCATGTAGTAAATCTAACTACACGAATGTAGTCTCACTTGTGGCCTTGGAATGGTCCTAACGCAAGTTCTAGAATCTAAGTGCTACCGGTACACACATCATAGCATAAATGCTTTTCCTACCAATTCTAGGGGCGAACCTCACATATTTGGGGGTGGAAAATTTTTTAGTGGTACGGTTTTTGTGCTAGTCATATAACTCCTATCCGTGAGACGCTTATTAGGATCAAAGTTTCACTCCTATATGTTGTAAAAAATTTTAAATTTGGCACTAAAATTACCTTAACAAGTATTTCTCTCAGTTTTATTACACATCTACCATCAAACAAACAAAAATCAAGCGCAATTGTATTCTCTAAAATCGTACTTTTACCCTCCCCTTACACTTAAGATGAACATTGTCCCCAATGTTCAAATAACAAGATGTAAAAGCATAAAGTAAAAGAATGAAATCAAATACTCCCCTGATTCGCTCGTTGGATAATGAAATTACACGGTTAAATCTTCCTCCAAAAGAGAATGTTGAAGCTCCATTACTAATGCATCGCCATAAGCTTGATTCAAAACATTTCCTTGTCCAAAATAACCTGTTGAACCTGAGAAAACAAACACGAAAACCTGCATAACATCGGCGGGATAAAATCTATATATAAGGATATAATGCTTGTGGAATGATAACTTTGCAGATTCCTGGAGATTATAAGTTGGAGATTTTAATAAAAACTTTTTATGAAAACAAAATTTTCAAAAATTTCTGGAAATTAAATCTGACGCCGTCAGGTTATAACCCCTGACGCCGTCAGAAATGACCTAACAAAAATTTTCATTTTAAGTTTCCGGAAAATTTCTGGAAAAACCTTTACCTTACTTCCTGGAAATCCTGCAAAACATCATTATGACTCGATACAAGCATTTGACTCAAACAAATACGAATATGTATGTTAATTCAATATTATTACGATTCATGTTAATTTGTGTTCTAATAAACCGATTTAGATTTCCCTTACACTTATCTTTTGCAAAATACCTTTATATGTAGTTAAGACGAGGTTAAAAACAACATAAAGCATTTTCACAAATTACTTTTGAACATGAATCAATAATGATAAAAATTAAACATACATACGGAACAAATAAAACAAATAAACAAACAAATAAACACACAAAGCAAATAAAATAAATAAAGCTTGGGTTGCCTCCCAAGAAGCGCCTTTCTTTATTAACGAGTCTTGTAGCTAGACTCAAAGTCATGCTACCCTATGTAAGTAAGCTCGTCATCAAGGACGTCTTTAGGGTTAAGCTTGGATTGAAGTTTCCTATTGGTCCGCTCAGTATGATATGTCTTTTCAAACTTCTCTCCATCCGGGTCATACAATGTCATCTTGATATGCCATGACCCATCTCCATCATTGGGTGGTTTATCCCAATTCCACTTATGATCATCTTCCTCACAAATCCACTTATTCATTCCTAGGTTAATTGGCAAAACTCCTAGGAAATCAATCATCCTTCTAAAAACTAGAGGGTCTTCAAATGGATCCAATTCGGTGTCCCTAGCCAAGAGTTGCTCTACCGAACGCGTTCGGTTAACAAAGTCCTCTTCTAGGTAAAATGGGCGTTGGGGTCCTATGAAGTCTCTATCGATCCAAGGTCCATATCTAGATGGTCTCCTATTTAATTCTAACCAATGGGGTGTCGGTTCCTCACTAGTATCATAGGCATGTTTCTTAACATCATAGACTGACCAAGTATCCCCTTCTCCTACCGCTATCTTGGATTCCTTACAATCAATCATAGCACTAGCGGTCGCTAAAAATCCTCTACCTATCAACAAGGGGCATGTAGGGTCGCTAACCATATCAAGGACGTGGAAATCGGCTAAAATGGTTAGTTTTCCAATGTGCACTAACACGTCCTTAACTACTCCAACCGGGTAAGCAACACTTCCATCCGCTAAGCCTATTATCACCTCGGTTTCTTCAAGTTTTCCCAGTTTTAGAGAGGTGTAGAGAGGTAACGGAAGTAGGTTAAGGCTTGATCCAAGATCGGCTAATGTATCATAAGCCTCCGAATTACCGATCTTGCAAGGTAGAACAAATAAGCCCGGATCATCTAACTTCTTAGGTAGCTTGTTTTGAACAAAGGCGGTCCCTTTTTCGCCTAACTTGAGCTTCTTCTCATCAACAACCGGACTTTCAAGGTGGAGCTCCTTGAATTCTTCGTCAAGGTTTTGAGTGGGAGGTGTTTCAACTATGTTGTTGACCAATTTGGATGTCATAACTTCTTGGTCATTTGGAACGACTTGGGTTTGTTTGAAACACGTGCTCATGGAATTGACCGAATAATATTGTGGACAAGAACTAGGGGACGAAACCGATGAAATAGCGTTGACGTTTAGTTTCGGGTTCTTGACCGTGTTGCTAGGGAGTGCTCCCATTTCTCGGTCATTGAGGGCTTTCAACAAGGTGTCAATCTTGTCGGTCATCTCGCTTTGTTTCTGTTTGAAATCGGCTTCAAACTTGGCTAAACGAGCTTCTTGAGATGCCATAAATTGAGACATCAATCCTTCAAAGTTATTGGTACTACCATTGCCGGAAGGATTGTTGTTGAAAGTACGGTTCGAGTTGGAACCGCTTGATTGGAAACGATTAGGTGGGTTGGAAGAATTGATTTGTTGTGAGTTTTGGTTTTGTTTCCACCTAAGGTTCGGGTGATTTTTCCATGAGGGGTTGTATGAATCACCATAATGGTTTGGCTCGGGCTTGAAAGTGTACCACTTGTCTCCCGCTCCGTCGGTACGCGAGGATGCGTAGTCCACAAAAGCTTGTTCGGGGAGTTCCATGCAATCACGAGTGTCGTGGGGACCACTACATAATTCACATGAAGAAGTGATTTTGTTCACTTGGCTTGAAGGTTTAGGAGCCTCGTAGGATTTCATGAGAAACTTGACTTGGTCTTCAAGTTCTACGATCCTACGGTCGGAAGTGCTTGAATTGTTCAAAGGCAAAGATATTGCCTTGACCGTTTTATTCAAATCACGGGGATCACTCCAACTTTCGTTGTCATAAAGAGCAAGATCCTCTAGGAGAGCCCATGATTGTTCCGCACTTAGATCACGTAGCTTGCCACCGGCCGATTGGTCAATGGTTTGCCTCGTGGAGAGATTGATATGGTCATAGAAGATTTGGACTTGGAGCCAAAGTTCTATGCCATGGTGAGGGACTTTTTGGAGTAAGTCCTTGAATCGAGTCCATGCCTCGTAGAGAGTTTCGCCTTGACGTTGTTGGAACATCAAGATATCATTCCTTAGCTTGGTAGTTCTTCCCGGTGGGAAGAACTGAGCAAGGAAACGAGTGGTGAGATCATCCCAAGAGGTAATGGATCCTGCGGGTTGACGTTCTAGCCACTGACTAGCTTGGTCCCGCAAAGAGAATTGGAAGAGACGCAATCGGGTCGTCTCTCGAGTGGCAACATCAAGGTCTATAGAATCAACGATTTTAAGAAAGTCCTTGAGATGTTGATTAGGATCTTCAGAACGAAGTCCATGGAATGCGCATCCGCTTTGCACCAACCGGATGGTGTCGGATCGCAAGGGTGTGATATTGGCTCCTTGAGTGAGCTCAATGGTATTTCGATAGCCATGGTGGCTAGGACGGGAATACTCTCCTAAAGTACGGGCTCTAGGAGGTGGTGGTGGTTGTTGTGGTGGTGGGTTGTGTGGGTTAAGGATATTACCATCTTCCATGATGTCGGACGGTAATGGTTACGAACAAAGACACGAAGAAAATAGATAGACTAAAGAAAACCTAGAAAAATAAAATAAAAATCTCACTAGAAAGGAATCTAGTGAGTAGACCTAATAGAAATAAAAATTCAACCTAAACAATAACTATTCCCCGGCAGCGGCGCCAAAAACTTGATTGTGGGTTTTGCAACCTTACAACAGGTTTTACCTCTCGAGGGATCTCAAGAGGCTTACAACCCCACCAGGCAGTGTACCTGACCGATGTAGTATAGTGTAGTGGTAAGTACGGGGGATTGATCGTTCTCCACAGGGAATAGTGTTCGTTAGGTGTGAAAGGCTACTCTATTTAGGTCTAAGGGTTGAGGAAGATTCTTTTTATGTTTTTATAATTTTTATAAAAGCAAGTAAAATCTCGGCGTTTGTTTTATTTTCGTATGAAAGAGTGGGCGGAATTAGTATAGCGCTAGAAGGAGAAAAGTAAGGAAATCTAAGTACACTTTTCTTCCCAAAATTCCACTACACTTTTCGAGGGATAAAAAATCTTGCGGGAATACTTTAGACAGCGGTACAGTTAATCGGTCTTCGAGAATATTCAGGATGATCAAATAAGTACCCTTAATCGGTCACGCGGGTAATACTCTCCTAAAGAATATTCAGGATGATCCTTTTGCAACCTTACACCGAGATTTTACGAGCCTGACTCTACCCTATATGTTGTAAAAAATTTTAAATTTGGCACTAAAATTACCTTAACAAGTATTTCTCTCAGTTTTATTACACATCTACCATCAAACAAACAAAAATCAAGCGCAATAGTATTCTCTTAAAATCGTACTTTTACCCTCCCCTTACACTTAAGATGAACATTGTCCCCAATGTTCAAATAACAAGATGTAAAAGCATAAAGTAAAAGAATGAAATCAAATACTCCCTGATTCGCTCGTTGGATAATGAAATTACACGGTTAAATCGTCCTCCAAAGAGAATGTTGAAGCTCCATGACTAATGCATCGCCATAAGCTTGATTCCAAAAAACATCTCCTTGTCCAAAATAACCTGTTAAACCTGAGAAAACAAACACGAAAACCTGCATAACATCGGCGGGATAAAATCTATATATAAGGATATAATGCTTGTGGAATGATAACTTTGCAGATTCCTGGAGATTATAAGTTGGAGATTTTAATAAAAACTTTTTATGAAAACAAAATTTTCAAAAATTTCTGGAAATTAAATCTGACGCCGTCAGGTTATAACCCCTGACGCCGTCAGAAATGACCTGACAAAAATTTTCATTTTAAGTTTCCGGAAAATTTCTGGAAAAACCTTTACCTTACTTCCTGGAAATCCTGCAAAACATCATTATGACTCGATACAAGCATTTGACTCAAACAAATACGAATATGTATGCTAACTTATTATTATTATGATTCATGTTCATATGTGTTCTAATAAACCAATTTAGATTTCCCTTACACTTATCTTTTGCAAAATACCTTTATATGTAGTTAAGACGAAGTTAAAAACAACATAAAGCATTTTCACAAATTAGTTTTGAACATGAATCAATAAGAATAAAAATTAAACACACATACGGAAACAAATAAAATCAAACAAACAAATAAATAAACACACAAAGCAAATAAAACAAATAAAGCTTGGGTTGCCTCCCAAGAAGCGCCTTTCTTTATTAACGAGTCTTGTAGCTAGACTCAAAGTCACGGGGTCTACGTTTTTCCGTTTTGCTTCTCAATTGCCCCTCTAATCATCCTAACAACCTCCATATCAATTTTGTATTTAGGTCCAAGGTTTAAGCAATCTTTATAATAAAGGCTTCTCTTATTCCAAACATGGTCCATGCCTTTTTCTTTATCCTCTTCATTGATGTCCTCAATCGCACCAATGTTGTCCATGTCAAATCGAGGCACAAAACGAAATTCTTTAACCCGATAAGGCATCCTATATGTGATCCTATCTATGTGATTAGAAAACTGAACCGTGCCTTTCGAACGGTCATACCTTAAATTGGATGCTTCGATAAATGGCTTACCTAACACAACGCGAGATAGGCGGCAGTCAACAACACTTGCCATATCTTCTAAAATCATGAAGTTGGTGATAAAGGTAAAGTTCCCAACAAGGATATGTATGTCCTTAATCCTTCCAACGAAGTTGCAAACTCCGCCTGGACATTTGGGGTCCATCCTAGGCTCAAGTGGTGTATTTATGATTTGGCTATAAAGGCCTGAGGACATAACGTTGATTGGGGATTCACAGTTAATGTAAGCATGCTCAACGTATTGATACCCAATCATACATGGTATCTTCACATTCCCGGGATCACCTCTCTTAATCTTTGGGTCAATTCTAACAAAAGGTGGTCGAGGGTTATCAACTAGGTTGTTATAGTAAGCAATCTCCTCCTTAGTGGGGTATTCGTTGAAACAATCATCCAACCTAGGATCTACCTTTACTTCCTCAATTTTCTCAACCAACTTATCAACCGTAAGATTATTACGTACTAAGTAATTATCTGAGTATATGGCGGTCCCTAAGTTGTTCAAGGCATAATCAAGCTCAATATCAATCACTCTACTGAGCTCCCTGAGCTCACTAATCTCATTCTCAAGTTGGCTACGCAACAAAGCTACTTCGCCAGGTGTAAGGGGTGGATTCGCGTTTTCCATAATGGCAAACTGAATAGTCAATGAGAATTTGTTACGAACAAAAGCACAAAGAAAATAGATAGACTAAAGAAAACCTAGAAAAATAAAATAAAAATCTCACTAGAAAGGAATCTAGTGAGTAGACCTAATAGAAATAAAAATTCAACCTAAACAATAACTATTCCCCGGCAACGGCGCCAAAAACTTGATGCGTGGGTTTTGCAACCTTACAACAGGTTTTACCTCTCGAGGGATCTCAAGAGGCTTACAACCCCACCAGGCAGTGTACCTGACCGATGTAGTATAGTGTAGTGGTAAGTACGGGGGATTGATCGTTCTCCACAGGGAATAGTGTTCGTTAGGTGTGAAAGGCTACTCTAATTAGGTCTAAGGGTTGAGGAAGATTCTTTTTATGTTTTTTATAATTTTATGAAAGCAAGTAAAATCTCGGGTTTTGAAGGAGTGGGCGGAATTAGTTGCTAGTCAACTAACCCAAATTACTACAAATGCAAATAAAATAAAATAACAAAAATGAAAAGTGGTGAGAAACTTATGTGTAGAGAAATGTGTTTACTTAGATTTCCTTACTCCCTAACTATCTTTTACCGGTTAATTAGTGTGTATTAGTCGCGTGGATGACGGGTGTATTCCTTAATACCATTCGTGGGGTGGCGTACTTACTTCCCCAAACTCTACAAGCTCCTACTTCACTCCTATGTCGAGCCGGCTAGGAAGCTCCTAACATGGGATCACTAGAATTCGCTTGTGCATTAAATACAACCATAAAAACCTTTAGTACGCGTTTGGTTCATGTTTCTTAAGACGTTCAAGCAAGTTACCGAATAGGAAGTTAGCCAGTTTTCTTAAGCCTAACATAGATAAACAATCATCCAATACAACTAACAACACACTAACAACCAATAATCAATAGCTAGGTTTCATTAGATCTAAGCAAACACAAGATAAAATTAGCCTAACATGTTAAACAAAAGACAAGCATAAGATAGAATCAAACAACACATAGACATATTGAATGATGAATTGATAACTTATCTTTCAATGAAACATGGAAGATCTCAAGGCAAAAAGCCCTGAAAAAGTAGCTAAAATCGTCTTAGGGTTTTATCCCAAAATTCCACACACTAAGCTCTCTCTTAATGACAAAAAATTAGAAAACTATATATAGACTTTGACATCTGACGGCGTCACCTTATGCATTGTGACGCCGTCACCTCGCCGCTTTTAGGGTTCCCGGATGACCATCTTGACGCCGTCCCTCTTTAGCTCTTCAAAAATCCATTCTGGCTTATCAAGGCTTGACGCCGTCGGACCTATAACGTGACGCCGTCCCCTTATGATTTAAGCCGTGACGCCCTTGATTTAGTTAAAGCGTGACGCCGTCAGAATTCTCATGCAAACTCACTGGCCCGTCATGAGTAAATTTCACATCCAACTTTTCTTGCCAAGGCATGACGCCGTCTGGAGTTAATGTTGACGCCGTCAAAGGTGACTTTCAGCACAATTTTGAGACTTTGCCGTTTTCTTCACTTTTATGCTCCAAAAACGTCCAAAATGCCTCCTTTTCCAGATTTCTCCTCAAAAGTACCTAAAATGACAAAAGGAACGATTTAGGGCAATATTTGATCAAATAAATACGATTTCGGGCTTAAATGACCCCTTAAAAGCGGTACACTTTTCGCCTCATCAGTTAATCTATCTTTAATCAATTGAAAGTAATGCAATTTGCTTCGAATGTAAACCTTGTCATCATATTCCTATATTAATAAACAAAAAGTTATATATAACAAGCAATACCATAAAAACAAGCAATTTAGAAAATAAAACCAAACACACATAATAACACTAATATAGAGGCAAATAGTAAACATGACCCGCAAAGAACTTAGTATTCTAACAATGAAGTATCAAAGTCTAATAATAGCAGAACCAGAATATCATAAGCCTCTCACTAAAAAACTGTAATGTTTAATCATTCTCTAAATTCATACTAGCTTTTCACATTACTCAAGTGACAGAAACTCCACCAATTCATTTGAGGATATGTAAAGACAACTAAACTTTTATAAAATGCTATTAGACTTTTATGTATGTTTGTAAGACCAAGTTATGTTATTAGACTTTTATGTATGTTTGTAAGACCAAGTTATGTATGTTTCTGGTAATTTGTTAGTGAATTATGTTATTAGACTTGGTAATGTTCAATTCCATTTTGGTACATTGTATTTTGACTTCTAAAAGTCAATTTCTAAGTCATATTTATGCTTCTTTTGGTACCCAATTTGGTAAATTGTAGTTTGACTTCTAAAAGTCAATTTCTCAGTTATGCTTGAAACCATATTTGCACAAAAAACAGACATACAGATACATTACTCACTTTACCACATGTGAACCTTATTTAGTCAAATTCACAAAAGTCAAAGTCTCCTAGCATTCAATTCCATTTACCCATATCTGCACAAACATACAGATACATTACTCACTTTACCAACCTAGCATTCACTTCCATTTACTCTTGCCTTGACTATTTTGAGACTAAAAGGGTCTTTAAATTAACTTGAATACACACAACATATACCCAAAAAAAAACTGTCAACACCAAAAACTTTATCAAAAGTACTCAACAATGACTTCCAAGCCAGACATCATTGAAATTTTATTTGATTCACCATCATCTGATGAGCTCATGTCTCCCCAACCACCATGGAATTTACCATACAATTATTCAAGCTCAATTAACAAAATAACAAAGAAAAGGGTTGATGATTCAAACCCAGATTCCAGCTCTTAACTTAGCTCTATTCCTAGCTATGTGTCTAGTTATCATTCAAGCTCTGAAGATGATCAAGCTCTATCAAAAAGTCCAAAAAAGTGTACAAGGTCAGTCACTGCTCATGTTCAAACTCATTCTCTTTCAATACCAGGTAAAAGGCTTCAAGTTCTAGGGCTTGCAAATGAGCACACTTGGGCAGGAATAAAAGGGAGAGGGAAAATTAGCATGCCAGACACCAAAGGGAAAGGGAAAAAGAGCATGGGGTAGCTTCTTAGGTTTACTATGCATGACTTAATCTTTTGATGGTACTTGAACACGTTCTATGTATGATGGTAGTAATGTAATATGCATCTATGTATGCAAGTACTTTGTAATGTAGTAAAAGTTAAATGCTAGTAATGTAATATACATCTATGTATGCAAGTATGATGGTACTTGCAAGCTCTAAGGATATCTCACATCCTTAAATACATTTCCATATGTGAAAATAGACTTCCATTACAACATTGCACAGTCTTACATCCTCACACTAATAGTAGTCTCATCTTTCATGACTCACCAATCATTTTAAATGACTTCATCTTCATCCTTATTATACCGATTATCTTTAACAGAAAACTATTCTTATGATATCTACATGCCTTAACTATTATAAGACTAGCTAAGTTCATCCATGAACCAGCCATCCTAATTAGTAAAGGTTTTCAATATAAAGGTATATAGCCATCTGTTAACCCAAACCAAAGCACGTATTTCTCAATTCCAAACAAACAAACAGACACACTACTGACATTTGTTAACCATTACCTTCAATATAACAGCCTCCAATTTTACTCCTTATTCCACTCTACTTACTTGATCAGGGGTGTTTGGATGACCTTATTACAATCAAACACATAACCAAACATAGATCTTATTTAAGGGAACTTTATCGGATTATCTTATTTATTGGATTTATGATCTTATTTGCTCATGAAAAACCTCATAAGCTCATTTTTTCAGCATGTCAGCTTATCAATTTAACCTTATGGACTTATTTAAGTCCATAACCTCAACTTCATAATCTCATAAGCCCGAAAAGACCAAACTTAAGAGATTTTCCAAATTCAAATAAGCCTATAAGCCCAAAAAAATAAGCTAATCCAAACACACCAAACACAGAAATAAATTAAGCACATAAGCTAATCCAAACACACCCTAAAATAAGCACACATACTACTTTCGAGCCGTTCAAGTTGATTATACTAAGCTTATTACACAAATAAGCTAACCCAAATTCAAATTCAAACTTCTACTGCGGTTATTACACAAATAAACATATACGACAACCAATTAAAGGAAAAACTTACCATTGGTATGAACAAAATTGAAAGAATCACGGTTTTGACAGTGTGTGTGGATTTGTGTGTGTAAATCCATGTTTGAACTGATAATCTATAAAGAAAATAAAATTAAACTAATTTAAAAAATAAAGCAAATCAAAAGATTTGATTTAGTTTTGAAGATTTTGGTAGTTTCCAAGGTTACTTTTTCAGTACCGTTCGCACATTAGCGGCAATTCGCACACCTAAGTTCGCACATTTGTTTAAAAAAATCAAATGGCACGTGGGGTATAATGGTCGGCTGAAAGTAATTGCAAATGATTGGTGTTGTACTTTATGTCTGACCACGTGTCAACATATTTGTGGAGTCGCACATTCGCACATGACCTTTTTGGGAATGGGCATTATTTTTATACTTTTTTTTTAAAAAAAGGTTAAATTTTTATACCATTTTAGAAATTAGCTCTAATATTTATACATGCGGATATCTTGGCTACAAATCCTTCACAAAAAATACACTAGCAATGAATCAGGGACCTACAAAAAAGAATCAAGACCCACAAAAAGAATCAAGGCCCACATTTATAGCATAAAATTATAGCCAATTAGGGTGGGAGGAGTGACTTCGGGTATACTAGCGGGTTGGAGCGGGTTTCGGGCGGGTATGGTTGCCGCCTATGCGGGCTCAAGTGGAGGGCTGGACTTGCGAGTTACATACTCGCTGCGGGAAGAAGAAGAAACAAGTGATGTGAACGTTTTAAGGGTGTGTTTGTGAAATAATTTTGAGAGGGTTGGAGGAATGATGGTTGCCAGTAAAAAATGTTAGATTGAGGGTTGGAGGGTTGAAATGAGGTGGAGAAATTTGATTGGTTAAAGTTTGGGAGGGTTGGAGGGTAAAAGATGATCACTCCTCCCACCCTTAGTTACAAAAAATTGTAGCTAATATATTCCCTTTTATACATTTGCCCATTGCAAATTTGCAACAAGCTCACTGTAATGAACAAATGCAACAAATAAATATATGATTTATACACGTGTCTTTTAGTTGTTTAATATTTTAACTAATTCTGTAATTATAAGAAATTAAATTATGTGGTTTTATAAATGGCACAGACCTGGACCCGATTTACCCCAACCCGACTAACCCGAGTTCAACTAGGGTCGGGTTCGGGTATGTTATTTTTAACATCGACCTGGCTTTGAACCGACCCGAATTGACTCGAACCCGACCAACCCAACCCGATTAACACCCCTAATTGTCATGATGCATTAAGAGATATCTCCTTGACATTTCTAATTTGTAGCATGGTTTTGTTGATCACATCTCTTATTTGACTCGTGCAAGTTGACATTTGTTATGCAAAGTAAAAATGTGTTTGCTCAAATGTTAGCTAATTAGACATCAAGCACCCGTATATTTCAGGGGATGTTTGTTTTTTTAAAAATACTTCTTATTGTTTTTTAAAAAAAAACTTCTTATTGTTTTTTAAAAAATACTTCTTATTGTTTTTTTCATTTTTAGTAAAAATGTATTAGGTCTTACTCGTTAAAAGGTGAAAGAAGTATCTTATTGTCTCTTAATAGCCTATACATTAGTTTCTACTTTTTTTTTTTTTTTTTTTTTTTTTTTTTGTAATTTTGTTTTTCCGTTAATTATATTTATACTTTTTTTCTTTTTCTTAGTTATAAATAATTAAATATACATACTTTTTCTTGTTTTACAAAAACGTAACTCAAAATGTGTTACAAATTTGGGACCTAAACACAGATATATGTATAATAAACATTTACACACATTGATCGATTTGACATAAATATAAGATTGACATTGTTGAAACATTTAATGAGAATTTTCTTTTAAAAATTCAAAGTTTTTAAATATAAATTGCAAAATTTGACATCATTCAAACATTTATCAGATCAAAAAACAAACAACGTTATATGATTCAGATTCAAACTTTTCAAACACCTCTTAACATGAATAAGCGATAGTCACTTAACACTTAAAACATCTTAATAAAACAAAAAACACAAAATATTTGTGACACTCTCTAATATGGCAAGCACTTTAGTACTTGTGGATATTCGCATTATTCTAATTATTATATTTCAATAGAAAAACAGTCTTTATAAATAATAATTATAATATATTTTTCGAGAGATACATGATTAATTAACTGATGATGAATTTATAAAAACTAACCACCCTTTAATTTTTTTAAAAAAAAAAAAAAAAAAAAAAAAAAAAAAATAAAAAAAAAAATGATAATAATAATAATAATAATAATAATAATAATAATAATAATAATAATAATAAATTACCCACGTATTTGCACGAAATACTCTTTGCGACACTATTTGATGTACTCTTTACATGCAGCTTTTGTTTACGAAATAAGATGTCGACCATTATGAAAAACGTATATTATTAATTATGCTCGATACAAACACAAGTGTGCTGGGACAGAAAAGGAAATGCAACCAATAATTTGGGACATGTTTACGATCCTTATCGATTGTGTAAATCAACTGTTCAATTTCTTGTCTTCCTACTGCAAATTTGGGACATGTTTACGATCCTTATCGATTGTGTAAATCAACGGTTCAATTTCTTGTCTTCCTACTGCAACAATGTACTCGATATAGTACAACAAGGTTGCCCACGTTTCCTATTAGCAACTCTAATGACACAACTTTTAACCAAATGGTAATGTTGGATTAAGACCGATACCAAACAAGTATTGTGGAAGAATGTTGAACGCTCAATACTATAGTGAGACAACTTGCACGCTAGTACAATGAGAGATGTAGAACCTAGCCAACGGTTGGCAAGACCATTGATATCACGCGAACTATGAACATCAAGACGTATTTGCCCTCATTTAAAGGTTTTGAAAAGTCCTCACAAATTAGAGTGTCGAAGCAAAACCCAATCCTGATTGAGTTTGGTAAATGTGATAAATTGAGCGGGTTATTGTATCCTGTGAGGTCAAAACGGGTCATTTTTTAAGCCGTCAAACAGGTCATTTTCTATGCCGTCAAAACTGCTATGGTCAAAACCGGTATTTTCCAGCTTTACCAATCACAATAATACTAACTTCCTAAATACGGAGTAATTAGCAACGCAACTCCAGTCTCTATCCATTACAGTATTAGTCGGTGACAATAGCCGCATCCCACCCCACTCACTAATAATAACACCAACATCGTTCCACATTCTTTTCCACAGACCACAGCCACCATCTATCTCAAATTTATGCACATCGTTGGTTGACGTGGTGACAGAGAGGAACGGCAAGGGGAGGGTGTCACGAACCAGGGATGTTGACAACCTACGAGTGTTGTTAGCATCCTAAATATGTGTTATTATATCAAGAATAACAAATGTTATAACCTGATATACATAAAGATTTTAACCACAGTTTTTGAAAAGTAAATATTTAGAAAGTTAAAATATAATGTCGCGTAACTCTCTTATTAGGTCAACAAAATAGCCAATTAAATTACAAATAACACATGTCAACATAATAAACTAACTGCAAATGTGATTGTTCGAAGGAAAAAAAAAACTTGGCTATTATCATCGATAGTGGATGATATTCAAAAAAGCATGAAGGACCTAAAAGGTGACTTGTAACGAACTGTGGGACCGTTTAATCCAGGATTTTTTTTTTTTTTTTTTTTTTTTTTTTTTTTTTTTTTTATAACGGCTTGTTAATTGTTAGTAGTTCAGGTATCAGTGACATCCAATTGTGCAGTATACTGACCCTGAACTCCGCCTGTACTTTCTCCTATTCTGCCTGAAGGGGTAAAAGTCTTGAGTGGGACTCGAGCTTGAGACCTTCCATAACCAAACCTCCCCTCCCCAAGCCCCTAAAGAATCTTGGTGGCCTACTTAGCTAGCCCAGTTGGTGGCCAGCTTGAGACCTTCCCTAACCCAGTTTAATCATCGTCGCTCAGATCTTTTTTTTTTTTTTTTTTTTTTTTTTAAATAAATAAAACCATCTGGTCGGTTTCCTTAATAAAACCCCAGTTTCAGTATTTATGTCATAACTTACACTACTAGAATTTGGTATCATCAACATACATTCCGTCAGTTCAATTAACATACCAGCCTGACTTATGTCCAGCAACCGAGTTAAATAACTTGAACCTTTTCACTAGAGAGGCCAAAATAAAAAGTACATATTTGATTTCATTATTAAGGAGATGTTTGGTTTAAGGGTCTTGAACTGTGAATCGAATGAAAGTCAAAACATTAGAATTGGTTTAAGATTTGGTAGTTGGATCAATGAAAACAGTTACTTTTTGAAACCTTTCATAATAGCTAAGATTGGGAGGGATTGGGTAAAATTGTGAGGCCCAAATTCTCTGTCTTTCTCTTTCTTTCACTTTTATTACAGTATAAAATATTATTTTTTAATTTAATTATTTTTAATAACTTTTTAAATTTTATTTTATTAATAAAATATAATTTTCTCCTTCCTCATTTTCTTTCAAACCTTTCCTAAATCCAAATCCAATTCAAATCCCACTTACAAACCAAACGCCACCTAAGAAGTAGAGATAACAGAGGAATTGACAGAAAATAAAGCCAAAAGGACCACCCATGATGTGCTATAGAAGAACATCAAGCTCTTGGTTTTAACGGACCGTCAAGCCCTCTAAACTCATAGGCCATAAACAGCTCATATTTAAATCTCTTTAGCTTCAAGATAGAAGAACAAAAGGCTGAACAGTAACAAAATGAGAAAATTTCGAATAAAAATCATTTAAATTATAAAGACAAACCTTATACGAGAAGACTTCAAGCCATGGTTTCAAACAAGCAAACACAAGGCAAAAACCAAATAAATTTGTGGTGCAACAGAAACCAACATCAAAAGACTCGATTTGTAGATAAAATATGACAAACTTTTATATTAACTTTTTTTCCTTAGCATAGAAGAGACTCGCTACCCTCATTAGAAGGGTGGGTCGAATTTTCCAATTACAAAGGGTACCCGTAACGTCTAATATCTCTTGTGAAGAAAGGATGCCTTAAAGCTTCCCTAGCCTTAAGCCGTTCTGATGGGTCAAACCGCAAGAGCCCCTGCAATAGATCGATCAGGACTCCGGCTGAGTGATCCACATGCTGCATTACCAGATTCTACATTTGAAAGAAAAAAAAATTAACAGCACAAAGTGAACAGAAAAATATACACCCCTATATCTCATCTAAAGTGCAATGTATTCATTTAAGGTGTGTTTTACGTCTGAATGGTTTTGGTATGGCTTTTATGCCTTGCTTTTAGCTGCCTGCTAATATTTTGAATTGAGACTGTGCAACAATGTATCAGACCAATCTAATAACAACTTGCTATGATGTCCACATAATTACTTTGAACTACCACTTAAAGTTAAGGCTTCTTAATTACCTGCAGACGTGGGAGTTTCCACACCGCTCTCATACTTTCTCTTGAGGTTGCACCTTCAGGCCAATCTAATCGAGCACCCCTTCTAAAATATTTTTCAGACCGACGACTGCAAAGGTTCAGGGCTATGTAAGGAGAGAAAAAAAAAAAAAAAAAAAAAAAAAAATAAAAAAAAAAAAAAATTGCATCCAAATAACTATTGTTACTAATAAAGTATATCTTACTCGGCTCTCATAATCATATGCTGAGGTAGCGGCCCAAGAACTCTCTCCATCATAGCAAGATGTTCCAAGTTCTCATGTGTCTGGAACAAAGCCTCGCCCTAATTGCAAATGAGCAAATTGAGTAAATATATTAGAAAGCAAATATTAAATCCTTGCTACCAACATCAAATGCAAAAGAGAAAAGTTAGAGGCAGGTTTGGGTCAAATGGTAGTTATTGGTATGTGTCAACTTCAAACAGGTTGAGTTGACTGCAAAGATGGTTTTCCAAATATTTAATTTTTTTATAATTAAATATTAGGTTATTGCAATAATAGTCTAAATTTCTTAGACAAAAATGATTTACAGTTTGTATGTATTATTATTATACATTTTGGACAACTTTTGACTCTTCTAACCTATTCGACTCATTTGACTAGTTTTCATTTTAACTTAACTTTTTGATTTAACCTGTTTGACGCATTAGAGTTTAAACATCACCCAAATCGACCCATGAATAATGAAAGGGCTCAAAATGTCCAACTTTAAGAAAAGTACAGTTACAGAAGGTATCCCAGTTGAGACTTACAGAGCAAAGTTCAACAAGTATGCAACCGACACTCCATAAATCGCACGGATAGTTCCATCCAAGGCCTGTGTACAATAAAACATTGAATTCAAAGTATATATAAATGCTACGCCACATGAAATCAGAGTAGACGAGACTAACCCAATATAACCTCTGGGGCCCGATAATGGCGTGTTGATACAACATAGCTGTGATCCTGGTGTTCAAATGTAGTACTCCCAAAATCAATGAGCTTAATAGCACTTGATTTTGGCAAATTCTTGAAGTAAGAACTATCTTTTCCAGATCGCGGGATAAACTTGAGTATATGAAAGTAAAGAGAAAACAGCTATCAGAAGTTTGTTCACTAATTAGATACTAAGAAACAAAATATAGCATCAATGTAATTGCTAAAACATCCTTTAAGCACATAAAAAAACCCATTGTATTTACAAACGAAAGGTACCAAATTACTTCAAATATGCATGATCCAAATGTTGTCAGATGGCATAAAAATGCAGGATGTATGGTCATGAGAAATAACAAGTCAGCGGGTCAATGTGCAAATATAAGAGGTGAAAATGTAAAAAGTAAAAGGGTGAAATGAAAATATTAGGAAAAATCCTAAGCTCTACATCTCTAATGACTAATTAACAATGTAAACTTAGACACAAGTAAAAACTATAAATAACTCATATATGTCGCAGATGATACCTTATAATCTGGGACCTTAATGTAATCTGATGAAACCAGAAGAATGTTTTCCGGTTTTAAATCGGTATGTATAAGGCGTAGATCATGCATAACTGCAACAAAAAGATCAAGCAGAAATTAGACATCTAGAAAAAAAGATGGTGATATACATTAGTACGGAGTAATACACAAAGACGAAAAGAAATATAACAGTACGCAGTTTCAATGAGAGGCGATATGGCATATATGACTATATGAGCATTCAAATAACAGGCATTCATCATAAAGACACATCTTGCATGCACATTTACAAAAAGAAATGACAGAAAACAAATTAAAAAAATGGTACTAGTTTTTGCACACACATGCTACAGATTCCAAAAGTTGTCTCGCAAACTCCCGAACAAGATCAATGGGAAATGAACGATAGTTGTTTTTGCGGAGAAAATCATATAAGCTTGGACCAAGCTTCTCAAAAACCTGTTAAGACCATTTAAACCCATCCGCAAGGTTTTAACTCACAGGAAATCGAAGCATGACGGACATAGCGTCCTTCTCGTTGCAAATTAAACAAATTGCAAACACCAATAGATACTTACGATACAAATATGATTACGATAGTCAAACCAATTCCGTATTTGCACACAACTGCAAAAATAAAACCGCTTACACCACCATGGCTTTAATTTCTACAACCAATAATTTAATAGAAATAAAAGAGACACATACCGTGAGCCACCAACATCATGCCTGGCAAGCTTTTGTAAAACGTCGATTTCAATCATTGCAGCTTCACGATACTTGCTTATTGAACGGACAATTTTAATTGCTACAGGCTCTTTCTTTTCATTGTCCAAACACTCCAAAACTTGCCCAAAAGTACCTATGTTGATTTCATCAATAAAATCACAAAGATGATTAGTTACAACTCCAGAAAGAAAAACAAACAGAAACAGAAATTCGGTTTCTAAGATTATGTTGATGATGCATAATACTAGACAATAACTAACCTTCGCCCATTTTACTCAATATCCTATCTGCAATTGAGAAACAAAGCATTGTCAATGCATGACGTTTACACGTAATCAATCAGATGAAGTAAACTATAAAACAAAGTATATGCAAAAATATACTAATTACATAAGATATCATAATCAATAATCATTTTATATAAAACAGTTGTGTCGGTCAAAAAAGCCTCAAAATTATTGCCCCATTACCGTGCTGAATAAAAACATGGAAAACAGGATGACCCGGGGACCTAAACTATTAACCAATGATTTTTAGACAGCTACAGTGTACTTACATCGAGGAGTGATATTCTCTCCCACTGCAAAAGTATAGTGGCCTTCTTTATCATCTGGTCTCCATGGAGGAGAACCATTGTGAGGTATTCCTTTGTAATAAATTGAAGAATAAGAAAAAATGGGGACAGCCCCGTTTACAAAATCCTGCCTGCAGTATACAGGGGGAGGTACCTGAGTCAGAAACAAGCATCGAGGCATCAGAAATGAGCAATGACATCTAAAAAACACACTTTCGTAAATCTATCGATATATACTCCTATGGATCCAAGTTATAAGCTTGTATGACAACCAACCAACTACCCCATTACTCTAGGCTTATTAATTCAGAGTTTCATATCTGAAAAGAGTACTAGAAATTCGCATCTCCTGTAACAATGAGAACAAAATAGTTCTAGTTTCCATACAAGGTGGTGTCTGGGATTGCTTATTTTTAGCTTATCTTTATACTGAAGCAGTTTTGTATCATACAACTGCTTATCTGCTTGTTTACAGGTAGAATAAGAAGTTTTTCATACCCTGCTTGTTTCAAAACGCTTATTTGAGACGAAATTTGAATTATTCTTTTACCATCATATCTAATCTAGAACTTTTTTAAACGGATATGATTAAACTTTTTCAACAAACTATCGTTTTTATCTAGTATATCGCATATTTACAAAATAAGCAAATCCTAACACTATTTCATGAACTACTTATTTTTACGCAGAAAATATATTTCCATCCACGGGCACACGCATCTTTCTGTACAAGTCGCTCGTAGATCTAGGCTTACTACGCTTTTCAGATCCATAACCATATCATATACATAATCTATCCATATTAAGATAAAATCATGTAAAAACAGATCTAATTCCTAAATCTAATCCCAAGTTTATACAAAGCTCGAATACGCCTTCTATATAATTTACACAAATTCCTATCAAACTAATCTGTAAAATTACGCGACATCGCAAATAATCAAAAAAATTCACTAAAAGCATATAAAACTCAACCTTCTAAACAAAATTTATAATAACTGATGACGTCATCAATCACTATTTAAAATTAAGAAGATCAAAAGCACAAATTTCACATAATTCACAAACAGAATAACAAAAAAAATTATAAAAAAAATTGATGACGTCATCAATCAGTATTAAAAAATTTATAAAATTTATAAGACCTTGTTTGGATGAATGAGATGATTCTCAACAACATCCCAATCCAATCTAGGCCGTTTTCTGGGCCTTTTATCCATAATTCTATGCGGAAACTCCATTATTCGCTGTGTTTCCATCACCTTACACGATCTGTTAACTCAATTCTCGAACACATGCGTTCAATTTTATAAATTTTTGATCCAATTGTTATAACTTATGATTTGGGGGAAAATGAAGCCCTAGATTTTTATTTGGGGGAAAAGGATTGGAAATGAAAAAAAAGTAACTGTGGTTGAGTTTGGGGGTTGGGTGTTTGGCACGTGATTAGTGGCTTTAAGGGCACGTGACGTGGATTTCGAGTGTTTCCTTTTTCTTCTTTTGCTTTTGCTCTTGGTTATCTATGACTATTTGATTGGGCTTGCTAAACGAATTTGCAAAGATAAGTTTGGCCCATGTGTCTGGCTTCTAAGTTCTGACAAAGATATATGTCCATTCTTTAGCCGACTATATGTCTATATCCACATGTTTTCAGTTTTATCTTTACATAAAACTATATGGCTTATATGCATTACGGCGGTTTGTATTATGTAACCAAAATTTGACGAAAAATATTTTTTATCAAATGTTTTTGGTGATAATGATTTTACGCATTGCAAGAATTTTAAGGAATAACTTTTTCGCACGCTATTTCATAGTAAAATGTCAAATATACATGTGCATCACGATAAATGTCGTATATCCATCGGTGGTGGGAGTCAAAAGAAGATATTACTCACAAGAAGATTGGATGATGGAGGGGATGACCTTCCTCCATCTTTCAAGCCAACGTAGTAGATTCTCCGGTAATTGTTGATGCCAAAATAGCGGGATATCTAATCCGCATAATATATGTGGAAGGAGGAGTAGCCACATAAATTTCCACATATATCATGTATGAACCGTGCTTCAAGTCACTCGATCCGTATATTCAAGGTAAGTTACAGACAACAAGAGTCCCTATGGTAGGGTTCTCCCAGGAAATCTCTTAGTAGAAGAAATCACCCAGTGGCGGACCTAGAACTTAGAAATAGGGTATGCACTACAGAAAAAATATAAACATGGGCTTTGAATTTTGTATATACAACTGAACGTCTGGACTTTTCTCTAAGGAAGGGTATGCAATCATTTTTTAAAGGGTGTGCACTTTTGATATTTGTCCTTATAAAAAAATATTTTTACTATATTTCACACTAGGAAATTTTTGTATAGGGTGGGCAAGTGCATACCCACATGTCAACACACGTCCGCCCCTGGTTACACCCCGTGCCCGCTTAAACCAAAAACTTTGAACTTTTACGCGGAAACGCTTGACTTTTACGGACATCTTGTTACTCTTTTGACCATTTATAAAAATCTATAAACATTCAGACCTTGATACTATTTTTAAATAAAACTAGATTCAATTACCTTCAAAACGACGGGTGGTGCGACCCGTAACGACTTATGGTTTAAAAGATATGATTTTTCGAAAATCGCCAAAAACAGAAAATACATCCCAACCGCCGGTTGGGCTCCTCAGAAAGTCCCAACCGCCCAGGTTGAGATCTCAACTGCCGGTTGGGCTTCTCAGAAAGTCCCAACCGCCCCGGTTGAGATCCCAGCCGCCGGTTGGAGTCTGCAACTTCAAATACTTTTCGTTTCTAGCCCGTTTTCACTATATACAACCCATACGACTTCCACAACACCTCAAACTTAACCAAAATCATTAACTAAACATATCAAATCTATTTCACAATCACTTAACCCATTTACAACCCAAAATGGGTATATTTACACTTAATCCAAACGCCCCTTTAACTTGAACTATAAACACATAAAACATACTTTGACACAATGGTTGACCACCAAATCGTTAGGACAACCTTAACATACAATTTGCCATACGACTACACTTTACCAACCAATAAAAGACCAACGGGGGTACAAACTTTACACTTGAGCTCGGTATTCTACCTAAGCTCCTAAACACATACTACCTTGATCTTGCATATTCAAATCCTTAATCCATATATTCCAAGCCATCCATAACAACATGTCCACCTACAAAATGGTTAGACAACTAAACCATAAGCTTTCGCTTAGTAAGTAACTAGATTAACATATGAATAACACGTTAATCCACATATATGCAACACGAATACTTCAACCATTAAGCACATATGGTCATAATCGAATTAAGCACATAATCATCACAACATACCTTAACCATTCCATACTCATAATCTATCACTTGAGTTGGCTAACTAGGCAAATCACCTATCAAGGCCACACTCACTAATTCAAAGCTATCAACTATAACATTCATACTCATAATCACATAATATGCAAACAAGCATATTAAACACATATCAATCGAGTTACTTACCTTAGCTTCCAAAGCTAAGTTTAACAAGAACATAAATATTATCTTCATCATCTTCATCTTTTATCATCATCATCATCATTACTTCCTAAACCATAACCATCATCAAGGCTCATTAACACAATACATCATGATTAAGGGTTATATAACCCAACTAAACTTACCCATCATCCTTTCTATATCATCATATGATCATATCATGATCATATGATGAAAACCCACTTAAGTCATAAACCTTAACCTTATAACATCAAGATAGGAAGAATACTTACTTGTAGAAGATCATTGCTAGGGAAGACTATTGACATTGATCTTCATCTTCTTCTTCTTGGGTCATTATCTAGCTTTCCCTCTCTTTTTCTTCTCACTAAAACCGGACCACACAAAGACCCAAGAATGATATGGATTTCTCTAGAAATCCCTGGATAATATTAGTTAGGTAGCAAGTTTGGCCCTTTGGCACATTAAGCCCTCAAGTCTTATTCTTTCTACTTTGGCCACAACTAACTTATAACACATTTAGTCTATTACAACTTTAGCCCCTTAGGTCTATTCCCTTTCTTGTTGTGCCACACAATACTTTCATAACCCTATAATACATTCTTTGACTATCGGGTTTGACCACTACACAACATTCGTTGACTGGCCAATCACGTAAAGTCCTTAATCCATTTTCATCTAGGGTGGGGTCCAAGTACCCGGGAAACGGGTCTAACAATTCTACCCCCCTTATTTAGATTTCGTCCCCGAAATCTCTCGTCTATTACTATCCAAAACCAATTCACGACATATACATGTCCTTATTCTCATGCTCTCTAAGCCATTATCTTGCAACGATCTAAATGATCTTGCAAATTCTAAACAAACCATACATAATCATAACTTGATCTAAATGATCTTGCAAATTCTAAACTTACCATACATAATCATAACTTTTAATCCACTATAAACAACTTTCTCATTACAAACTTATCTAAAATTTCCAACAATGACTACTTGTCATCCGGAAACATCTACTATTTGACTTTATATAAGTCAAACTTCAACATTATTACCACGTCATTCACCAATTGCACTAACATGACTAGCAGTCATATACCGGTCATTTCCGCATTCTAAATAGTATCAACACGTATCTATGTCAAAAACTGGTAACTTACTTTAATTTTATAACAAGTACCATCTAAATGGCACTTTCAAAATCTTTCTCACGCATCACTTAAGCAATCTTTCTTATCAAATCTTGGGAATACTTACCCATTATCTTATCAACTTAAAGCACAAACTCATTCTAGGCGTCTATCCTAAGGTTCACACATGACCTTAACGCCGCTATAAGTTTTACTAACATCTAATCTCATTTCTTATGACGTCTAACTTGTTTTAGTTTTCATTTTCTCATCTCTCTACCCGTACTCATGTCATATCGGCTACACATAAGCCCACTCATTTATAATTCTTTATTTACATAAAAAGGCGTCTCAATCTATGTAAGTAAGGAATTATAAACTTATGGTTCGGTGATTTACAATTTCTTCATTTAAACGAAGAGGCGTCCCAATCCGTTTAAATAAGGAGATTATAAATCATCCTACTTACGTACTTCCGACACAACAATCATACTTGCTTTACTTTCCATCTTTTCTAGCCTTGGATCCAATCTCACTAACCTTTCATCCATGCCATAAAGGCAAGCTAAACAACCATGCCATAAAGGCAAGCTAGGTCATCCCAAAGATGCCAAAACACATGCCATAAAAGCAAGCTAACAACCATGCCGTGAAGGCAAGCTAACATCCATGCCGTGAAGGCAAGCTAACAACCATGCCATGAAGGCAAGCTAACAACCATGCCATAAGGCAAGCTGGGCTATCCCGAAGGATACCAAAACACATGTCATAAAGGCAAGCTGGGCTATCCCGAAGGATACCAAAACTAGAGCATTGGATCCAAGCTATATCTACCTTATCATCTTTACTCATTTTATCTTTCACGTACTTTTATCGTCAAGTACACACTATCATTTCTTCAATTCTCATTGCCTCAGGCAATTTCAACATTCACTACCACGTTTACTATCATCTCGACAAGTTTCTATATAACACTTGTCGATTTATCATATTTGCATTTCCACAATGCAACTTATCATTCATCCGTCAACCCCAAGTTGACTCACACACTCACTATGTGCCATCTTTATTTTAGACAAGTACTGAATGATGCTTGTCCATTACAATTTACACATTTTCTATGTGTTCTTACAACGCACTTTTACTATTACCCGTCAACTGTAACACCCCCTAATTTGTTATGTGGCAGCGGAAAATAATTAGGGTGTTACGGTGAGGATCGAAGTTAACATTTCAGAAAACGGTCCAGAAGAGGCGTTTTGAAAGTTATATGTCATTCAAAATCATACTTTTGATATAAAGGTGAAATGTCCGTTTTGAAAATCTCACTAAAAAGGTGTGATGATTTGGGAGGAATGACATATTTGATTTTACACCATGTAGTTTATCAGAGTATATAATGCCCGCTCCGTGCCTTGTCCTGCTTCGTTAATTACCTGAGATAACATGCTTAAAATGTCAACACGAAGGTTGGTGAGTTCGTAGAGTTTAATGAGAAAACAGCTTATTCAAATGGTATATAGTGGTAGTTGAAATAAATACTAGTACTTCCTGAAGTAAATAGTAAGTTACGTTGGGTAATAATCCACAAGTAAATCATATATGAACTCAGATGATCATAAGTTTCAAGTTTTAAATGAAAATGAGCTACGTTGTTATACGCTCGAAATGAAATAATGGGTCAACTTTTAAAAGTAACGATATACCAAGCATTGAGCTGTCTTTATTAGAAGACACAACTAAGTCACATATGATAACAGTTAAGTTCCAAGTACATGATACATAATCCAAACACATAGTGTAAACAATAGTGTAAAGTCTGAAGTCTATCAGTGTGGAGTGGTGGTTTACTAAATACAGCTGTATCCAAATATATATGAATCATTCATATAATTATATTGCCCTAAGCCTCATGACACGCAAAACGTTAACAATGTACCATAAAACGGCGGTGTCCACATCAGTTTACTGATGGGTTTTGCCCTCGTGTAATAGGTGATTTTGCCAATTCCTATTTTTCTCAAATATAGTGTATCGCGACTAAATACGACTAACCATATAGGCATTCCGTCCAAGTATTTAGTGGGATAGGTTGTCAGCCTCCAACAGGTTTCGAAGCTGTTCACTATATTCGCGCTCACCGCAGTGATTAATGGCTCATGATAGAGGGACTTTATGGCAACATAATAAACTTAGGCAATATAGGTTTCAGGGGTGCATAGAATATGCGTACTTTAGTCTTGGCAATTACTTCCAGTGAAATGTAGAAATATCATAGTAAAGTTAACTGTACATTCAATTGTTATATGAATGCATATAATGAGTCTCCGTATCATGTTACAACAAGTAGTTTGAAAGTGTTATCTTTCAAATACAGTGTTTCAGCTAAGCAAGCAATTTGCAAGTATAACGAGCATATATCCCTTCCAAAGGGTGATTCAAAACATGTAAAGCATAGTTGATGATTTTGAGTAAATCATGAGAGTTTTCAAAGTATAAAAGTAAACTTAAAACAGTTGAAGCATGTATCTCCCCCAAAAGAGTTATTAAAAACAAATATTAAAAGAGTAGGGGCCACGACTCACCTTAAGCGTTACTGGTGATGGTAAAAGTAAACTCAGGGGTGATTATGGTATTGACTTCAATACAAAACCTGATAAATACAAATGTCTGAGAATCTAACCAAATACTTGTGGTGGATGTGAAATGGGTAGTGAATGATGAATGATGAATAACGATCTGATCATTGAGTGGGAAAGTGTTATGCCTAAAGTGTTTATAAGTAAAAAATAATGTTATTTCTTCAAAAGAGTTGAAATGCTATGCAATGTGAACTCAAAATGTTGATACTTATACTAAATAACAAACGTTAAATAATACGTAACTAAAAGTATGAGAATGCATATGAAGTGATGGGGTGAAAAAGGAAAATAAAATAAGAATGTCAAGTAAAAATAGTAGGTCCTTGTTCTTTTCCAGATTATATACTTTTTACCCTAACTGCGTTTGCGTTACATCGTTAGTCCTTCGTTAAGTCCACTGTCCATAAATAGTCCATACTTGTCCAAAGATACAAATAAGGCTTGGAATATTAAATAATATCAGTTTCTACCATCAAGGTTCTGTTTTGGCAGTTTCAGTCCAAGGTTTACATGTTTGGCAATTTTGGTCCTTCTAAGTGAACTTGCGTTACAAGTTTAGTCCTTTTTACACAAAAATGCCGGGAAAAATATTCTAAAAATTTCTATAACTTTATTAAGTTCATTACAACTTATTTCCATGGCTTTTTCCATAAAAGAGTTTATTTTTAGCTTAATGGGCCAGTTAACGAATTGAATACAAGGCCCGTTTAGGGATTTGGAGGTGAGGGCATGAAAACTGTTTTGGGCCTTGACTTGGGCTGTTTTTATGATTCTGAAAATATTTCATTCGGGCTGGATGGGCTGGTCTAACGCCATTTCTTATTGGGCTTGTTATAAGCCCAAACCGAGAATTGTTTAGTTTTCTGAATTTCATGGTCTAATTGTTTATAGTGAGTAACAAACAAAATGATTTTACTTGAGCGTGTTTAAGTGCTTATGAGGTCGAGGTTAAAACATGAAAGATATAGTTCTCCAGGTGTACTATCGAGATGAGTAAAAATATACATGTGTTACTTTCACGAATTCAAAATAAACAGATCATGAGTTGGCCTAATCGCATGTTTTGAAACTGAAAACACTTGATATTTTTCTAAGTCTTAGTCACCCAGTTATGAAGTGATTAAGATGGTTCAATTTTAGACGCTGAGATGAGCTTGTGAGTGAAATAACTACGAATAAAACTTATAGATGGCCATGTGATCTTTCGATATATGAAAGAAAATAGGTATGTTATATACGTGATTTGAATTTTAGCCAAGCATGAAAGGGTGGGTTCGAATCAGTTTTTAATAATTTGAAAACACTTGATATATTTACATAGTTTGTACCCGGTTTGACTAATGAGTGGTTTTACGTTCAAGTTAGCTTGGAATTAGTTAGAGTATGGTGTGTTAAGGTCTCTCATGTATGCCTTCGAGATTTTTATACATGTTGCATGGTATTTTAGGTTATGTACGTGTAGCGTAGGTACATATATGTTCGAATGCAAATGGTTTAGAGAGGTGTAGTGCATGGAATATTAACATGAATGTGAGTGATCTTATGTGTTCTAGCCATGTGTTGAACATCACATGAAGTCGTTTCTTAGCTATATTAACGTGACAATGAATGAAATAAAATATGATACGTTCGAATGACAAAGCCATATGATGCATGTATGATCGTGTACGTGAGACTTGAAAGCAAAAGAGAGTATAGACACTTACTACACCTTAGAAAGGTGGTGAAGATATACTGGTGCTCGTATGAAGCGCAAGAATGAAGACAGTAGGCTTGGCGAGCGCAAATATGTTTTACGTATTCACTTTCTTATTCGAGTTGCTTCCCCAAAGAGAGGCAGATGTTTATGTGATTTTAATATTATTATTGAGAGTGAAAGGAGTGGAGGATGAGCAGGGTAGGCTGCCAAATGAATGGTAGGATATATAGAAAGATTTCACGCGTTTATTTGACTATTCTTGACTCTCAACTCAATCATTGGGGCTACTGTGGATGGGAGGACACATGAGCTAGTTTTCTGACAATACAAGATTTTGGATAGATATGGGTCTTGGTAAAATCTTATCTTTTGTTGTTGTGATATATATGTGCTTGGCTTGTATTTCAAATAAGTGAAAAATAGGTTTAGCGAGCCACATTCACATGTTGCTGTCCTAAGGGTCTTTTTAACATCACAATATGCTAACATGGTCATTAGAAATGCATAGGAAAAATCGTGGGTTGAAACGGTTGTGTTTTGTGATTCTTATACATACGTTTTTGGTAATTATGGGACGAACGGTTTGGCTTCCAAAATTGTGGTAATACTCGACATTTAGATCTGGAAATTGGCACGAATGATGTCTGGTGGGTGGTGATCATGGTGATGTAAAAATATGGGCACGTCGTGTTTAAGAATAATGAGAACGAGTCGTGTTTCTGAAGGGGTGTGGAGGTCGAGTTCACAAAATAACAAGAGAAGGGGTGGGCTCAAAGTTGGGCCTGGTGTTCGTGAAAGATGAAATGGGCTGGGTGAGTTTTAGATCCGGTTGGGTGTATTAGTGGAAGAAAATATAGTTAGTGTAAATTAAATATAATTAGTGTATCAAAGTTAAATTTGTAATTAGTGAAGATGTGATTTTTGTATTAGTCATATTTAGTGAAATTTGAATTTAGTGAAAATGGGAATTTGTGAATCGTTGGTTTTTGTGAAATAAGTATGTTCCGTAATACGCGTTGCGAACTAGTGTCGTTATTTGGTGATTTTCGTGACGACGTGATATTGTTGGAATAAGATAATAAGAAAAGTTTAAATTTTTCCGTAAAAATGGGATTATTAAACAGTAACTCGAGGTTATTATTAATTAACGAAGCTTATTACAATGGATTTTTGCAGTGTCTTACAGTATCCACCCCTCAATTTTGAACTTCGTCCCGAAGTTCAGTCCGTGATAGGTGTTGAAAAATGTGGTGTTCAGGGATGAGAGTTTATGGAAGAATGTTGTCGAGAGATTCTTATTTGAATATCAAGGAGACGAGATCCAACTAGATTTATTCGTACTAGACGAAATGAATTTGAATGTTTGGTCAACTAATGAATTCATAGACTGTGATTAGTGAAATAACGGTCAGAAATGGGGAGTATTTAACGCTTAATGTTCAGTGCTCTAGCGATCGAGAATAGTGGATTTTTAACGGTAGTGATTTGTAACTTAATGGTCGTGAATAGTAAAATAACGGCTAGTTTTTCCCTATTTATACCCTATTTACTCTCCCCTTTTTCTTTCCCTCCCCACTTCATCTTTTTCACTCCATCTCTCCCAAAAAAAATGCCGCCGTTCGCCATTCTTTTTGCAACCGTGTTCATCGTCCTTGCCGCCGCTTGTTTAGCTCTCTTCCCCGGCGAAGATTCCGACCACTTGATCGGGATCTTGTTGGTTGTCGTACCCCTCACAATCCTAGCCGTTGTTGTGGATAAGTTTTGGGGGTAATAGTTTTTAAGCTAGTGTTGTTTGTAATGGGTCTTTGTTGTGTTTCTATGTAACCTTTAATAAGTGTGGAATAAAACTCATTTACCTTTATGTTTACGAATTAGTCTCGTTGTGGCTTTTAATATTTTGTTGCATTTACGACGCAGAATAATCAAGGTGATTCATCCTGTGGTGGCTCTTGCTATCGCTGGGTTGGTGGTGGTTTTTGTTGCTATGGTGGGCCAACCTATTGAAGATTCTATGCCTTTTATTGTGTTCATTGTATTATTAGCACTTCCGATGTTAATCATCTCGTTATGTATTAATTTCCATGGTTTCTAATAAAATTTTAGTTATTTGTGTTTTCCGCATCTTGTTGTGAATTCTTATAGTTTCTAAATTCGTACTTTTCTCGACTTCTTATAATAAAGTAATGGGTAATAAGTGTAGATCTTACTGGGGTTGGTTAAAAGTGAGGTTTATGAACATTTTTTTTTTGTCTCGAGGTTCTGCTTTTGAATGAAAATTGTTATTAAAGACTTTGAAAAGATAACTGTTCCATTTATAACATGATTCTTCCTAAATTATACATAGGTAGCTAGGCTATGTATAATTGAGGACCAAATGATGTGATGCTTGGTTCAGTTACTATGATATTTATGTTTCTTCAAGGAATTTTATATGGTTCAATTATAATGGTTCCGTCACAAAGTCGGACACCCTCTGATTATTTTTAAAAGGATTAGAAAGTTTTTGTTCATATTCCGAGGATAAGTCAGGAATTTCTAAAGTGATACTAGGATATCTTTGGTATAAACTTAGGTTTTAGATGAAGGTTTCTTACAATGTGGTATTAGTCTATTGTTTGATCAGATATGGTGTTTAGTCAAATTCTTAGGGTGATATCAAGGTATTGTTACATATCAACTATGAATAGAGAAAGTGGAATAGAAATGGAAATAGACGTAGATTACGACGATTACTGAAATATTACAAGGTAGAGATTCATACGGTAGAAAGATAGTTGTTGCACTTAGGTTACATCCATCATACCTAAGGCAAAGTACATAAGGAAATACAACTTAGAAAATCTTAAACTAGGGTTTATTTTTATTACAGCAGGAATTTATTCTTCTGCTTAAACATAGGTGTCATTTCTCGACACTATTTGGGGTCTTTTAACAAGTCTTCATTCTCTTACATCAACCTTGGCCTTCCAATTGACATTGTAGTTTGGGCAATGACTCTTGTAATGCCCCATTCCACCACATCCGTGGCATTTTATGGACGATGGCTTTTCCCTGCCGTCCATAGCTTTGCAATCTCTTGTCTGGTGGCCTATTTTCTGGCACTTCCCGCATTTTGCAATGCATTGTCCGGTATGATGCATCTTGCATCTCTGACACAGAGGTTGCTTCCCATGGTAGTTGTCCCCAATAGTAAGGGTTGTTATGTTGTTCTCTCCAACTTCTTGTCTGGACCTTTGTTGGCGATGGTAGTCGATGCTATCTTGTAGGTGATTGCGGGTACAGATGTTGTTGTGAAATTTCACATTCGTTGAGGATAAAGGTTCTTTTCTTCTCGAGTTTTCGCTTTTGGTTATTTTTCTTAAGTGTAAAATCTTGCCTAATTCTTTGGGCACATGTGCGGATAGGTTTAGTCATTTTTCTTGAATCCTTTAGGCGAACTGGCCTACGTCCCATGAAACTTTCATGGTTATGTCTACAGGGTATAGCCATCCTTATTTCTTTCCTGGCTATGTCATTATCTCTCGGATGAACTATTGTAGTCACTTCGTGTACCACTGTAACGATATTGTTTTCAAGTTCCCCGATGGTTTCAGGAGTCATAGTTGTGGTAAGTGCTGAGGGGGTATGGGTGTTGCTCATGTTGGCCATCTTCAATGACTACAACAAGAAACACTGATTTAGTATTCACTTTATCATTAGAATAATTTCAAATAATAAAGTATTTGCATATTATTGCTAACAATGTGGTCTCAATACAAAATCAAAACCAACTGAGGATCATAGAAATACGATGTGTCTGGGTAGCATCGTAAAATAATAATCATCTCTTGATATGGGATTGTTAAGGAACAAACGGATTCTTCTACAAAAGCTGAAGTTCAACAACTTTCTCTTCATTCATCAAGTTCTCTTCTGAAAATTTGTTCTTGGAATTCTATGGTTTATTGTTTAGTCGTGGTATATTTGATGTACAATCTATCATAATCATCAAAATCGACATAACTCTAATAATTTGTTTGATTGATTTTTGCAAAACAACCAACACAAGGTCTTTTATTAATGTCTCATTGATTCATGTGGAGTTATTTGTTTACCTAAGAGAGTAACAAATGGCGAGGTTTTGCATGGCTCTTTGCACTTATAGCATTATAATAGGGCTTGGTGGGGGGAATTTGTTTACAACAGAAAGATATAATGGAAAAAGACTGTCATAGCTTAAAAGTCGATTACAATTTCTGAGAGTTACAGAATTATTGAGAAATACATGGAATACTAACCAAAACTATTTGGTTTATTGAGTACAACAACGATACTTAAGATCAGTTACGTCTCTGACGTAGACGTCTAACTTCTGCCTCAAGATCCAGTTGTGCAGCTTCCATGGTTGAGAAACGTTCCTGGCACGCATTCATCTGATTAGCCAACATGTTTTCCAAGGCCGCAATCTTTTGGCTTTGGATTCTTGCTGTGTCTCTAGCCAACCATAATGCTCTTTCAATGTCTTCAATCCTAATGTGTGTTTGGGTATAGCCTCTACCCAAACAGCGGGTTCTGGCATCCAAGTTTCTAAGTTCCTGTTCGTAATTGTCCTTCATGTTACCAACATTTACTCCTAAACCAAACACTTCTTGTCTCTCAGCATCTGTCCTCTTGAACAGGGTGTCAATGTTACGATCATACCATTCGAATCGTAATGGGTGTAACTCTTTTAGCTGTTCAGTGTGAGTGTCTAGTATGCTGGTGTGTTGGTAAAGACGAGTCCATATGGAGTCACGGGTGTCTACATTGTAGTCAGGAGAATTGGGTGAGGATACATTGTCTGGGACATCTGGCATGGAGAAATCTGAGGTGTTAGGCAAGGGAGAATTTAGCTTGATCTTCTTCCAAGTCATTTCTTGGTGTGAACTTTGTCCAAATTCAAATGTTGGTTGACCACCAATCAAATCTTCATCTGAATAGGATTCGGTTGCTCTCCTAAGTTTCTGACGTGGAGGTGAGTGAGTAGGTGATGACGGAGGTGATTTCTGAGTGAGTTCTATGTCGGGCTGAGGTTGTGACATTTGTATATAAGGATCTTTAGTATCTGGTGCAATTTGGTAGGTAGGTGACGCATGGGTAGTACGAGGGACAGTCTTGGTGATATCGTCTAGTTTGGAAGACATGGTACTGTAGCAATCGAAAATAGTAATTATGAATATTCATACGTTTAAGGTGTAACATTGAGTGTGAAATAATACGGTGTGTAATGTGTGAAGAGTAAACATTAAGCATGTAAAGATTAGTGCAAAATAATCTTAATAGGTAATGTATTGAGCACGGCAGTCTGCAGACACGGAAGGCATAAGATGATATGGTGTAAAATCATTTATTTTGAAAATATAGTTATAGTTCAATGTTTTAAAACATTTGATTCTCTATAACCTGTGGCTCTGATGCCAATCTGTAACACCCCCTAATTTGTTATGTGGCAGCGGAAAAGTAATTAGGGTGTTACGGTGAGGATCGAAGTTAACATTTCAGAAAACGGTCCAGAAGAGGCGTTTTGAAAGTTATATGTCATTCAAAATCATACTTTTGATATAAAGGTGAAATATCCGTTTTGAAAATCTCGCTAAAAAGGTGATGATTTGGGAGGAATGACATATTTGATTTTACACCATGTAGTTTATCAGAGTATATAATGCCCGCTCCGTGCCTTGTCCTGCTTCGTTAATTACCTGAGATAACATGCTTAAAATGTCAACACAAAGGTTGGTGAGTTCGTAGAGTTTAATGAGAAAACAGCTTATTCAAGTGGTATATAGTGGTAGTTGAAATAAATACTAGTACTTCCTGAAGTAAATAGTAAGTTACGTTGGGTAATAATCCACAAGTAAATCATATATGAACTCAGATGATCATAAGTTTCAAGTTTTAAATGAAAATGAGCTACGTTGTTATACGCTCGAAATGAAATAATGGGTCAACTTTTAAAAGTAACGATATACCAAGCATTGAGCTGTCTTTATTAGAAGACACAACTAAGTCACATATGATAACAGTTAAGTTCCAAGTACAGGATACATAATCCAAACACATAGTGAAAACAATAGTATAAAGTCTGAAGTCTATCAGTGTGGAGTGGTGGTTTACTAAATGCAGCTGTATCCAAATATATATGAATCATTCATATAATTATATTGCCCTAAGCCTCATGACACGCAAAACGTTAACAATGTACCATAAAACGGCGGTGTCCACATCAGTTTACTGATGGGTTTTGCCCTCGTGTAATAGGTGATTTTGCCAATTCCTATTTTTCTCAAATATAGTGTATCGCGACTAAATACGACTAACCATATAGGCATTCCGTCCAAGTATTTAGTGGGATAGGTTGTCAGCCTCCAACAGGTTTCGAAGCTGTTCACTATATTCGCGCTCACCGCAGTGATTAATGGCTCATGATAGAGGGACTTTATGGCAACATAGTAAACTTAGGCAATATAGGTTTCAGGGGTTCATAGAATATGCGTACTTTAGTCTTGGCAATTATTTCCAGTGAAATGTAGAAATATCATAGTAAAGTTAACTGTACATTCAATTGTTATATGAATGCATATAATGAGTCTCAGTATCATGTTACAACAAGTAGTTTGAAAGTGTTATCTTTCAATACAGTGTTACAGCTAAACAAGAAATTTGCAAGTATAACAAGCATATATCCGTTCCAAAGGGTGATTCAAAACATGTAAAGCATAGTTGATGATTTTGAGTAAATCATGAGAGTTTTCAAAGTATAAAAGTAAACTTAAAACAGTTGAAGCATGTATCTCCCCCAAAAGAGTTATTAAAAACAAATATTAAAAGAGTAGGGGCCACGACTCACCTTAAGCGTTACTGGTGATGGTGAAAGTAAACTCAGGGGTGATTAGGGTATTGACTTCAATACAAAACCTGATAAATACAAATGTCTGAGAATCTAACCAAATACTTGTGGTGGATGTGAAATGGGTAGTGAATGATGAATGATGAATAACGATCTGATCGTTGAGTGGGAAAGTGTTATGCCTAAAGTGTTTATAAGTAAAAAATAATGTTATTTCTTCAAAAGAGTTGAAATGCTATGCAATGTGAACTCAAAATGTTGATACTTATACTAAATAACAAACATTAAATAATACGTAACTAAAAGTATGAGAATGCATATGAAGTGATGGGGTGAAAAAGGAAAATAAAATAAGAATGTCAAGTAAAAATAGTAGGTCCTTGTTCTTTTCCAGATTATATACTTTTTACCCTAACTGCGTTTGCGTTACATCGTTAGTCCTTCGTTAAGTCCACTGTCCATAAATAGTCCATACTTGTCCAAAGATACAAACAAGGCTTGGAATATTAAATAATATCAGTTTCTACCTTCAAGGTTCTGTTTTGGCAGTTTTAGTCCAAGGTTTACATGTTTGGCAGTTTTGGTCCTTCTAAGTGAACTTGCGTTACAAGTTTAGTCCTTTTTACACAAAAATGCCGGGAAAAATATTCTAAAAATTTCCATAACTTTATTATGTTCATTAAAACTTATTTCCATGGCTTTTTCCATAAAAGAGTTTATTTTTAGCTTAATGGGCCAGTTAACGAATTGAATACAAGGCCCGTTTAGGGATTTGGAGGTGAGGGCATGAAAACTGTTTTGGGCCTTGACTTTGGCTGTTTTTATGATTCTGAAAATATTTCATTCGGGCTGGATGGGCTGGTCTAACGCCATTTCTTATTGGGCTTGTTATACGCCCAAACCGAGAATTGTTTAGTTTTCTGAAATTCATGTTCTAATTGTTTATAGTGAGTGACAAACAAAATGATTTTACTTGAGCGTGTTTAAGTGCTTATGAGGTCGAGGTTAAAACATGAAAGATGTAGTTCTCCAGGTGTACTATCGAGATGAGTAAAAATATACATGTGTTACTTTCACGAATTCAAAATAAACAGATCATGAGTTGGCCTAATCGCATGTTTTGAAACTGAAAACACTTGATATTTTTCTAAGTCTTAGTCACCCAGTTATGAAGTGATTAAGATGGTTCAATTTTAGACGCCGAGATGAGCTTGTGAGTGAAATAACTACGAATAAAACTTGTAGATGGCCATGTGATCTTTCGATATATGAAAGAAAATAGGTACGTTATATACGTGATTTGAATTTAAGCCAAGCATGAAAGGGTGGGTTCGAATCAGTTTTTAATAATTTGAAAATACTTTATATATTTACATAGTTTGTACCCGGTTTGACTAATGAGTGGTTTTATGTTCAAGTTAGCTTGGAATTAGTTAGAGTATGGTGTGTTAAGGTCTCTCATGTATGCCTTCGAGATTTTTATACAGGTTGCATGGTATTTTAGGTTATGTACGTGTAGCGTAGGTACATATGTGTTCGAATGCAAATGGTTTAGAGAGGTGTAGTGCATGGAATATTAACATGAATGTGAGTGATCTTATGTGTTCTAGCCATGTGTTGAACATCACATGAAGTCGTTTCTTAGCTATATTAACGTGACAATGAATGAAATAAAATATGATAAGTTCGAATGACGAAGCCATATGATGCATGTATGATCGTGTACGTGAGACTTGAAAGAAAAAGAGAGTATAGACACTTACTACACTTTAGAAAGGTGGTGAAGATATATTGGTGCTCGTATGAAGCGCAAGAATGAAGACAGTAGGTTTGGCGAGCTTAAATATGTTTTACGTATTCACTTTCTTATTCGAGTTGCTTCCCCAAAGAGAGGCAGATGTTTTTGTGATTTTAATATTATTATTGAGAGTGAAAGGAGTGGAGGATGAGCAGGGTAGGCTGCCAAATGAATGGTAGGATATATAGAAAGATTTCACACGTTTATTTGACTATTCTTGACTCTCAACTCAATCATTGGGGCTACTGTGGATGAGAGGACACATAAGCTAGTTTTCTGACAATACAAGATTTTGGATAGATATGGGTCTTGGTAAAATCTTATCTTTTGTTGTTGTGATATATATGTGCTTGGCTTGTATTTCAAATAAGTGACAAATAGGTTTAGCGAGCCACATTCACATGTCGCTGTCCTAAGGGTCTTTTTAACATCACAATATGCTAACATGGTCATTAGAAATGCGTAGGAAAAATCGTGGGTTGAAACGATTGTGTTTTGTGATTCTTATACATACGTTTTTGGTAATTATGGGACAAACGGTTTGGCTTCCAAAATTGTGGTAATACTCGACATTTAGATATGGAAATTGGCACGAATGATGTCTGGTGGGTGGTGATCATGGTGATGTAAAAATATGGGCACGTCGTGTTTAAGAATAATGAGAACGAGTCGTGTTTCTGAAGGGGTGTGGAGGTCGAGTTCACAAAATAACAAGAGAAGGGGTGGGCTCAAAGTTGGGCCTGGTGTTCGTGAAAGATGAAATGGGCTGGGTGAGTTTTAGATCCGGTTGGGTGTATTAGTGGAAGAAAATATAGTTAGTGTAAATTAAATATAATTAGTGTATCAAAGTTAAATTTGTAATTAGTGAAGATGTGATTTTTGTATTAGTCATATTTAGTGAAATTTGAATTTAGTGAAAATGGGAATTTGTGAATCGTTGGTTTTTGTGAAATAAGTATGTTCCGTAATACGCGTTGCGAACTAGTGTCGTTATTTGGTGATTTTCGTGACGACGTGATATTGTTGGAATAAGATAATAAGAAAAGTTTAAATTTTTCCGTAAAAATGGGATTTATTAAACAGTAACTCGAGGTTATTATTAATTAACGAAGCTTATTACAATGGATTTTTGCAGTGTCTTACATCAACCCCTTGTTGACCATCTTTTCAACTTATACTATCACTTCATTTAGTCTACTCAACTTTTACGCATATAAACCTTACATAGGTTTATTCTATAACACTATCACTAATCTCGTCATACACATTCCAATATATTAACATGATTATATTCATGTTTTACAATTCTTTCTAGCGCACTTCATATCACTTATGACTTCTAGCGTAATCTGCATCTCATTCATCACTTCTACTCATCACGCTTAACCATTTATTACTAACACATTTTACTTATCATGTTTTATATGTACATGATCTCATCACGTTTTAACTATACACTTTAACTTTCTCATTTTAGTTACTCATCTAAGAATTCGTGCCTTGAAGCATCTAATCGTTATTATATCAATCGTGTCTTTCTAATCATCAAGCTACAAACATACTTCATTATCATTTCTTACTTTATCTCAAGCTTTCAAAGCATCTATGCTTTATCAAGCACTTACCATACTTATCTTTTCACATACCAATATGGTCTATCAACCTTTACCACCACTTGGTCATCCCACGTAATGTAGCAATTAATAATTTACATTAGACTTAATCCGTGCTTCAAGCAACTTCTATCATCATCCATATTCGTTCAATAAACATTATTCGCACATATCCATTAAGTCTTACATAATATGCATTCCAATGCATCTATCATATCTCGTACACTTCTATGTATTTATGCTATTAAGCACAATCTCATTCTACTTAGACATACAACTAACTACCATAGACTTAACATCGCATAAACGATAACACTTAATATTTAACACTTGTCCAAAAAGTGTTCTAACATTCATAATCATAATCAACTCACGTAGTCTATGGCTCATATATCACATCGCTCAATCAATTTATGTCTAAGCATCAACATTCTAATTAGCCGCGAGCACTAGTCTACCTTATAACTAAGGCATCATAACACTTTAATTCATTTATTAGCCCATCTCTAATACCGCTTAGCATTTCTACTCGTATTCCATTACCATTACTCTATCACACATTCACTAATCACAAAATAATTACCGGCACCAACCAAGGTGCACGGCTAACTAATCACTTAAACATTTCAAGTCCTCCACGGACTTACAACACATACACATTAACCCATAAAACAGATTCATCACTCATCAACTTTAAGCTCAACTAGCATAAAACATAATCCACCTCATACTTAACAATTACTTCCCGCATCACTAGCACTTACGCTCAACGCTTCTATAAGTGGTTTAAGACTAGGCAACCTATAGTGAAAACCTAATTCACTTAAACCAAAACTCTGATACCAATTTGTTACACCCCGTGCCCGCTTAGACCAAAAACTTTGAACTTTTACGCGGAAACGCTTGACTTTTACGGACATCCTGTTACTCTTTCAACCATTTATAAAAATCCATAAACATTCAGACCTTGAGACTATTTTTAAATGAAACTAGACTCAATTACCTTCAAAACAACAGGTGGCGCGACCCGTAACGACTTACGGTTTAAAAGATATGATTTTTCGAAAATCGACAAAAACTAAAAATACCTCCCAACCGCCCAGGTTGAGATATCAACCGCCGGTTGGGCTTCTCAGAAAGTCCCAACCGCCCCGGTTGAGATCCCAGCCGCCGGTTGGGGTCTGCAACTTCAAAATACTTTTCGTTTCTAGCCCGTTTTCACTATATACAACCCATACGACTTCCACAACACCTCAAACTTAACCAAAATCATTAACTAAACATATCAAATCTGTTTCACAATCACTTGACCCGTTTACAACCCAAAATGGGTATATTTACACTTAATCTAAACGCCCCTTTAACTTGAACTATAAACACATAAAACATACTTTGACACAACGGTTGACCACCAAATCGTTAGGACAACCTTAACATACAATTTGCCATACGGCTACACTTTACCAACCAATAAAAGACCAACGGGGGTACAAACTTTACACTTGAGCTCGGTATTCTACCTAAGCTCCTAAATGCAAACTACCTTGATCTTGCATATCCAAATCCTTAATCCATATATTCCAAGCCATCCATAACAACATGCCAACCTACAAAATGGTTAGACAACTAAACCATAAGCTTTCGCTTAGTAAGTAACTAGATTAACATATGAATAACACGTTAATCCACATATATGCAACACGAATACTTCAACCATTAAGCACATATGGTCATAATCAAATTAAGCACATAAGCATCACAACATACCTTAACCATTCCATACTCATAATCTATCACTTGAGTTGGCTAACTAGGCAAATCACCTATCAAGGCCACACTCGCTAATTCAAAGCTATCAACTATAACCTTCATACTCATAATCACATAATATGCAAACAAGCATATTAAACACATATCAATTGAGTTACTTACCTTAGCTTCCAAAGCTAAGTTTAACAAGAACATAAATATTATCTTCATCATCTTCATCTTTTATCATCATCATCATCATTACTTCCTAAACCATAACCATCATCAAGGCTCATTAACACAACACATCATGATTAAGGGTTATATAACCCAACTAAACTTACCTATCATCCTTTCTATATCATCATATGATCATATCATGATCATATGATGAAAACCCACTTAAGTCATAAACCTTAACCTTATAACATCAAGATAGGAAGAATACTTACTTGTAGAAGATCATTGCTAGGGAAGACTATTGACATTGATCTTCATCTTCTTCTTCTTGGGTCATTATCTAGCTTTCCCTCTCTTTTTCTTCTCACTAAAACCGGACCACACAAAGACCCAAGAATGATATGGATTTCTCTAGAAATCCCTGGATAATATTAGTTAGGTAGCAAGTTTGGCCCTTTGGCACATTAAGCCCCTCAAGTCTTATTCCTTCTACTTTGGCCACAACTAACTTATAACACATTTAGTCTATTACAACTTTAGCCCCTTAGGTCTATTCCCTTTCTTGTTGTGCCACACAATACTTTCATAACCTTATAATACATTCTTTGACTATCACTTTGACTATCGGGTTTGACCACTACGCAACATTCGTTGACTGGCTAATCACGTAAAGTCCTTAATCCATTTTCATCTAGGGTGGGGTCTAAGTACCCGGGAAACGGGTCTAACAAAATCTCTTAGTAGAAGAAATCACACTCGATGGAACCATAGTGTGTTATTCCACAGTCAAGTCAGTATTTATGAAATTCTTAGTTGTGTGAGCATTAACGCAACACAATGTTCTATAGGGAGGTCCATACTCCAGAGCTTAGGGCAAATGGCATCAACATTACACTCCATGATGAAATGCCCAACGTCAATTAGCATCGCCACAATGACAACTGTAACATTTTGAATTATGATATGTAAATCATTGCATTACTTTTATTAATAAAAACAAAGTTGTTAGATTAATCTTTTGACCAAGGTTGTCAGGATCGCGATCCTGCTCGTAGGATCGTACGATCCTACACACACAAAACGAGCAGGATCGTTACGGGATCGTAATTCAGGTAGGATCGTTACAGGATCGTGGGATCGCTCGTAGGATCGTGAACGATCCGATCCTGTTGGTAACCCTTTTTTCAGGTAGGATCGTTACAGGATCGTGGGATCGCTCGTAGGATCGTGAATGATCCGATCCTGATTTTTTTCTTTTTTTGACTTTTTTAGAGATGAAGGTTTTTAAAAATGGTTTGTATACATATGTAAAGGAAAAGCCGAAAACGATCCTAGGTAGGATCCGATCCTACGATCCTACGATCCCGATCATGCAAAGCCGAAAACGATCCTAGGTAGGATCCCGATCCTGACAACCTTGCTTTTGACATAATAATTTTTTTGACCTTATTAAAACAAATTTAAACTTCAAATATGTCTAAAGATGGCTGATGTTGTTTATATATTTTTTTGTTTTTATTGTTTATTTTTCCAAAGAAATATTCGTGAAAATATTTCCCCGGGTCGTTCTCCCAACGAAGGTTTGACGGCGAATTTGTCGAATCGGAGTCGTGAATATGTGAAGTGAATAAGTGACGTGAAAGATTTTTTTTTTTTTAGAATTGATTACACTATAATAAGAAAAATTAAAAGCAATCTACGCTATTAAAATAAATGCACACAAAGAAAATTCAAATAAATGCAAATCCCGGGCTAATCCCGAGATTTATAAATCTATTAGTGAAATTATAAAGCTAAAATGCAAATATTAAAAGCTAAGGGACTAAAACTGCAATTAAATAAAACTAGTTTTATAAAAGAAAATTAAGAAAATATTTATAAAAACTAAAAGGACTTAAATTGTAAATTCAGAAAATTGTTTAAAACTAAAAACATTTTGAAACAAAGAAAGGGACTAAATTGTACTTTTCTGAAACTTGATTTAAACTGAAATCAGCTTGAAACAAAGACAAGGACCTAACTCGATAAAAATAATACTCAAGGACTGAATTGAAAAAAATCTTAAAAACTAAAAACGTTTTATACTAACTAACACACCCAGGTTCGATCCTGGGTATTTACAAATTAACTCAACTGATTTTTTTTTTTTTTTTTTTTTTTTTTTTTTTTTTTATTTTTTATTTTCTTCTTTCAAAACTCAATTAACTACTTACAAATCTAAGTTTTTAGAAAAGAAAAGAATTTAAAAGAAACTAGACTAAGCTGGAAAAACAGCTTGACCACAAGTCAGCTTATTATTTTTATACTCTATAAAGAACAGTCCAATTAAGCTCAAAAAAGGACTCAAATAAGCTACCAAGTAAACGAATAAAAGCAATCCAAAAGCAGAATCTTAGAGACAGCAGGCTAATCTAACTTTTGCCCCAATAATCTTTCACTTAACTCAACTGAATTGCTAGAAATCAACTTATGAAATGGAGCTGGCAACTGAAAAGGACTGAGTATGCAGATTACAGTAGAACTAGAATTTTCAAGCAAACTTGACTTTTTAAAGAAATAGCCTACTGATGTTAATCCTATTTTAAGTTACAATTGATGAATGTCAACCAAATAAACCTAACTTTCCACAGCTACACAACCCTAACACCTCAGCAAATTAAAGATCAAACACTTCCTTTACCATTCCTAATTACTGCCAAATTGAATTTCAGGTTTATCCAAACATTAACCAACATCAATCACCACTTCCTAACACCAAATAACTTCAGAATAGCAGCAATCAATAACAAAATTCACCAATCTTCTAAGATTCACAGAACACTATCAAATGAGAAACTATACTAGACAGATTTTAACTAAACTATTAACTAACAAATTTAACTATACTAACAACTAATTAATAAAACAAGGTTAACTAAAATTAAATCTATCAATTTAGCATCAACTAACTAACATTAAACTAGAAGCAGCAGTTCTAAACTATGAAAGTTGAGTAGAAATGTGAAATTGAATAAAAACTTACAAATTACTCTCAGCAAGAACAGAGAGTTTTCCCATGAGGCCTATCTTTGGATAGGCTAACTGCTTCCAATTTTTCAGATAGACTATTGATATGTGTCTAAAAACACATATGTTTTACCCGGAAAATACCCACATAAACATCCAAAAACACACAAATGTTACCAATATCATCAAAAATGTGTTTTTATATAACTCAGGAACAAAAAGACTGAAAACAAGTGAAAAACGAACAAAGTTTACTTAATTGTCACTTTCAGTCCCTGGAGTTTCAAGAATTGTCAAATCTAGTCCCTGGTTATTCAAAACATTGAAAAATTCACCAAAGGTCCTTTTTAAATCATAATTTATCATAATTAGTCCTTTGGTGAAAAATCTCAAAAGTTTTGGAAAATTACAAGTTTAGTCCCTGAAGTTTGAAAATGTACAAAAATGGTCCCTGGGATTTAAAAACTTTGAGAAAAATAAATATGGTCCTTGTATAATTATTTTATGGCAGGTTTAGTCCTTGGAAGATATTTTGGAAGTTGACAACTCAGCCCCTAAAGTTTCAGAGAATTACAAGAATGGTCCCTATGCTTATTTAATAAACCAAAAAAAACCGGATCTAAACTATCCCTAAAACCCAAAATAAATCCAAACCCAACCCAGCCTATCTATTACCCATAACCCAAGCCCAAAACTAAAACAAGCCCAACCCTTATCTGAGTTTAAACTCAGTCAAACCAAACGTTGACCCGTCTCTTTCCCACTCACCCCGCCATAACCAGTCATCCCCCCAGCTGGCTTAAACACCTCACCCCCCTCCTCCAACACTCCACCTAACACATCCAAAAACATTTAATGCATCTTCCCACTCTCCCACTAGCAAATTCAGAGGATTTAGTCAAAAAAAAAAAAAACCACTTTTCCCGCCAAAATGACAAATGGACTGAGGAGATTGAATCAGAGCAATTGGATGATGGGGATTTGTTCAAGATGTCGACAAAGGATTATCCCAGTCAAAATATTGTATATATAGTGTGTAACTTAGCTAGAATCATGTGTGTGGAAATTTAGTGTAAAAGTAGTTAATCGTATTTCCATTCCCTGTATTTGTACTTTGTAATTTTCAAGTTTAATCAATCAATACAAGTATCCTTAGTGTATTTGTTTGTTGATTATTGTCAGTAGTAATAATTTATACCAAGTTCTGATTTTCACTTGACACTGAGAATTAGAAGTTTAATAAGTAGTATCTAGAATAGCTTCTTAGCTGTTTGTAATAACTTATATAAGCTTCTAATAGCTTATTGTAAGTTATTGTAGTATAACTTGTTCTAAATTCCAAGATTTCAACCATGGTCAATGAAAGTCAACTGAAGATGGATAAGCTAATTCTGGGTGTATAAGCTAGTTCAAGAAGCTTCTCTGGGTTATTTAGCTTGTATTTGACAAGCTTGATTGGTCCTTGGTTCCTTGTTCTTTGTGCATCAGCAGGATCAGTTGTGAGCTTTTCATTGGATTTTTCCATAATTTGCATAGTACTGTGGATTTGCTTATAAGTAGCTTATTGTTGTTTCTTTGTGCTTATTGATAGTTTCTAAGCATCTTTGATCTATAATATCAGTAGTCATTTAGTTTATTTTTCATTTTGCTAAAAATCTTAGAAAAAACCAAAAACAGCCATTACTAGGATTGCTTAATATATTGCTTAAGTTTGTATTAAAAGTTGTTATTCAGTAGTGATTTAAGTTAATCAATTCATAATATATAAGCTTTTAGTTTTAAATATTTGATTTCCTTTGTTAAATTCAAATCAGTCTTTGTTAAGGACTGTTTGGATTTCATTCAGTCAATAGGTTATTCAGTTGGTACTGTTCATTTACCTATTTCCCAACTTTGATTAAGCTTTAAGGAATCATAATAAGCTGTTTTCAAAGTCTTAATAGTAGCTTAGATAGATTATCAGTTTTTGTGTTGGCTGTGTGATTTTAGGCAGTCATAAGCTCATTTCAGCCAATTTTAGCCATAAGCTTGTTTTGACACTTTTCTTGGTTGTTCTGAGTCCCATATAGCCTATATAGTGTAACCATTTTAGCTGCTTTGGTCATATTTGTTCTGAGCTAAGTTTGTGCAAAATCTGCATAAACAGACACATAAGCAGTCTGCTGTGTTTTTATCAGCTGTGCAATAGCTTATCCAAATAAGCTGAGCAGCTGAATTTTGGTTCCTAAATAGTTAACCTAGTAGTATACAAGATTCTGTGTTCATATTCCAAATCACAACTTGTTTCATAGCTTAAATCTTGGCCTGCATTTTGTCCCATATTTGCCCTGAACCTGAATAAGCATATAGCTGATTTCAGTTGCTGATCTTGAACCAAATTGGATATCAATTGACAAGTTTCTGATGGGGCTTTTGCTGTTTTTAGATTCTCAGTAGTGTAGGCTATCTTTTGCCCCCCTTAGGTTCACTTTTAGACAGCTAATTAAGTGCTTATTCTTGCCTTAAAGTCTGCCTGATTCCTGACTTTTCTGTGTATAGAACCAAATCAGCCAAAGTGCTTATCTGTTAATCCTTTGTGCTTATTGTGTAATATCAGTTGTTTTAAGCTTATTTTAGTTATTTTAACTTGTCCTAATCAGTTGGTGAAATTTAGTGCTTATTTGCTTAATTTTGGGCTTATTAGCTTATAGCTTATCTGCCCAAATCAGCTTATTTGGCCTAGTGATCTTTTCATTTTATTTTTCCCATCTTCTAAATTTTATTTTTGAATTATCTGTAAATTTTCATAATTTCCTGAACAGTTTTAGTATTTTTAATCATTTTAATTAGGTTTTAATAGTAATTTAATCATAATAAATAGAAAAATAATCAAAAAAATATAATTCCAATTTTCATAATTTTCTTTTGTCATTTTTAATCTAGGAAAAATATAAAAATATTTTTAGGACTTAAAATCAAACGAATTAGAAATATAGTGATAGCTTCTATTTAATAGGATTTATCTTTTTAATTTTTAATTAAGTAATTTTCATTTTTATAATTTTCCTAGTTTCATTTTATCTTATAATATTTATAGAAAAAGTTTTATATTTTTCTTTGTTGATTTAGTATTTTTTATAATTTAAATTAGTTTAAATAATAAATTAAATAATTAATAATTAGTAATAATTAAATAAAAAGTGTAGAAAATTATAATTTAAGTTTTTAAATAAGTTTTAAGTAATTTTATATTTTTAGGTTTGAAATTTTATAAATTTTAGTTTTAGTCCCATTTTTAGCTTTCTCGTTGCGCGTTTGTAGTTAATTTTAATCGCGTTTACTTTTAATTTGTATATTTGTTTTAAATTGTTAGTAGAATTGTTAAAAAAGCAAAAATCCAAAAATATCTTATCATCAGTCACTATAATCCAAATTCTAAGCAATCGTCAATTTCACACTTCGTTGGGAGACGACCTGGGTAATCACTTACCCAGTATACACACTACACACAACACAGCGTAAGTCTTTGCAAGTTATCCTTTTTCACAAAAGGGTGGTTTTGTACTGATTCACGAGCATTCACCGTTCTTGCATTTTTATAAGTGTACTTTCGGGCGAATCAAATTTTGGCGCCGCTGCCGGGGAGGTGTGTTGCGACCATATTGTTTGAAATCAAGCGATTAGTGACCTGAGATCCTTCTGTGTGAAGTTTCTGCTTTAATAAACCCATAAAAAACAAAAATATTCTTCTTTCCTTTTCTTATATATATTATCAAATAAAAATAAAAAACCCAAAAACATTTTCCGTTTTCTTTGTATAAATAATAAACAATAAAAAATTACCATCGCAAATCAAGACTGAGCACTACCTAACTGGGGGTGCGACCATAATAAGTTCCCAAACCAAAGATTTAAAACTTTACCTCTGTATCACTTGCGATATCGGCTCACCTTTAATTGATAAACAAACTCTAACGGAGGTTCTAGGATAGTCTGACATTAAATTGTCGGACTGAAAGAAGCGGGTTTTTAAGGAGCTTAATCGCCCACCTTTGCTTCTCCGCCACCCTGTGCGTTTTTCAGTTAGAGAGCTACCGTACGCTTGCTGATTGTTGGTATAAGTTAACTTGTGTTTTGCTTCTGTCTTGTTTTAATTGGTATATTTTACTTAGTGCATGCGCACTCGTTCTTCCACGTCATCAAGCCCTTTACGTGAACTCGAAAATATTCCGAGAAGACGTAATCGTAGACGTGCTGCCCAAATAGTCGAACCCGAGATTCGTACTGTTCCCACTGAAAATATGGCAGACGAACGCACAATGGCTGAAATGCTCCAGGCACCCACCGAGGGTTACGGAGATGCCATCGTTTTACCAGCCATCGATTCTGATCATTTTGAACTAAAAACACATCTGATTCAGCTCGTGTCCACAAACCAATTTCACGGGTTTGAACGAGAGGATCCTTATGCACACATTCGTTGGTTCAACAAACTGACATCCACAATCAATTACAAGAATGTGCCACAGACAGTGATCAAATTGATGCTATTTCCATTTTCACTGGAGGGGGCAGCCCGGATTTGGCTGGATAAAGAACCCCCTCGTTCCATTGCAACCTGGGAAGATCTCGTTAAAAAATTTGTGAATCATTTTTTCCCCCCATCAAAAACGACAAATCTCAAAAATGAAATTGCTGGTTTTCGTCAAGGTTTTGATGAAAATTTCGGAGAGGCATGGGACAGATTTAAAGATCTCCTACGAAAATGCCCACATCACGATTTCAATGAGTTACAACAGATAAACACGTTTTATAATGGGTTAAACCAAAACGATCAAGATGCACTTAACGCAGCCGCCGGTGGCAATATCTTGAATCGTAAACCGAAAGATGTTACTGAAATTTGTGAGAATAAATCGAAAGTTCCTATTTCCAGAAACAAAGTGAATATTCCAATCACTCCTGCTGCTTCTTCATCCGGTAACTCCTCAGAGTTAGCCTTTCTAACGGACTCAATGCGTTGTATGATGAAGGAATTAAATCAATTAAAGAGTGAAAAACAAAAACCGGAACCAATCAAAGCAATAAACAAAGTTTGTGAAACTTGTGGTGGACCACATGCGTATTACGATTGTGATGCAACCGATGCTTCTGTTTACCAAGCTCCCGTAGCTGCAGTAAACTACGATCAGTACCGACCCCAAGCACCAAGTGCTATGGTGCCACATGGTTTTCCACCCGGTCCAAATAGAAACAATCAAAATCGCTTTGTTCAAAACCAAGGAAATAATTCTCAGAATTCTCAGAATTTCAACCAAAACCGGAACAATTTTAACCAAAATCAGGGGAATGTCCAAAACCAAAACCGAGGTCAAAATTTTAATCAAAACCAAAATCATATGTCCTCGGATGAGTTGCTTAAGCAATTCATGAAAAAACAAGATGAGACCAATAGGATCCAAAGTGAGACAAATAGGATTCAATATGAGACAAACCAGTTTGTGATTGCTCAATTAAATGAAATCAAAAAGGCTTTAAATGATCAACCCTCGGGCTCGGGTAAGCTCCCTAGCAACACGATCGCTAACCCGAGGGGCGATGCCAAGGCGATCACAACACGAAGTGGTAAAAAAGTTAATGGACCCAAGACCCCTGTACCTCCTCCATTGAGGAAGGTGAATCAAGATACTGAGGTGACCAAGGACAAAGTGCAAATTCCAATCCCACAAAGTACCGCACACGTCCAACCTCAGAATGACCAAACTCAAATTCCGGAACCCTATGTTCCGAAGACAGATCCTAAGCCTTTTCTTCCCTATCCTTCAAGGCTTAATGACCAAAAGCTCAAAGACAAAACAAATCAGCAGATGGAAAAATTCTTCAAAATATTCAGTGATTTGCACTTCGACATAGGCTTCATAGATGCTCTTATGCTCATGCCCAAGTTTGCATCTACAATCAAAAGCCTACTGAGCAACAAAGATAAATTGTCTGAGATGGCACAAACCAATCTAAACGAACAATGCTCGGCGGTTATCCTTAAAAAGCTTCCCGAGAAGTTAGGAGACCCCGGAAAATTTTTAATCCCGTGTGATTTCTTAGGGATGGTTCAATGCTCTGCCTTGGCCGATCTTGGCGCAAGCATTAACCTCATGCCATTCTCAGTTTGGGAGAAATTATCTCTTCCAAAGCTCACCGATACATCCATGACACTCGAGCTTGCTGACCGTACTTTAAAATACCCATGCGGGATAGCCGAGGATGTCATTGTCAAAGTAGGAAAGTTTTATTTCCCTACCGATTTCGTTGTAGTAGAATTCGATGCCGATCCTCGAGTTCCGCTCATATTAGGGAGATCTTTCTTAAGAACAAGTCGTGCTAACATTGATGTTTTTGCCGAAGAATTAACCATTCGGGTTGATAACGAAGAGATCACGTTTAACATAAATCAAAACTCTAAACCTCTCACCACCAAATTTAATGTTGCTACGGTTGCTCAAAAATCTGAGACCGTAATTGCTTCCAAAAAGAGTGATTCATTTCTTTCAAAATTTGAGGTTAAGAGTCTTTCCCAAAAACGTGCTGAGCTTAAAGCAAAGAAAATCATTCCTGGTTCAAACCAATGGTTTGCAAGTTGTACCACAGATGTAAAAAGTGTTCTAGACTATGATGAAGAAGAATCGGAGTTAACATCGGAAGTGGTGAATACTGCTAGCTCTAAGAGCTCACTACTTGTCCCACCTCCGAAGTCAGTTTGTCGTGTCGAAATTGTTGATTCTGTGGATACCACTCAAAGTACCACTCCTTCTTTTCAACCAATTCTTTCCGACTCTTCCCCTTCTTTCCCTCCGTTTGAGGGAGATGATTCCGTTTTGGAAGAGATCGAGGCTTATCTCAAGTGTGATTCAATTCTCGAAGGAATTGATAACGCTGAGATTGATCTGGAGGGAGATATTCTTCATATTGAACAATTGTTAAATCAAGACAATTCTTCTCCTCTCCCTCCCGTGCAACTTCATAATGAAAAATTCAAGTCAGTTGAGAAAACTGACAAAACATCAGAGATCGAGTCTAAGGACTTGCCTCCTCCACTTGATTATGTAAATCTTGAGGAGGAAGTTCTTCTCTTAACTACTATGCTGATCTCTCTTCTTCCCTTCACCTACCCGGTGATTTCCCCTATCTGTCACTCAGTCGGGAATGAGGATATTACGTTTGACCCCGGCATTGTCCATCTAACATTGGTTTAAATGCCGGATTTCCTGGTCTCTTACTTCCCCATAAACTTTTAAAATTGTTTTTTCTCCCGGGCTGTTCAGGAACCCTTTGTTACAGTTAACCGTTCACAAGCGGTTAGCTTGCGTGATAAACCTGACTGTTCGGGAGGAATCAACTCAATTTGGGGTCGAGTCAAGCTAGTGACTCGGTGATCAAAAACATTAGCAAACCATATGGGTTTTCACCCGTATCTCTGTTTTCTTTCTCTTTTCTAACACCCAAGTGTGGGGGAGATGCCCCACATGTTGTATATATGTATATGTTCAAAAAAAAAAAAAAAAAAAAAAAAAAAAAAAAAAAAAAAAAAAAAAAAAAAAGAGGAATTTGCATGCCTTAACGGCTTAAATACAAATTAAATAAAAATAAAATAAATATCTATATGAAATAAATGGCTATTAATATTTCCCTTTCACATTCTAAGTATTGGTTTAACAACCGGTTCTGTGAATATTGAGGGCAATATTCAGTTCTAAGTGTGGGGGGGAATTCTCGCGAATTTAATCAAATGTACCATCTAGCACCCCCATTTTAGCCAAAATTTTAAAATTTTTTCTCACTTAGAACTCGATAAATGGTTATCAGTCCGCCATGTCTAACCCACATAAGGATTGGCTAATCCAGGAGCAAACGGCTCTTGGTAAAGATATATCAAATCCGTTTATGGCTTGCAATTTGCCCAAAATTGTATGGTTTTCGACTCACCATATCTTTAAAAGTTAAGAGTTGGCTAGCCCGCAAGGTTATGGCTTGTGGTAAAGGCAGTGGAAAAACCATGATTGGTAATCAGCTCACCAAAGATAATATTAATAATTTATCTAAGAGTTGGCTAGTCCAGAAGCAAACGGCTTTTGGTAAAGACAAATCAAAACCGTTGACAGCTTGTGGTTTGCTCAAAATCACTTGGTTATCATTGTACCAAAGTTCTTACTTGAACTAAAACAATTGGCTACTCCAGAAGTAATGGCTTTTGGTAAAGAGTCTTTCAAATCCATTAAATCTTCATAAATGATTGCTAGGGACTAGCAATAGTTTAGTGTGGGGGATTTGATATGTGTCTAAAAACACATATAATTTACCCGGAAAATACCCACATAAACGTCCAAAAACACACAAATGTTACCAATATCATCAAAAATGTGTTTTTATATAACTCAGGAACAAAAAGACTGAAAACAAATGAAAAACGAACAAAGTTTACTTAATTGTCACTTTCAGTCCCTGGAGTTTCAAGAATTGTCAAATCTAGTCCCTGGTTATTCAAAACATTGAAAAATTCACCAAAGGTCCTTTTTAAATCATAATTTATCATAATTAGTCCTTTGGTGAAAAATCTCAAAAGTTTTGGAAAATTACAAGTTTAGTCCCTGAAGTTTGAAAATGTACAAAAATGGTCCCTGGGATTTAAAAACTTTGAGAAAAATAAATATGGTCCTTGTATAATTATTTTATGGCAGGTTTAGTCCTTGGAAGATATTTTGGAAGTTGACAACTCAGCCCCTAAAGTTTCAGAGAATTACAAGAATGGTCCCTATGCTTATTTAATAAACCAAAAAAAACCGGATCTAAACTATCCCTAAAACCCAAAATAAATCCAAACCCAACCCAGCCTATCTATTACCCATAACCCAAGCCCAAAACTAAAACAAGCCCAACCCTTATCTGAGTTTAAACTCAGTCAAACCAAACGTTGACCCGTCTCTTTCCCACTCACCCCGCCATAACCAGTCATCCCCCCAGCTGGCTTAAACACCTCACCCCCCTCCTCCAACACTCCACCTAACACATCCAAAAACATTTAATGCATCTTCCCACTCTCCCACTAGCAAATTCAGAGGATTTAGTCAAAAAAAAAAAAAACCACTTTTCCCGCCAAAATGACAAATGGACTGAGGAGATTGAATCAGAGCAATTGGATGATGGGGATTTGTTCAAGATGTCGACAAAGGATTATCCCAGTCAAAATATTGTATATATAGTGTGTAACTTAGCTAGAATCATGTGTGTGGAAATTTAGTGTAAAAGTAGTTAATCGTATTTCCATTCCCTGTATTTGTACTTTGTAATTTTCAAGTTTAATCAATCAATACAAGTATCCTTAGTGTATTTGTTTGTTGATTATTGTCAGTAGTAATAATTTATACCAAGTTCTGATTTTCACTTGACACTGAGAATTAGAAGTTTAATAAGTAGTATCTAGAATAGCTTCTTAGCTGTTTGTAATAACTTATATAAGCTTCTAATAGCTTATTGTAAGTTATTGTAGTATAACTTGTTCTAAATTCCAAGATTTCAACCATGGTCAATGAAAGTCAACTGAAGATGGATAAGCTAATTCTGGGTGTATAAGCTAGTTCAAGAAGCTTCTCTGGGTTATTTAGCTTGTATTTGACAAGCTTGATTGGTCCTTGGTTCCTTGTTCTTTGTGCATCAGCAGGATCAGTTGTGAGCTTTTCATTGGATTTTTCCATAATTTGCATAGTACTGTGGATTTGCTTATAAGTAGCTTATTGTTGTTTCTTTGTGCTTATTGATAGTTTCTAAGCATCTTTGATCTATAATATCAGTAGTCATTTAGTTTATTTTTCATTTTGCTAAAAATCTTAGAAAAAACCAAAAACAGCCATTACTAGGATTGCTTAATATATTGCTTAAGTTTGTATTAAAAGTTGTTATTCAGTAGTGATTTAAGTTAATCAATTCATAATATATAAGCTTTTAGTTTTAAATATTTGATTTCCTTTGTTAAATTCAAATCAGTCTTTGTTAAGGACTGTTTGGATTTCATTCAGTCAATAGGTTATTCAGTTGGTACTGTTCATTTACCTATTTCCCAACTTTGATTAAGCTTTAAGGAATCATAATAAGCTGTTTTCAAAGTCTTAATAGTAGCTTAGATAGATTATCAGTTTTTGTGTTGGCTGTGTGATTTTAGGCAGTCATAAGCTCATTTCAGCCAATTTTAGCCATAAGCTTGTTTTGACACTTTTCTTGGTTGTTCTGAGTCCCATATAGCCTATATAGTGTAACCATTTTAGCTGCTTTGGTCATATTTGTTCTGAGCTAAGTTTGTGCAAAATCTGCATAAACAGACACATAAGCAGTCTGCTGTGTTTTTATCAGCTGTGCAATAGCTTATCCAAATAAGCTGAGCAGCTGAATTTTGGTTCCTAAATAGTTAACCTAGTAGTATACAAGATTCTGTGTTCATATTCCAAATCACAACTTGTTTCATAGCTTAAATCTTGGCCTGCATTTTGTCCCATATTTGCCCTGAACCTGAATAAGCATATAGCTGATTTCAGTTGCTGATCTTGAACCAAATTGGATATCAATTGACAAGTTTCTGATGGGGCTTTTGCTGTTTTTAGATTCTCAGTAGTGTAGGCTATCTTTTGCCCCCCTTAGGTTCACTTTTAGACAGCTAATTAAGTGCTTATTCTTGCCTTAAAGTCTGCCTGATTCCTGACTTTTCTGTGTATAGAACCAAATCAGCCAAAGTGCTTATCTGTTAATCCTTTGTGCTTATTGTGTAATATCAGTTGTTTTAAGCTTATTTTAGTTATTTTAACTTGTCCTAATCAGTTGGTGAAATTTAGTGCTTATTTGCTTAATTTTGGGCTTATTAGCTTATAGCTTATCTGCCCAAATCAGCTTATTTGGCCTAGTGATCTTTTCATTTTATTTTTCCCATCTTCTAAATTTTATTTTTGAATTATCTGTAAATTTTCATAATTTCCTGAACAGTTTTAGTATTTTTAATCATTTTAATTAGGTTTTAATAGTAATTTAATCATAATAAATAGAAAAATAATCAAAAAAATATAATTCCAATTTTCATAATTTTCTTTTGTCATTTTTAATCTAGGAAAAATATAAAAATATTTTTAGGACTTAAAATCAAACGAATTAGAAATATAGTGATAGCTTCTATTTAATAGGATTTATCTTTTTAATTTTTAATTAAGTAATTTTCATTTTTATAATTTTCCTAGTTTCATTTTATCTTATAATATTTATAGAAAAAGTTTTATATTTTTCTTTGTTGATTTAGTATTTTTTTATAATTTAAATTAGTTTAAATAATAAATTAAATAATTAATAATTAGTAATAATTAAATAAAAAGTGTAGAAAATTATAATTTAAGTTTTTAAATAAGTTTTAAGTAATTTTATATTTTTAGGTTTGAAATTTTATAAATTTTAGTTTTAGTCCCATTTTTAGCTTTCTCGTTGCACGTTTGTAGTTAATTTTAATCGCGTTTACTTTTAATTTGTATATTTGTTTTAAATTGTTAGTAGAATTGTTAAAAAAGCAAAAATCCAAAAATATCTTATCATCAGTCACTATAATCCAAATTCTAAGCAATTGTCAATTTCACACTTCGTTGGGAGACGACCTGGGTAATCACTTACCCAGTATACACACTACACACAACACAGCGTAAGTCTTTGCAAGTTATCCTTTTTCACAAAAGGGTGGTTTTGTACTGATTCACGAGCATTCACCGTTCTTGCATTTTTATAAGTGTACTTTCGGGCGGATCAACTATCAATTTAAACCCAGAATCATAACCTTCACACCATTGTTGACTTTTGTTGACCAGAGTAACTTTGAATGTTAAAACAGTAATGACACTAGTACTCACTTACAATAAGCTATAGAGCTTACATAAGCTGATTTTAAATGAAATAGAGCTTAATGAAGCAGTTGTGAACTATATATATATATATATATATATATATTTTTTCTTTTGTTCTTTTGTGATGATCAGATACTGAAACAAAGTAAATAAACTAATAACTGAAATCAATTACAACTAAATGAGAATTCGGATTAAAAGTAACTTCAAATTTAAAATTTCATTAAAACTTAAGAATTACAATAATCAAAACAACTAAACAATAACAGAAAATTACAATTCGATTTATAAAACTAACATTCTAAAATTATTTTGACAGCATAACATTGCTTAAGAAAAATTACACCTCGAAAATGGGGAAGAACCTCTCCTATTTATAGACTCAGCCGAACCTTCTGGGCTATGCCACCTTGGCAATCCGCGTGCTTCTTAGCTCCATATCCACCCTTAGATCATCTTGAGCATCATCAAATCGTGCTTGACCCTTAGATCACAATTAGTGAGGTGTTTGAGCCAATGTAAAGCAGCCACGTGTCCCCGTGTGTGCTTGTTTGCTTCTGACACCTCCTGACATTCTAGAAGCCCTTTGATTTGACTAATAAGCCCTTAATTGCCGTAATTTTGTACTTGGGTAATTTAGGGTTCATGGTGAATTGGGGGAAAGGGGTGAATTGGGGATCGGATAAGAGAGATAAGGGGAGTGAGTTAATTTCTTTTTTTATCTTTGACCGAGTGAAAAGGTTTGACCGAAGATAAGGTTTATTTATTTGGGGATGGATCGGGTATGGGTTTGATATTTTATGGATCGGGTTTAAGTTGGGCTTGTGAGTTAGAGTGGTGGATTGGGTTATGCATTTAAATGGGATGGATTTTGATTAATAAAGGTATAGGTTTTTTTTATTAGAACCGGGTATAGAAAGATTTTAAAGTTTAAGGGTTTTAACTTCAAGGGACCAAATGTGTAAATTGCTGAAATTCTAGGGACCGTGGCTGCCATTTTACAAAAGATTATCTAAGGGTGATTCTTGACAATCTTAGATAGTTGGAGGACCATGGATGCCTTTTTGACCATTTTCTTTGTTCCCGGTTCCGGTTCTGAGCCTTTCCGTATCTCGTGCTCGTTTTCCCGGATTTCTTGTGTCTTTTGTCAATTATCACGATATCCATCCCTGCACATACAAAAACACAAAAACACAATATCTTTTGGCATTTTGGTCGGGTTTTTGGTTATTTTGGTCCGGTTTTGGTCTAGAAATGGTATGTGTTTAAGCACATACCAAAATTCCCCCAGACTAAGCTATTGCAATGTCCTCATGCAATGTTATAAAAACACGTTTTTGAAACCGAAAATTTCTAATCTCTTTTTACTAACTTTGGGAAGTAGCAAAATTTTCAAAAGAGATCAAGAAATCCAAAGTTCTAAAAACTCCCCATTTTTCCTTTTATTCTATTTCTGTATTTTTCTTATTATTCAAGTGACGGCTTTTGATGACAATCATTATCTATCGATAATTTTTAGGGTCATAGAGTAGAAACACAACTCATAGAGGAGTGACCATAAGGATAAAATTCTTCGTCCTTGATTTTTCACATGCTCCCAAACTAAGCTTATAAACGAGATCACAACCTATTTAGAAATTAGATGCCAACACTACTCATGGAAGTTACTTGTGTAAGAACCTCTCGCTCCCATCTTCTTATTTTTGTTTCTACTTATTTTATTTTTGTGAGAAGAATGAATTTCTCCATAAGCTTCTCATTTTCATAATTATTAGTCCGATAAAGATACCAAGTTTAAAACGCTAAGTAGTTTTCCATCTTCTTTCAAGAAAGTTTGCCTTAAAAATGAGGTCCAAATCAAGGTTATTACATACGTCCAAGACTAAAGAACTCATACAAACATGTAGACATAAGTTGTGGAGAAACATCACGTGCACCTCATGTGCCCGATCTAAGGTCATTCACATGCACCTCACGTGCCATCAACTTGTCTAACATATTAAGCACAAAATCCATTCATCTCAACATACATTTTTTTTTTTTACTTCAACTCAATCTTTTCTTCACTCAATAACTTAATACCACGGGATTACCGGGTGTTTCCAAATCATCAAACATTCAATAGTAACCCTTAGAAAACGAACCTTCACGGTTTAAATCCAAGACCTTACCGCCTTTAGAAGTAAGGATCCAAGGTCCGATCTCAATCTGAAATCTAAGAGCACTTTACAACTTATTCACTCAATACGGGACCTTGATGTGTACCCAATTTTTAGAGCAAAAATTCTTTTAAGAAGATGGAGAACTAAATTTCGTTCTAAACCTAAATATCTTTAATTATTTATACAATATATGGGGTGAAACAATTTTACGGGAGCAAAAGGCCACAAGTACCTACGACGAGCTCTAAAGAGAACCAACTACTCCACGTTTGGCATCTAACTTCTAAATAAATTCTATCATTTCTCGCTCTTCGCACATTTAAAAATCTCAAATAATGAAATTCGCGAATACTTAGCCGATAATCAGCCACGCATATATAAAGTCAGTTACAGAAACTTGCAAATTCTTGAAAAGAATTCGCGTTTTCTAGCTCCTTATGTAAAAGACTAGCGAAAGCTTTAAAGCCATGCATGTATAAAGTCAAGTACGGGAATACGCAAAAGAGCAGCTCCTTGTGTACAAGACTAGCACAAGCTTATATGATTATCATTGGTTAAGGGAACAAGCTAGGGCTCAACACGCCCGGTCAAGTCAAAATTTTATTCCTACTCTACCCAGCGGAAAGTCAACAAAAATGTCAAAACTTATTATATTTTTGCACAAAATTTTTAAATTTTCTCAATTTTTTGGATTTTTTTTTTTTTTTTTTTTTTTTTTTTGGAGGAAAAAACGGGATTGCACGAGACAATAGCAAAAATGCAAGGCAAAAATCAAATCGCAAGATTACCCCCCCAGACTAGAATGAGACATTGTCCTCAATGTCTTAAAGGTACGGGTATCCCTACAAAAATCTAAGGCCGTTTATTAATTATGCCAAAAGATAGATGTAAAACGATAAGATTTTGGATATTGGATAAGCAGCGGATGATGAAACTCGAGTAGCGTGAAGGAAACTACGAGCACGAGAGTCTTCATCATCAGCATTCCTGGACACATCACAGAAAAACAACGAGGCACAAGATATGGAAGAGGAAGCCCTCCTCACTCACTTATTAGAAAATAGAAAAGAAGATAGAAGGATAAGCATGGGGTGCCTCCCACGAAGCGCTTGTTTTTGGTAACCGAGTCACATGAGCTTGACTCGACCCCGAATTTATTTGTCCTTGGGGGAGCAAGTGGAAGAGATAATCTCAATCGGACTTTCGTTCAAGATGTTTGAATAAACATTGAAGCACACGAAAGTTCCACTCCGATTGAGATACCCACGGCTTTAGAAGATGAAAGCGGTGATGCCGGGGTCAAAAACTTTGTCTTCGTTTCCGGCTGGAAACGATAGTACAGTTTCAAGCAGAGATGACTCCGGACAGAATGGGAGTTTTTGAATAGAAAGAAGCAGAGAGGAATCATTTTTCTCCAGAATTAAAAGTTCCTTAGATGAGGCAGGAAACTTTAAATTCGTATCAAGAGTCACTTTCATCAAAGGATGAATTTCACCATCATCGAGTAAGCCTGGCTTAAATACTTTGTCCTCACAAGAAAACTCAGCAGGGTACTCGATGGAGGACTCAATAAAGAAATCATCCTCGGAAGAATAAGGAGCTAAGTCATGAGAGACAATTGAAGCATCCTCGGTTATGGTTTCAATTTTAGGGCCTTTTTCAGTAGGTTTGCCATATAAAAGATTTCTCCATTCGGTTTGATCGGCCCTAAAATCGAAGAGGTCATCATCATCATTAAGCTCGGAGTAAGAATCAGATGATGGAGCATGGTACAAAAGATCTTCAACTTCTTTATAATCAGCATGAACGTCAAAGAGATCATCATCATATGATGGAAGTGGATCATCGTGAGCGAGTTCATCGGTGAACTCCTCGTGATAAGAATCATATTTAGATGGATCCTGGTTTATTAAAGATTCCAATTTTCTTAAGTCAGATTCAAAATCAAACTCATCGTCCTCATCCCCCGGTGGGATTGGATCGATGTGAGCGAGTTCATCGGTGAACTCCTCAAGAAGAGAATCAATATAAGAAGTGGTACTGCCACTACTTTGCTCTTCTGATTTTGAATCAACAATTTGAACGGATTTAGGCGGTTTTTCCTTAACATCTTCCAGGGGAAACAATTGTTCATCAAATTTCAAAATATCTTCCCTGGATTATTATTGGTCTCAACAATTTCCGGCGAAATTGGAGCATTAACAGACAACACCTCGAACTCTTCCCTCGAGATTTCACTTCCCTCAATCGGAGGAGAAGGATGGGAAGAGTCGGAAAGAACAGAATCAATCATCTCTACACGATAAACCGTCTCCGGAGGTGGGACAAGAGGTGTGCTCTTAGAGCTAGCATTTTCCACCTCTTCCGTTGTGGTCTCCGAATCCGATTCATCATCATCAAGAATACTCTTAGTATTTGTAGCACAACACTCAAACCATTTGCTCGATCCAGGATTAATTTTCATGGCCTTGAGTTCAGCACGTTTTTCTGTCATACTCTTGACCGTGAATCTTGAAAGGTTTGAATCAACTCTTTTAGGAGCAATTACGGGATCGGACTTTTGATCAACCGTAGCGACATTGCATTTGTCGGTTTGAGGTTTCGAGTTAGGATTGATTTGAAACATAACTTTTTCATTATCAACTCGCAAGGTAATCTCTTCATTATAAACATCAATCAACGCTCGCCCGGTTCTTAAGAATCCTCTCCCGAGAATGAGAGGAACTCGGGGATCGGCATCAAATTCGACAATCACAAAGTCTGCCGGAAAATGGAATTTTCCCACATTAATGTAGACGTCTTCGGCTATTCCAATTGGTCGAGTAATTGATCGATCTGCGAGCTCGAGAGTCATGCGGGTAGGAGTAAGAGCGGGGAGAGATAATTTTTCCCAGACGGACTTAGGCATTAGGTTAATGCTAGCGCCAAGATCGGCCAAGGCGAAACATTGAACCATCCCCGGAAAATTGCACGGAATAAGGAACTTTCTGGGATCTCCTAGCTTTTCTGGAAGCTTTTTGAGGAGAACCGCGGAACATTGTTCATTCAACGGGGTTGTTTTTGCCATCTCAAACAATTTATCTTTGTTACTCAACAAATTCTTCACCATCGATGCAAACTTCGGCATTAAGAGAGCAGCATCCGCAAAGCTAATTTCGAAACTCATATCTTGAAAGATTTGATAGAATTTCTCCATCTGATGCGTATTCTTATCATGGTGCTTTTGTTCATCAAGTCGCGACGGATACGGAAGTTTTATCTTAACGGGAACCTCTTGTTCAAAATCAACTTTCCCTTTTCCTTTTGACGATTGGACAACCGGAGGTTGGATGTCTTCGGTCCTTCCGTTATTAGTAGGAAGTGCCGTATCCGTTGTCTCCTTGGTTTCACGGGCGACTACCTTGGGAGGAAGAGAAGAAGAGGTAGTCGGAGCCGTAGGTCCATCATAACAAACACCACTTCGTGTTGTGATCGCTTTAACGTCTCCCCTCGGGTTTGCGATCGTGTTGCTGGGAAGAGAAGTAGTACCCGAACCCGAGGGTTGATCATTTAAACGTTTCTTAATCTCACTCATTTCCTTAGTTAACAACTCTTGAGTTCTCATCAAATTTTGATTTTGAAGCATTAATTGTCGAAGAATCTCATCCGAGGGTGGCGGATTTGGAACAACATTTTGATTTTGATTAAAATTTTGCCCTCGGTTGTTGTTGTTGAAACCTTGATTAGGAAAATTTGCTTGATTTTGATTCATATTTCCTTGATTAGCATTGAAATTCCCATAAAAATTCCCTTGATTCTGATTTCCTTGAAAACCCCGGTTTTGATGTTGATTAAAACCATTGTTTTGAAAACCATTATTTGCACGATTTTGATTATTGTTAACTTGATTACGGTTTTGACCTTGACTTTGACTTTGATTATTGAATCCCGGTGGTGGTCCAAGGTAATTATTTGAACGGTAGCTAAGGAGATTATGGTCTCCTTGGGGTTGGTAACCGTTACCACCCTGATTTGCAGCATACACATTCTCGTGAGGAAAGGCACCGGTGGCCGGACACTCATAATACGGGTGTGGACCACCACATGTTTCACAAATCTGGTTCACAACATTAATTTGTTGAGTAGTTCTTTCCTTCATTAAAAGTCCCATTTGTTTAGTAAGAGTTAAAATAGCCTCATTGGTTTTGCTATTTTGATCAAGAACATGAGCCAAAACTTCGTCATTTGATTTGCTACTAGCACTCGAGACTTGAGTTTTGCTCCTAGAAGTCCTTACTCTAGCTTTATTCTCGATGATCGTAAAAGCTTCTTGCTGGTTCCGGGTCAACAAGTTTCCACCCGCAGCAGAATTGAGTGAATCTTGATCAGCATGACACAACCCATTATAGAAAGTATCAATCTGATGCAAGAGTGAAAACCCGTGATTTGGACATTTTTCCAACAACTCCTTAAATCTATCCCAAGCTTCGCTGAACGATTCATCGAAAGCTTGTTGGAATCGAAAGATTTGAGTGCGGAGATTAGAAGTTTTAGACGGAGGATAGAAATGATTCACAAACTTTGAAGCTAGATCACCCCAAGTGTAGATGGAATTTGGAGGTTCCTTTTCTAGCCAAGTCCGGGCCGCTCCTTTGAGGGAGAAAGGAAACAATTTCATTTTGATCACATCATACGACACTTGGTTGATCTTTATTGTTTCAATGATATCGGTGAAATTTCTGATATGAGAATGAGGATCTTCATTCTCAAATCCGTGAAATGAGATACTCGTGATAAGATTGAGTAACCCGTGATTGATTTCAAATTGATTTGCAAGAATATCGGGTATCACGATGGCCCTTCGCACACCATTAAATGGTGTTTGAAGTTGTTCCTCCATCGGACGGAGGTCGGGCCCCGATTGTGCTCCTTGATTAGGCTCCACCGGAAGAGCTTGATTGTCGTTCATTTCCTCAACGTTTGGGAAATGAGCACGGTGTGTGTGTCGAATTACCCTTTCGGGATTTGATAATGGAGAAATAAGATTTTGAGAAGATGAGCGGGTGTTCATACACCAAAAAGGAAACAAAAATGAAAATCAAAAATCTTTTTGTATTTTTGGTTGGGAATTATTTTTGGCTTTTTTAATATATTGAAAAACAAAAGATTTTATTTTCTTTTTGGTAACCGTTACGTTAACCGTAACCGTTTCCTTTAAAACTACGCGCAGCGTGGCGGGAAGGCAAAGGTAGCTCCGAAGATGCTTAAAAACCCGCCTTCTTCAGCTCGACAATTTAATGTCAAGCTTCCTTAAACCCCGTAATTAGGTTGTAGTAATAAAGTAATCCGATAACGATTAATTTCACGATTTGTTTTGTTGTTATTTGGAATGGTTTACAACCGCCCTCCTTCAACGGAAGACGGAGGATTTATTATTAATGGTGAAAACACTTTAGGAAAAGTGTTTTTTAATTATTATATTTTTGTATTTTTTTATTTTTTATAAAAAACAATAACTTCCAAGGAAGGATCTTCAAATCACAAAAACAACGGACGAAATCGACGCACTCGTTTCAAGCCTTCCCCGGCAGCGGCGCCATTTTTAATTGATGTTGTTTATATATTTTTTTGTTTTTATTGTTTATTTTTCCAAAGAAATATTCGTGAAAATATTTCCCCGGGTCGTTCTCCCAACGAAGGTTTGACGGCGAATTTGTCGAATCGGAGTCGTGAATATGTGAAGTGAATAAGTGACGTGAAAGATTTTTTTTTTTTTTTAGAATTGATTACACTATAATAAGAAAAATTAAAAGCAATCTACGCTATTAAAATAAATGCACACAAAGAAAATTCAAATAAATGCAAATCCCGGGCTAATCCCGAGATTTATAAATCTATTAGTGAAATTATAAAGCTAAAATGCAAATATTAAAAGCTAAGGGACTAAAACTGCAATTAAATAAAACTAGTTTTATAAAAGAAAATTAAGAAAATATTTATAAAAACTAAAAGGACTTAAATTGTAAATTCAGAAAATTGTTTAAAACTAAAAACATTTTGAAACAAAGAAAGGGACTAAATTGTACTTTTCTGAAACTTGATTTAAACTGAAATCAGCTTGAAACAAAGACAAGGACCTAACTCGATAAAAATAATACTCAAGGACTGAATTGAAAAAAATCTTAAAAACTAAAAACGTTTTATACTAACTAACACACCCAGGTTCGATCCTGGGTATTTACAAATTAACTCAACTGATTTTTTTTTTTTTTTTTTTTTTTTTTTTTTATTTTTTATTTTCTTCTTTCAAAACTCAATTAACTACTTACAAATCTAAGTTTTTAGAAAAGAAAAGAATTTAAAAGAAACTAGACTAAGCTGGAAAAACAGCTTGACCACAAGTCAGCTTATTATTTTTATACTCTATAAAGAACAGTCCAATTAAGCTCAAAAAAGGACTCAAATAAGCTACCAAGTAAACGAATAAAAGCAATCCAAAAGCAGAATCTTAGAGACAGCAGGCTAATCTAACTTTTGCCCCAATAATCTTTCACTTAACTCAACTGAATTGCTAGAAATCAACTTATGAAATGGAGCTGGCAACTGAAAAGGACTGAGTATGCAGATTACAGTAGAACTAGAATTTTCAAGCAAACTTGACTTTTTAAAGAAATAGCCTACTGATGTTAATCCTATTTTAAGTTACAATTGATGAATGTCAACCAAATAAACCTAACTTTCCACAGCTACACAACCCTAACACCTCAGCAAATTAAAGATCAAACACTTCCTTTACCATTCCTAATTACTGCCAAATTGAATTTCAGGTTTATCCAAACATTAACCAACATCAATCACCACTTCCTAACACCAAATAACTTCAGAATAGCAGCAATCAATAACAAAATTCACCAATCTTCTAAGATTCACAGAACACTATCAAATGAGAAACTATACTAGACAGATTTTAACTAAACTATTAACTAACAAATTTAACTATACTAACAACTAATTAATAAAACAAGGTTAACTAAAATTAAATCTATCAATTTAGCATCAACTAACTAACATTAAACTAGAAGCAGCAGTTCTAAACTATGAAAGTTGAGTAGAAATGTGAAATTGAATAAAAACTTACAAATTACTCTCAGCAAGAACAGAGAGTTTTCCCATGAGGCCTATCTTTGGATAGGCTAACTGCTTCCAATTTTTCAGATAGACTATCAATTTAAACCCAGAATCATAACCTTCACACCATTGTTGACTTTTGTTGACCAGAGTAACTTTGAATGTTAAAACAGTAATGACACTAGTACTCACTTACAATAAGCTATAGAGCTTACATAAGCTGATTTTAAATGAAATAGAGCTTAATGAAGCAGATTGTGAACTATATATATATATATATATATATATATATATATATATATATATATATATATATATATATATATATATATATATATATATATTTTTTTTTTTTTTCTTTTGTTCTTTTGTGATGATCAGATACTGAAACAAAGAAAATAATCCAAAAACTGAAATCAATTACAACTAAATGAGAATTCGGATTAAAAGTAACTTCAAATTTAAAATTTTCATTAAAACTTAAGAATTACAATAATCAAAACAACTAAACAATAACAGAAAATTACAATTCGATTTATAAAACTAACATTCTAAAATTATTTTGACAGCATAACATTGCTTAAGAAAAATTACACCTCGAAAATGGGGAAGAACCTCTCCTATTTATAGACTCAGCCGAACCTTCTGGGCTATGCCACCTTGGCAATCCGCGTGCTTCTTAGCTCCATATCCACCCTTAGATCATCTTGAGCATCATCAAATCGTGCTTGACCCTTAGATCACAATTAGTGAGGTGTTTGAGCCAATGTAAAGCAGCCACGTGTCCCCGTGTGTGCTTGTTTGCTTCTGACACCTCCTGACATTCTAGAAGCCCTTTGATTTGACTAATAAGCCCTTAATTGCCGTAATTTTGTACTTGGGTAATTTAGGGTTCATGGTGAATTGGGGGAAAGGGGTGAATTGGGGATCGGATAAGAGAGATAAGGGGAGTGAGTTAATTTCTTTTTTTATCTTTGACCGAGTGAAAATGTTTGACCGAAGATAAGGTTTATTTATTTGGGGATGGATCGGGTATGGGTTTGATATTTTATGGATCGGGTTTAAGTTGGGCTTGTGAGTTAGAGTGGTGGATTGGGTTATGCATTTAAGTGGGATGGATTTTGATTAATAAAGGTGTAGGTTTTTTTTATTAGAACCGGGTATAGAAAGATTTTAAAGTTTAAGGGTTTTAACTTCAAGGGACCAAATGTGTAAATTGCTGAAATTCTAGGGACCGTGGCTGCCATTTTACAAAAGATTATCTAAGGGTGATTCTTGACAATCTTAGATAGTTGGAGGACCATGGATGCCTTTTTGACCATTTTCTTTGTTCCCGGTTCCGGTTCTGAGCCTTTCCGTATCTCGTGCTCGTTTTTTCCGGATTTCTTGTGTCTTTTGTCAATTATCACGATATCCATCCCTGCACATACAAAAACACAAAAACACAATATCTTTTGGCATTTTGGTCGGGTTTTTGGTTATTTTGGTCCGGTTTTGGTCTAGAAATGGTATGTGTTTAAGCACATACCAATGGCCCTAACGAAAATGTCAAATTATATGAAGTAAATGCATGGTTCAAAATTTAGGGTGCGTTTGGTTTGTTGCTATGAATCACAATGGGTATGGGTGTTTGTATAGGGTGGAATGGTAATGGAGGGTATGATTAAACCACCCACACACATAAGATATGAGGAAACCTTCACATTTGGGTATCCTCAATCCATTGTAGTGGGCCCCATAACCAACCAAACAACATTAATGACTTTCAAAGTAATAGATTCATACCCATACACCCCAACATTAATGACTTTCAAAGTAATAGATTCATACCCATATCCATCATGTGCATTGTTAGTTCGTGTACTATAACGTCTGGATAAATTTAAAATAGTATAATAGCTATCAAGTAATACAATTGTTATGAACTATGTTATGCTTATTACCTATCTATAGGATTGATTTGTCATTTTCTTTAATTGCCAACTCCTGCTTAACTAACTAAGGCGGTGTTTCTTTTTTATTTCTAGATTAAGTGGCTGTGGGGCCACGTCTGTTGCAACCTCTTGTTGGGGAGGAGCTCATATTTTTTTGCCTTGGGGATATAGAGGAATTAATAGAAATAAGTGGTTCCTACTCTAAAAAGAAATACCATTAAATTTGTGTGTAGACCCAATTCCCTAGCTAATAATTTTAGGGTAAATTGCAAAAATGGTTCCTAAAGTAGCCCAAATGCGCAAGAAATACACCGAGACAAAAAGTATTGCAAAAACAACATTAATATATATATATATATATATATATATATATATATATATATATATATTTTTTTTTTTTTTTTTTTTGCAAAACAACAACCGAGAGCTACTCGTTAGTGACAACAAAACGACTAATATACCCTTTTGTCTGACTAATATACCCTTTTGTCTATAAAAGTTGCTTTACATGATTTGATCTGGCCCGTTTATTTATATAGTGGCAAGGCGCCTTAATTTGCAACATTCAAAATTTTATAAAAAACTCAACAGGTCCCACCTTTTGTACACAATTAGTCAAATAAATTGTAGCCGTTAGCAAAAACTCAAAAATCAAAATCAAAATCAAATCAAACCCCCCACTCTCCCCAACCCCATTCACATTCTCAACCTAAAAACACACACAGAAAGTAGAAAACTGTAAAAATTTCAATCCATTTTGAACCATCTTTCATCTGAATCACAGGTAAAAGATCTAGTAACTGATATAGTTTAATTTGTGTTTTTTTTTTTGTGTTATCAGTGTCGGAATTTGATCAGCGGGCAAAACGGATGAGGTTTTTGCTGTTTAGGTTACCCGGGGAGGCCGAGTCTTTGACTCAAATACATACGGCCTAACGAGGGTACCTTAGTGGTGGTTAAATGAAAAAAGGGTGTAAAAACACTAGTAACTAATTTGTGTTTTTTTTATTAGTTTAGGATTTCGACAGGCGATAGAACCATAGTTTTAATTAAAAAAAAATGTTTTAATATTGAATCATCTTGTATAGGATTGAACACATACACATACAGAATTGCGCGCAGTAAAACTGTAAAACCCTAGTTTGATCAAAGGTAAAAAAAAAGGTTTAGTAATTTATTTAGTTTAGGATTTTAACAGATGATAAAAAGGATCATATGATTTGTTAGTTCAGGTTTTTGATCAGTGAAAAACACAGTTATTTCCAGCAAGTTTCGATTTTGAATCGTTGTTCTTTTTATATGACAGGTAAAAAATAAGTAAAGTGATGGAGTATAAGAGGAGTACATCGTCAATGACGCCGGATCAGAGTGGGAAAGTGGGAGTTGGAATGATGGCTAATCCGATGCCGTTTTATACTCCTAGACCTGAACGGAGGAGACCGGATTCGAGAAGTATTGACTGGAACTCGAGTAGAGTTGAGAGAGATAGGGGTGAAGTTAATATTCAAGTTTTGCTTAGATGCAGGTAACATATATGTTCTTTTATTTAGTCCAGCACTTTTGTTAAAACCGTGACAATTTAGTCATTAGACTAAATAAACTGTTTATTATTATTATTGATTGTTTTTTTACTTTAATTACAAATTTACAATGACAATTGTGTAACATACTGAATAATTTACCTTGTGGCATAGTAACATTGACCAATATGGTTTTACTTATACTATTAAAATCGTGCAAATTTAGTCACCGGACTTCGTTAAATATTCAGTTCTCATCGTTTATTTTACCTTAATAACAATGGCTATTGTGCAACATATTGAAGTTTTTTTTTGTGACATAAGAAATAATGAAAATGAAACTCTTATACCGAATTAAACTGAATAAAGTTACACAACATTGTGTATAATGACAGAGATAAGTATGTTGCTATTATGTGACATCAGCCCATGGATTTATGTATATTGTCGGATCTATCAAGTTCAGCATGTAAATTTGTAACCGACCTTATGCTGTTATCTACGGGATAATTAAGTCAGGGTAGTGCCAGCTTGCTATGCTTCTATGCATAATTTAGGATGTGCTGGACTTGCACGAAAGTGAACTAGAATTATCTTCAAAGTCTTAATGTTTTACTGTACTAATAGGCCCTTAAGCGAGGACGAGCAAAAGTGCAATGTACCAAAGGTGCTAACATGCAATGAAAACAAAAGAGAAGTATCAATATTGCAGAATGTTGCTAACAAGCAAGTGGATAAAATTTTCACCTTTGACAAGGTAAATCATATAATCTGTGTACTATAAGCAGGTTTAAGACATATGTAATGCTTTTGACTTGATAAGTTACTGATTATTTGATGTTTTTTTGAAGGTTTTTGTACCCAAAGCACAGCAGATATCAATATATGACCAAGCATTTTTTCCTATTGTGAATGAAGTTCTTGAGGGCTTCAATTGCACTGTGTTTGCATATGGTCAAACTGGAACGGGTAAAACATACACAATGGAGGAAGGGATGAGAAATAAGGTAATTGAAACAATTTTAATTTTTGCATGTACCTTATGACATAGTTACAACTTACGGAATAATACTTGCATTAACTGAATTACTCATATTCAAGGGCGGAGAGTTACCTGCTGAGGATGGTGTAATTCCAAGAGCAATTCGTCAAATTTTCGATACCTTAGATGCTCAAAATGCTGATTATAGCATGAAAGTTACTTTCTTGGAACTTTACAACGAAGAAATAGTCGACCTTCTTACCACAGAAGACTACTCAAGATCTACGGAGGAAAAGCAAAAGAAGCCGATTTCATTAATGGAAGATGGGAAAGGTTGTGTTTTTGTTAGAGGTTTGGAAGAAGAAGCCGTTTACAGCGCAAATGAAATTTATAACCTCTTAGAACGAGGTGCTGCCAGAAGGCGTACTGCAGATACCCTGTTAAATAAGCACAGCAGGTAGACTTAAACTGATTCTTACTCTGGATCTTGTTTTAGAAGATCTTGTTACTTAAGTACATGGTTTTGTTTTGTTTATTTTGCAGCCGTTCTCATTCAGTATTTACAATAACTGTACATGTCAAACAAGCAACTGTTGGTGGTGAGGAACTTATTAGATATGGAAAGCTTAATCTTGTTGATTTGGCTGGATCAGAAAATATATCTCGCTCGGGCGCCCGAGATGTAAGTAAAGAAACATTTTTTTTTTATTTTTATTAGAAGTTGTTAAAACGGGTAGACTTTTAGATATTTGGACCTCCCTGATCCATTTGCCATGTTTCTTTTTTTAACTGATATTTTTTAATCTAACCCACCTTTCTTATTTGCCACGTTATCTTTTAATAAGGCTGGGTCTTTATTATTACTGACATTGACACAAAACATTTCTTTTGATTGTAGGGTAGAGCAAGGGAAGCTGGGGAAATTAACAAGAGCTTGCTCACTTTGGGGCGTGTCATTAATTCACTTGTGGAACATTCGGGTCATGTTCCTTACAGGGACAGTAAGCTGACAAGACTCCTAAGAGACTCACTTGGTGGAAAGACCAAAACTTGCATCATTGCAACGGTTTCTCCATCTGCTCATTGTCTAGAAGAAACATTAAGTACTCTAGACTACGCACATCGTGCTAAAAACATCAAGAACAAACCAGAGGTCAGCATGGATGATATTCTATAACTTCATTTTTCTGTTTATAGATACCCTTCATGTATCTGAATTTTACATACTTCATTGCAGGCAAATCAGAAAATGTCTAAAGCTATGCTGCTCAAAGATATGTATTTGGAAATTGAGAAAATGAAACAAGGTTTGACTCACACTAGCATTACCCATAATTTGTGGCATAATCAAGAATTATTTAATGTTGCTTATAAATCTTTATCGTTTTCCAATCTATGCAGATCTCCGGGCAGCTAGGGAAAAGAACGGTGTCTATATTCCACATGAAAGATTTGCACAGGATGAAGCTGAAAAGAAGGCATGCATCAAACCTTTAATATTTACTTTTTGCCAAATCTATTTCATTACCTAGTTTGGTTGTCAACAATATTGTTTATTTATATGATGTTATATTGATGATGCATCATTATTACAGTTGAAGAATGAAAAGATAGAGCAACTAGAGATTGATCTAAACATCAGTGAGAAGGTAGCATTAGTTCTTCATTTCGCAACAAAACTGTTAAGCTTGCTGCAAGTAGATCAATGAATATTGTTTTATAATTGCAGGAAGTAAATAAATATCGCGAGCTCTACGAAAGTGAACAAGAAAAGAGGTTGAGTTTTGAGAGTGACCTTAAAGATTGCAAGGTATGTGTATGTAATGAGCTGTTAACTTTCGGCAATAAACTTCATCGATAGATTCTTATAGCTCCTTTGTATATTGCATTCAGGAAAATTTGGAGAACACTAACAAGGCCTTGCTAGATATTCAAGGAAAACATAGGGATGCCATTTTAATGTTGAAGAAAAAGGAATTCATCATATCCAAACTTTTGGATTCAGGTGGAACATAATTTTTGACTTTAACACCTTTCTCCTTGTCTTTCAATACGATGCCTTCTTAATATTTTTTTTTGAACTTCGTCATATAAACAGAGAACTGTCTAGTTGAACATGCAAAAGGTTTGCGAAACAAATTACAAGACGCATCAGAAGATGTCACTGACTTGTCTTCCAAAATAGGTATATTCATTTTCCTTTTTTAAATTGTCATATTCTCCAATTAAAAATGTTATTTGTCTAAATGAAGACTAATATTATAAACGTTGTGTGCAGATCATAAGAGCAAGTTGGAAGCAGAAAACAATGGGCTGCTTTTGTCATTTGGTGTTCAGCTAGATCACAGCTTAAAAGACCTGCAGAAAGTTGTTTTGAGTTCAGTTTCACAACAGCAACAACAAATGAAATGCATGGAAGAACATGTCTCTTCGTTTCTTGACAGTAAACATAACGTAAGAAATTAGCTCCATGATTATTTCTATCAACTTTTTTCATTGAATTTGTGAGTTTAGATCTGATTTATGTTCACTCTTATTAACCAGAATACCGAGGTTTTGGAGTCAAGGATCAACAATATAACAGACTCATACACTTCAGGCATGACGACATTAAAGGAGCTTGTGGACACAATGCAAATAAAAGCTTCTTCTGACCTGGTTCATATGAAGTCCAGAATATCAGATCAGATAATTGCACTTGAGAATGTAGGTTCTAATCAAACTTCTATTCCTTTCTGAACTATAATACTAAATAATAATGAATGTTAATGATGGTAAAATAGTAGCGATTTATTGGCATTCAATAATCATTATTTTTTTGTTGCGCGGGTTGTAAGATTGTGGGCGATAGCTTATGCTGTGTTGCATGTTGTATGCAGATTTTTGAAAACGCAGTTATGGAGGCTAAGAATGCCACTTGTGATATCCAGAACTCTATAACTGAACAAAAGCAGATGCTGGCTTTATCTGCTCAACAACATGAAGAGGTACCACCGTACCAGTATTCCTATTAGACCTCATATAATTTCAATTCTATAACTCTTCTTGGCAGTGTAGTGAGGACAATCATTAAATATTTAGTTTTAACCTAACTATCTCTTTCTGGTTATATAGGGACTGCATAAAAGTTTGGTGTCTGCTCACGATATCTCGAGGGCAACAGTTGATTTCTTCAACAATCTGAGTCATCGAGCAACTAAACTCATGGCAGTTCTTGAGGAAAATCATAAAACTAGATCTCATCAGCTAGCAGCATTTGAGAAGAATTTCAAGGTAAATTTGATGATCGAGGTTGTATTATATCTTTTATACATAACGAAAAAGCTAAGACCTAAGGTCTTAATTTTCTGTCTCACAGGAAGATTCAGCTAAAGAAGAACAGTTGGCAATAGAAAACATTTCAGCAATCTTAAGGAACTTGACATCCAAACAAACTTTGAGGGTGAGCTTAAGAACTTTTTTTTTTTTTTTTGTATATACCATGTTTAATAAATTCTGTTAACTCATTCACTGAAATCTGATTTTGTGATCAGGTTTCTGAGGTATCAAGAAACATTGATGAGGTGAGTTCGCAAGATAACAAATTGATTTTGCAAGACGTGTCTAATATGCTGCAAGTATCAGATGATGGAAAGATAGAGGTGAATAAATATATAGAGAAAGTGAAAGCTCGTTTTACAGAAGATACTTTTATTTCTACCGAAAGTCAGGCTTTGTTGGAGAACTCCCTTGAAGAGTGGTAAGATTTACAGTGATACTTTAATGCTACTACTTCCATTCCAATAGTGCCAAAATAATTGTCCACTTTAAAAATTGATAGTTCGAATTTAGTAGTTTCGCTTTTCAAATTTTGACTGGGATTATAAATGTTATGGGTAAAATTGGATTCTACTAGGTAAAGCCTCTATTAAATGCTAAGTTGTGTGTTTATTGTTTGAGGACAATAATCATGGACGGATGGAGTATTTCTTAGATAGTTAATTCGGTTTTTAAAAGGATTCATCTTACTCTAAAATGCAGTACAAACAAGGTTGGGAAATCCTTACAACACTGGGATAACACAAAGTTAGCCATCAACAGCCTTAATGAGAGAAATATGGCTGAGACAGAATCATTTATAAGGTACTATACATTATACATGTATACTCGTAAACTAATCACAAAATGTTTTATTTTGCCATGCTCATGACCACTTAATCTTTTGTATAGGGAAACGACTCGTGTAAATAACCTAAGAAGTGAAGAGATTGCGGCATCACAAGTATCTATGGATACAAAGTTTCAATCAGATGCTAGTTATCTGAAATCATGTGTTAATGGTAATCATAACTAGAATAATATGTAAATCCATTTGTTTATTAAACTTGTGGAGCTGATAACATAACTGTGCAAATTGTATCACAAACAGATTCACTGATGTTGGACCAAGAAATGAAAGTTGAGTTTGACTCCATGTCAAAGATATGCTTGGATCATCTGACATCCCTAGAAGACGAGCATGGTGATAGCACGAAGAACATGCTAAACCAAGCAGAGGGCCTAAAGAAGGATTATCAGGTAAACCATCAATCAATACATGCCAAAATACTTAAGGTGGCCCAAACTGCTCGTGTGGGTTTGGGTCAAAACAGGTAAATATGGTACGTGTCCAGTTGGGTTGACCCAAACGAAATCATCACAATAATGCTCTAAATTTTTTTAATAAAGCGATGTAGGAACGTATGCATTACGATATAATTTGGGTGCCTTTAAACATTTTTAGCCATTTAACCTGTTTCCCTTATCTGAATATACTTATCATCACTTTATTACTTAAGAAGATCCATTTTTAAGTATTACCACATATTAGCCTCTAATATTATTGGTGGTAATAACAGGTTGACCAGAATTGTCATCCAAGAAAACGTGAAATAGACGTGCCTAGCTTGACATCCATAGAGGCAATGCGAACACCCTCCTTTGCAGATCTATTAGCAGCAACAAATATTGCTTGCGAAAACGGAACAAAATGTGTGGAAAATGGAAGCAAACTGAAACATCATCATCAAGTAAGCGCAGGGTCGCCAAACAGAAGTCCATTTGCAGATGTCAACTAATCTTTGAATATACTAAATATGTATCAAGGTAAAAACGCGTAATAGCATATTAGGATGTATGTTTTTTGTATTGATCATATGCCATATTGGCAGTTTAAGAATAGTAAGTCTGAAGCTCAGTTTCACGCTCATCGACTGATGAGCATAAATGTTGTAATGACAATGAGTAAACCAAATTTTGATTATTTTCTTTGAGAGCTATTATCGCGGATGGCATCTTATATGTCATATCATCTATTATTTCATACTGTTATAAACAAGGTTGGGCATGGTAGGATTGATCTGTCTGTCATTTTTTTAAATTCCATAAGTGATGTTATATGATCACCATCACTTACTGATAACAAAGAGCACATATGTAACAAAATAAGATGGTTGCAGCAGAGTAAATTATCAATATAAAGAAAAGAAAAAAAACTATTTCATCGATGGTTGTTTCTTGGAGCTGAATATTTCAGAAGCACGTAATGTCATTTTCAACTGATCTGATTTAAACGCTCGGCATCCTTTCAAAATCCACCAGCCATGAGAGCACTTATAACTTTTTCAAATTCCTCAGGCTTTAATTTGTCCTTATTAGCCTCAAGTGCCCCTAGTGCTTGAAGAGCTTTCTTTTCTTCTTTAGCTCTAGCGTACATATCACAAAGGCTTATATGAACATCAAGTGAAGGTGAAACACCTTTTTCAGCAAACTTTCCCAATAATTCATCAACTTCATCAATTAATTGCAAATTTTCAAGCCAATCCACAAGCACTGAATAAGTGGCAACACTGTGCTCAATTCCATCATTTTCAAGCTGTAGCAGAAGACGCAGCCCTTTATCCAGTAAATTCTTATGGGCATAAGCTGGTCATCAGGTTTATATCCAAGTTGGATAATTTCATCAAAATGACTTCTTGCTTGATCAGGGTATCCTTTACGAGTATAAGCCTCGACAAGGTATGTGCATGACTCTAGACTAGGATGATATCCTGCTAACTCCATTCGGTTGGATATTCTACCAGCTCCAAGAGGATCAGCATTCTGAGCATATGACCTAAGCAACGAAAGATACAAGTCTTCGGATGGTTTAAGACTCTTTTGACTCCAGATCTCTCATTAAAGAGTCGCTCGACTTATGATCACCAGCATTAACGTAAGCCATGATCAAGTAGAAGTTCTGCAATCTATAAAAAAAGAACTTCATTACATTTTGGAACTAACAGAACATAACCAAAAGTGGGCTTTTAACATAAAGTCAAGACATAGATATACAATTTCATTAAGAAATCACACAGATAAAACTGTTACGAGCAGTCTGCTTAGTAGTTGATTAAGTTCGGTAAAGGTTATCAACTCTTGCTCTGCATCCAACACTCATGAGACCCCTAGCCAGTGATGAGCTAATTTACAACACTAGACTTGTCACACAATTTGGAGACACTGTCGGCTATTTTTCAATAAATAAAAATAACCATCATTACAGACAAACTATAGACAACGCCTTTAACCCGAACTAACTGATTTCCATTGATGAACTGGTACAAAAAAATTATTGTATTTTTTTACGCTCTTGACAAAAAGTTACATATTTGTAGTAGTAATAGAAGTAAATGACAAAATACATAATTAGTACAACGTCAAGACACGAGAACATATACATATACAATTTCATAAAAACTTACACAGCTAAAACTGATGAACGAGCAGTCTGCTTAGTTGATATATTTAGGTATGAATATCAAGTCTTACTCTCCATCTAACAATCCTAGACACCCTAACTAGTAATGGACTAATTTAGAGCACGGGCGTTGAGACTTGCCACAGAAATTCAGAGTAATATAGTCGACTATTTGTCAATAAATCAAAACGCCCATAAAAAAGAAGAAAAAATACACACATCTTTTTAACACGAACTAAGACCACCTCTTCATTTGCAAAAGTGATAACAAACAGATTCATAAAAATAAATTTCATGGCATGCCAAAATGTTAGTACAATATTATGTAACTTAAGAAATACCCTTTTAGAAGTTGTTGATGCTATTTGTTAAGACCTGTTAAAATTCCACGTTTACACTATGTGGTGTAAGAAATGAATACTGTGATTGTCTCCCATAGTCCCATTAACGTGATGTGTAAAAAAATGGCAGGAGATACAAATGAAGATCAGGAGCAGATGGTACAAACAAATAGCCGGTTACATAGTTGAGCTACACTTGTGTACCGAACCATAATACAAAAATAATAATACTACATAAGCAACAAAAAGAGAAACCAAGCACCTTAAAGTGTAATCGGTCATTCTTTTCCTTGATCCTATCGAGGAGTGCAATCCAGTCAACGTGTGTAGGTTGTAGCAGATGTATCCATTCTGCGATCAATGGAGTAGGGTCATCATTCACTTTCAACGAAAGTATTTTCTCAGTAACAATCTTGCATTTTCCGGATATCGCCTTCGGTTCTTGAGGCCAAACCGATCCTTCACTCTCATTTATATTTTCCGTCACTTGTGCCCACGAAAGATGAAGCCCATAAATATTATACTTTATGTAATTATGTTTCCACTCCTTTTCGGTAACGCAACCACCTGATCATCATCATGATCATCTTCAAAAGTTTGTTCCGGTTCCTTACTCTAACGTCTCATCCGGTCCAAAGAGTCATAAAACTGACTATCTACCAACTCCTGACGAGCCCATTTAAACCTAAACTCTCTCAACAATTCCAATCTCATTCATTGCATATACATACTATTATGAAACTAATAACATAAGTTCAGATACATACATTCAAACCATGCACTACAACTAAACAAGAAAAAAACACGATTACCAGTATAACCTTGTTGATATGTGGAATCATTTGAAGCCGAATATGGGTCTTGGCCGTGTATAACCGGATATAGCCGGGTCTTGACCGCAAATGACCGGGTCTTAGCCGGAAATCTCCGGATATGACCGGGTCTAACCGGTTCTGACCGGTTCTAACCGGTTCTTGACCGGAAATGTCCGGATATAACCGGGTCTCAACCGGAAATGTCCGGATATAACCGGATCTTAACCGGGTCTAACCGGTTCTTGACCGGATGTGATCGGGTATAGCCGGGTCTAAGCGGGTCTTGGTTGGATATAACCGGGTCTAACCGGAAAAGTACAATGCCTGTGTGACTGGACAGTATCATACTACTGTAGGTTCTTGATTGCTAAAGAAGAGAGAGAGGTAAAGTTTGGGGTGTTGAGGTGCTGGTTCCGTTTACTTGGGAGATTTAAACTATTCATCGTGACCGGGTAATCCGTTTACTACGCGAAACACCGTGTTAGCTGGTAACCGCGGTTGGGTTCACGGTTAAAGATTTAAATGAGTTTAACCATAGGAACAATAAAATGATTTGAAAGCTTAGGCCGGTCACAATAGAGTCGATCGAGCCCTCCACAATTGATTGGGAAGATCGATTTCCTTATTGTGGATACTCGATCTGTGGGAATCGATCCCCCAAACTTGGTCAGGTTTGCGATCGAGTTTGTGCAAAGGAACAAAAGTATATTTGACCGTTTGAGGTTCAAACAAAAAAAAAAAAAAAAAAAAAAATCTTTCAAACCACTATAAATACCTAACATATTCAACACACTTCAAACACCAAAATCTCTCACAATTCTCTAATCAAAATCTCACACTTCATTATTTTTCACACATTCTCTATATTTTTCCACACTATGGATTCTTACGAGATATTCTTTGCCGATTCGTCCTCGGATGATGAAAATGAAGTTAGTAGCAATTTTATGATGTTTGCAGAAGAGTGTTGGGAGGCTTTTCAAGCATCACAAAAAGTCTCACGAAACCAAATCAGTAGGGATCGTTTAGTCGTTTTATTATCGTAATGTTTTAGTGTGATTTGAATTTTATTGTAATGTTTTATTTTAATTGAATTATTATGTAACGTTTTAATTATTAAATAAAATTTGAGTTTGTGTTTAAAAATGTGTAAAAAAAAAAAATAATAAAAAAAAAAAAAAAATAAAAAAAAATAATTTGAAGTTGGTCGCCCTTACTGGGGCACCTAATCGCCTGTAGGTCGCTGGAGAGAGAAAGCTAATGTGACAGAGAAAAATGGGGGGATTGGGTTGCCTTACTGTGGGCAGCCTAAAATGTAATTTTAGTATATTAAATAATGTTGTACTAGTATTGAATAGGCTAAAGTCATATTAAAGTTATTTCGTCATAATATTTTCTTCTCCTGTTTTTTATTTATTAGACTACTCTCTTGTGAGTCACTAGAAAACACATTTGCTCACCTTCCACGTTAACGGCACATAAACTTTCTCTTTCCACCTTTTTACCCATTTATTAAAAACTAAAACTTTTATTAATAAAATAAAAACGTACGCGTACGAAATTATAAATGTAAACATTACATAGATAATAAAAACGTTTCACTCGTCCTATTTATTTTTCCATGCATCCATCTAACTTTAGCACTCATGTTATCTTGTATTGTTCCCGCCATTTTAAACAAAGTATCATTCATCTCCCAATCTTTTCAAGCTTCGTCTTTTAAAAATGTGTCAATCAAAGCTAACTTTTTTTGCGGAATGTCTTTACATTTTGCGTATGTTTTCCTCAAATCATCTTTAGTTGTCTTTGCGTTTTCAAATTGCACAGCTAAGTCGATAATCGCTTGCTGACAAATAGTATCCCCATCAATTAGTTTTTGGACACCAACTTTTATTTCATCGACGGTATCTGAAAGTGAACAATCTATATAATATTTTTTGTAGAGATTAAGTTTGAAGTTGTGTAAAGAATGAGAGTAGAAAGTATGTACTATGAAGTTGTGTTAAAAAATGTTGAAGTTTAGAGGGTATTTATAAGTAAATAAAATGGTAGTAGGAAAAGTTTTACATATATATATATATTTGCGTTTAATTGTGTGTGTTTTTTATTAAATGGTTTTTTGGGTGTATATTTGTGTTTAAGTGTGGTATGTTTTTTGTGGTGACCAAGATCGTCTTATCACACTAAGTTGGTTGTAGGGAGAGAAAACTGAGTTGGCACTGATGTGTCACTGGTGACCACGGTCATGAGGCTCCCTTATTACACTTATTTATAGGTGGTCAAGTGATGAAAGATCATGACTTTAATCATTAAAATGTGAGATGTTTTAAGTTTAAATACACATTTGTGGAAACAATTATAAATCATGTATGTAAAATGTGAAAAACTCGTGGATTATTCCACCAAAATATCATAAATCATAGTACACTCAAACTTAGCTACGCAAAAATAGTGAATTTCATCCATTAAATTTGAGTTTTGTTGATGCTATACTAAGCGACACGGTTTTTATTAAGGGATAATTATTACACTGCCCCAGTTGCCCAATGCGTTTGCTTATCCGACCCGATCTCACAAAATTCTGCATTTAGACCAGGGCAACTTGTCCGACCAACTACGGGATGACACGTGTCCGACCAAAGTACGTAGTGTTTTTTGGGCAACTATTAGTTGTTGGGCAACCGTATATTAGGCAACTGGTTTTTTGATCATTTTACATATTATTCACTGTTTATCTATACCTCTCTATCTCTTTATAACACAAATACACAAACACATTTCATCTAACAGTACCACCACTACAACTCCCTCCCCACCGGAATCCCACAATAGCCGAAAACCCATCACCACTGAATCCCCACCATCGTCGTAACCCTCCACCGCCGCCGTAACCCTCCATCACAGCGATACAAGAATCAGATTTTGTAGGGCTGGTATCCTGCCGTAACCCTCCACCGCCGTAACCCTCCACCACAACGATACAAGAATCAGATTTTGTAGGGCTGGTATCCTAATTTGCTTATTTTGTCCCTAGATAGTAGAAAAAACCATAATAATAATCAGTTAATTGCATGCCCAAACACCACAGCAGGGAGTGTCGCTCTGACATGTCAAATAAGCAATTTGAAAATTGGTGGATGTTCGAGAGTGCTTATCATAACTGCTTATCAGATTATCTGTGATTGAAATAAGCTGTTCTGAACAAGCAGTTTCGAGATGCTTATCCCAATCTGCTATTTTAAAAGTTAACAGAGTTAAGCAATCCCAAGCACCCCCTAAAGCTGAAAATATAAATTGTTCTATCGACTATCGGTGATTCCAGTTTGGCGTTAGTTTTATTTTCTATATAGGTTATGCATGCCATAAATGTAACTCAAGTTGTGTTATGTTTATTTTTGGATTATTAATGTGGCGTACTTTAAATTTAGAAAAAAGTGGTAAAAGCAATTGAGCAAAATGGGAAGAAGAAAGAAGAAAATAAAAAGGGTGTGAAGGCAGAAGATACAAGTGTTAAGAAGGAGAAGAAGGAAAGGAAGGTTTATGATTTGCCTGGTCAAAAGCGTGACCCTCCGGAAGAGGTATGTTTGCCCTTCTACTGGAAATATAATAGACAGTCTTAGTGTCTCACACTCTTACTTGTTTTGGTTGTTCAATGTGTAAGATGTGGCCATGTGTTCCATTTGGTTGCTGTTATGTATGTATGTGATACTTTAGTTAAGAATTATGATCTTTTTAATGTTTTAGTAATATGAAGTGTAATGATTTGTTTTGGGGGACCTATTTTATATGATACACAAAAAGACGATTACTAGGCATTAATAAAGTCTTGAATGTGACTTTAGAAGAATTAAAGCTCAATTTGAATTTTCAGAAAGATGAATTATCAATTTATGATCAAGAATTGATTGTTCAAAACAATGAACTTGTAGGTTCGAGATCTTGATTTTGGTGTTGAAGTGATTGGTTCTGAGTTGGTACGTGAAGAAGATGGCCTAGCAATGAGCTCTCGTAACGTCCGTCTTTCACCGCAAGATAGGGAACAGGTTGGTTTAGGTCCAATACTAACCCAATTAACTCTCATTGTTCTGTATTTTCAATATGTGGATTTTTATAAACAAGTGCAATATTGGGTCCCGTTTATTTGATGCTATAGAGGACACAAAAATGAAACCCCTCAAAACTAATGAGAATAAGTAGGTCCTGTAAACAAGGCAATAATGTGTTTGTGAGGATCTTAACAAATTTCTTCCAAAATTTGCAGGCGTTGTCGATAAGCCGGTCGCTATTCGAAGCCAAAGCGGCTGCAGAAAAGGGAAAACTTGTATGTAGTGATTTAAGAAGATCAGTAATCGAAAAGATAGAAGCAGCAGGTGGAAAGGTCGATTATGTTGAGGTGAGACATCAAGTATCTTCAGTTTAGCCTGTTTTAATGTCCATTTATGATCTTATAATAGAAACCGTGCATCTAAGTATCATAAACACTAGATAAGTTTAATTAATCTGCACAAGTTCAATGAATTTATATTCTAACAATCCGCATTTACCTTACTGCATTGATTTACTCTTAGATAAATCAAATATTCTATAAAATAATCGGTGTAGATTAGGGTGTTAATTATCCTAGCAAAATTCATATACCAAGGGGCTTCTTGTGCTTATTGTTTATGAAGTTATGGAAATTATCTGAACTCATGGGTGTATCTTTGTTGTTTGGGTGCAGATTGTGGATCAAAAATGTCTAGAAGCAGTTGAAGAGATTAAGAATGGAGTTGTTGTGTGTGTTGCAGCATGGTTTGGGAAGGTGAGGTTGATTGACAATATAGAAATTGATGTCTCGTAGTATTCATGTTGGTCTTTTGTTGTGTGTTCATGTGTTATAGACTTATAGTGAAGAACAAACGAACCCAAATCCCAAATGCTTGTTATGTAACATCAACAATAATGTTGTTGGTACTTGGTTGTATAGTTAGTGTAATGTGTAAACAGCCGCTTGTTCATATATTGCCACAGCAGTAATAATAAGAACAGACACTTATTCATACATTGCCATAGCAGTACAATCTAGGAAAGTAAATCGATTATATAAACATGGATCATACCAACCCATCAATCAAATATGATAGTTACTACTCTGCAAATCAAATGGTACATAAACTCATCGATTATACATGCTATACAAGAACTGACTCACAATATAAGAAGAATATAGGTCACTATCACCCGTGAAAAATAAGAACGAACAAATAAACATATGGATAAGGTTTTCTAATTCATAGATGTGCTTCACTTGCCACAGTTAAAGCCGCCACATGCTGATAGAACAATGATGAGAATTAAGGCGATAATGATTCCGAGAACTATCAGTTTTATCTTCATATTCTGCAACCACATTTTCCTTCTCATCTGAGTACCCCCTCTTCTAAACTCTTGTGCCTGCAACAATAAACATACAAGTATACCTTCTAAACTCTAGGAAGAACCTTTGCCACTTCTGATGATGCATATCCAACCAACTTGCAATTAACCACATCTTCAATCTCAGCAGTAGTAACTGAAAAGGATGAGCAGCATAAAGAGCTTACTAGCAGCAGAATTAACCAAGATGGAGTAGCATTAAAATACAACTAGCAGTAGTAACGAACGAGAGCAGTACTAACTCGTTTATAGACCAGAAATAATGAACTTCTGAACCAACTCCTTAAGGTCACAAGATTGTGCTTGGTTAACCATGATCTCCCTCATCTTGCGACGAATCTATAAAACCAAAACAGTATACCGTCAAACATGAGAATAAGTGATTAAGTTATAACTTATCAGCTACTCAAAAGTAAAACACACATAACACATTCATCAATCCAAAAAGAGATAATACCTGACGGATTTGGCTAGATTGAGCATAGCAGGTCCTTTTCACCTGGTTGGCACGCTTCTTTGTGAATCCAATGCAGAACATTCTCAACGTGTAGTTGTCAATTGTCTTAACATGGACGTGTGCCTCAATCAAAGATTGCCACTTCTTCACAAGCGACCTCAACTTGTCAGTGGTGAAGTCCATTCCTTGGAAAGAAATTTGCAAGCCAAGTTAATACAATTAATCATTCAATGCGATTTATCCCAAAACAGATACAAATAAACAAAGATTCTTGTCTTACCCAAAGGTTAGTCAACACATTCTTTCCTTGAACATCCTCATCTCTTAGACGGATCTTCATGTATGCGTGATCCTCATCACCTTGAAGATCAGCCAAAGAGACCTCAAACACACGATGCTTCAATCCTTCTGAAGCAATCTGATCAGATATTAACCATAAATTAATATGCATGCATTGAAAACTAGTTCAGTGAAGTAACCACCAACACAGCTATTTGGATAACATACAATAATAACCTGGAGTATGGGTGCAATTTGACCCCTACAGCCCAAATCACCGAAAACTAATTGATGCAAAAATTGGGCCAAAATGCATTCGAACACCAGACAACAGATTTTGGAGATAATTCCTTCTTTACAGATCAAGTTTCACAGGTAACTCTAATATAATTGGACTGTCATTAAGTACAAAGTTTTTTTAGCAATATTACATGAATTCATACATAGGTTCTGAGTTAACCAAAAAAATGATTATGCAAATCCATTGTTCCCTATGTCAGTCCTGGCAGACTATTAACATCACTTAAATTTAGTTGTTTAAATCATAAGCTAGCATAAATGTGGTCACAAAACTTATTTTCTACGCAGGAGGGGGTTGAACTCTATCTAACTCACATCAACACAATTATACAATGTCAAAATAAACTTTAAGGTGAGTTAACAGATGCACGTGTAAAAATGTCAATTAAAAAGAGCTTGAAATCGACAAACCAACGACAAAAAATGGGGTTATCTCAGGTTCCAAACTGATTATTCGAGAAATTACATGTAATTTTAGTCATTAAACTTGGGTAACAGTATTCATTTCGTATTTTGATGTCATAAAATAACAATTTTTCACAAAAAAAAAAACTCACACAAAAGTCAAATGACTTGTGTTGTACAATGAAATCATTCAATGACCAATAAAAAACAATGAAACTATGAATTATCAGAATTAAAAGAACCTCACCTTAACAGTAGAATCTTCTATGCCTAGCAGTAGTATCCACTTAGTGTATTTCCTTGATCATCTCATCAACTCCAGCAGTAGTATGAAATACACCAGCAGCAGTATGAATAAGCCTAGCAGTAGAATAACACTTAGCTAATTTTCCATTATGATCCATGAGCAGCATTATCAAACCTGAGCAGCATGTAGAGCTTAAGACCGGTTACACCATGTGATATTACATCTCCATATACTGGTTGAAGATCATCAAGCCTCTGCCACGCAATTTCCTGCAGTTGAAAACGGACATTAAAGTTAAGAATACCAAAACTTAACTACTGATACCAAGCACTGGGAAAGATGCCCAAAAAGTTTAAAGGAGTCTGGTGCTTGATTCTGGGTCACAAATTTGACAATATTAATTAATAATAACTTAAGTTGGAAGGTCTACAAATCTACAAAAAAGCAACAAAAAGTTGGAAGTCTATTAGTTATCACTTATCAGTAATAATAACTTAAGTATACAAACTGAATTTAGACTAACAAGATCACTTACGGAGGAAGCACATTCTTATTGTGTATTTCTGTATCACTAACAACTTCGTTTCTGATATTTATACAAAGCGACTTCATTTTCTGATAGGCAGTTGTATAAGAACTCTGGTCAACTGTTGACTTTTCGCCGCTACCGGAAACAAACTCATTGGTTTCTACCAAGTGTCTACCTAATATCTTTCTTTCTTACTGCAGTCTGGAAGAATTATGATCTTTAGAAGATGCAAACAAGAGATTGAAGAAAATTAAAAATTCAGAATTTATACAGTACCTGAAAATATTTGTATAATTGCATTTGTGCTTCCGGAGACTGGATGTCGTGCCAAAGAGAGTATAACTTTAATGCAGGTTTTAAAGCAGGAGATATGGATCCAGATTTTGTAGGTGTATCTGTTAATCCGGATGGTTCATTTTCATCAAGTGTTTTATAATTCTCAAAAACCAATGCAATTGTTTCTTCAATTTGATCGGAAAGCAACCCCATCATGCGATTCTGGAAGACCGAAGCAGCAATTATTTCACCATGTCGTTATGCAAAATGGCATAATCTCATATATATAAGTAGAAACATCAATATTTTTATGGACTTAACTACTTATTTGGGATGGCATTCTTACAGTGATAAATAAAAACTAGAGGTTGCAAGATGAGTGGGTCAGGCAGGGGTAACGATTCAAAATGGGTTTGGGTTAAACCGGGTCATTTTAGGCACAGGTCGAAAAGGGCCAGGCCAAGTTGGCCTGCTAACAGTTTCTGTCCATTTTCTTACATAAAAAGAATGCATAACTTATAGTTACAAAAGCAATATGTTATAAAAATAATAATTTTAAAACTTAAAACATAATGACTGGGTTGTTTACATTGAAAATATTCATTGGAGACTCTCAACCCATTTGACCTGTTCCCTTTTCAGCTACATTCCTTTATTTGACCCAACCCAAATCAGCTCATACATAAGTCAATTGGTCGAATTTACCACATCTAAATCAAATCCTTAGAAATTTGTGTTGTGTGTACACTAGTCAACCCGTTTGACCTATTCCCTTTTAAACAATTTTTTATTTGACCCAACCCGAATCAACTCAATCATAAGTGAATAGTCAAAACTACCACCTCTAAATCATATCCTTAGAAAGTCGTGTTGTAGGTACACGAGTAATGTAATTTTCAGTCCAATGATTCAATCAAAAAACACAAATTATTCTCACCTCTTGGGAACTCAACGTGTCATTGTCTTTCATGATCACTGGTGAAAATAAGTAATATACCACATTTAGACAATTTGCTGTTGGTGTGGCCACATCCATGACATATGAAAGGTATCTGAACAACAAACATTTATATTATAAAATCGCTCATGCTTAATTATAATGATATGGATATACATTTCTAAGGGAAACACACCTGAGCTTGGTATATGCATCAGAAACCCCATAGTAAGAAGCAAATTTAGTTACCAACCACCTCCATTGTCCATGAAGCAACAAATTCTTTTGCTTAAAATTTTGGGCTTTCATTGCTGCCTCTAAAACGGAGTCATAAGCTATAGTTTCAGCAACAATACCGCACTATAAAATAGACAAATTAAAGATACAGTATTAGTAATTCTCATAGTTGTAATGTTTGCCAAAAAAGTTAGAAATCGTTATATTTATTTTACCTTAACATTGTTATTCTCATCTGCACTGCTTGAATAGTGTATATTCAGTTGTATTTTTTCGACAAGCTCATGATCCGGTTCATGGTATATTGGCCACCAACGAACCTTATCGCTCTATAATAATTTTTTCTTTATCAGACTTCTTAAACATATGAATACTAAATTCATTATAGTATTTAACCATACCGGATCATCCGCTATATCTACCAGTTGCGCAACGCCATGACCACAATATTTTCCTTTCGAATCAGTGACTTCAATAATTAAATCATCCCTCATGCCATCTGGCAAACTGCATTTGAATAAAATATTACTCGTATATATTAATCATTTATATTTTGCTAAATCAAGAAGGAAAGTATAGGGAGGATGCACACACAATACATGGGTTTCACTAGATCCCGCTTGCATCCGCACCACATCAGCATTAGACAGCCTATGGACCAGTTGTTCAAACACAACCGCACACAAGCATCATATGTAATTACAGCAGGCCACGGTCCTAACTCGCTGAAATCAGTTCATGGCAAACATAATCATATTTATATATATCACATATACATTGGGTTTACAAATACTAATCATAACACAAAAGCTATTAGCTACCTGGAGTGATCGGAGCATTGTTTTTGTTTTGGTTGGAGAGTTGCAGGAGTGGTTGTGGTGGTGTGAGTTGTGATGGTTTATGCGGAGGAGAGGATTTTAGTTGAATGTTGTGAGAGTAAAGTGACCAAAATATCCGGTTGCTCATGTATTGGTTGCCCAAAAATGACAAGTTGCCCAAAAAACACTACGTACTTTGGTCGGACACGTGGCATCCCGTAGTTGGTCGGACAAGTTGCCCTGGTCTAAATGTAGAATTTTGTGAGATCGGGTCGGATAAGCAAACGCATTGGGTAACTGGATCATATTAGTAATTATCCCTTTTATTAATTTAGTTTTGTAAAAAAAGTTACATTGACGAAACGAGAAATGTGATAGAAAGTTATTAATGGATTCATGATTATAAAGATTAAAGATGATACTAGCCGAAACATATATTCCTATATTTGGAACTTAACTAGGGCCGAATTGCCACGTATTGGTTTGGTTTTATGATTGCTATAACTTAGCTTAAACTTGAATAAAATCAAGTTATAAATCAAACCTTAATTGATTCTAAGGTTTATGTGTGTGAAACGCGAGGAGGGAGAGAAGAGAGTGAAAATGAAGTTTTGGTTTGAACTAGCTAAATCGACCCGAACCGAACCAAACTTATTCGATTTTATTTCGGTTTTACTTTTACTCGGCTTGGTTTTCGGTTCACGTTTTACCCTTAATCGGTTTTCAAGTCGAATTTGATCAGTTCGGGTCGGGTTTGACCCGTTGTTCAGCTCACGACGTGTCAAGTAGAATATTAACTTGTAAATTTATTCCTTACCTATTTTAAATAATTTAAACTGGCTACCTGTCAACCTACGTAATCATTTAATCCCAAATGTCCTATTACAAACCAACACTCAAGATCTCTCCACGTGTATTAATCGTGCATGATGCGTGCGTATATCGTTGTAGGTTTAGATTATATTATTAAGTTTTAAATTTATATTTAGCCGACTTATCCTATAACACACACTAACGAGCAGTGTACCCGATCAATGTAGCTAGTTGGTACGTAGAGTATCGATCACTAAGAGTGGAACGTTAACACCTAGATATCTATCAATATTTTAATCCTAAGTTAGTTCTAAAGCCCTAATCTAACGCAAGGGGGTTTTCAGCCTGTGAGACTGGAAAGATGTGTAGATTAAGTAAATAGTGAATAAAATAAGGGAACGAATGGCACACACGTACACAGATAGAAAACAGATACAGATAAGAGGTCTGGCCGATAGTAGGAAAACTTGTCACACGTTTAATTGCTTAGCTGTATAAGATGAGTGCTAAAATCTATTCTCTCTTAGTGGAATTCTTAACACAGGCATGTAAACACCTAATGATTACTAAGTTTATATATTATTTATCCCTTTTACAGGCTTACATCAACTATGCAAACGATGTTAATGAAGTAATTGCACGAGCCTACGTTGACAAGGCGCGATAAACTCAATATGTAATCAAAGCACATGCATTAAGAAACCAAATAAACATCAAATACTCTTTATAAAAGCTAGAAACAATTAAGTCCGATCAAATAGTGAAAAAGACGCTAACTCAACGATTAACAGATTGCTAATACAAGTAAACAAGTTTTCCTATGAATTAAAATACTAGCAGGACCTTCTTACTGCTATGAATTCGTCCTTTAGGATGTGTCTCGTGATGCCAATTCGTCTGGTTTTCTCCCTTGGTATGTGTATGTGTATGTATGTCGAATGGGGTATTTATACTTTCTGATGACAGGGTCGATACGGCGTATCCATTAAGTTGATACGCCGTATCTAGGTAACTTCGCGATGGGTCCAAGATTATTATATTATGGAATATTCGTACACCGTCATAAGATACGGCGCAGCTTCAATCTTCATACGGTGCATCGTCCTTCAGAATCTTGGATTATTTGGTGAAGTCTTTAGAGTAATACGCCGCATATATGGAATGTAATACGACGTATCTGGAGTAAAACAAGTCAGGTCTTCTCGTAAAACCCTAAAATCTGAAAACATGTAAAATTACCAAATTGCCCCTATAATTTAAAAACTAAGTTAGAAGCTTATAAAGTATCAAATAAATTCCAAACTTCTGGCAATGCACAAGTTATGATCCCAAATAATTTTAAGAACTTCATTTAACATTTATACAAGTGGAAAAATTACCAAAATACCCCTATATGAACCGTATGATATTATATGTATTTAAACAATATTTAAAATCAAGTAAATATGGAAAGAAATCAATCAAATCATCACAACAACTTATGTCCAGCCTTTTGGCCGAAAATTTGGGTCCAACCTCCCCCATTTGACCAGCATTCCTTGGATAAAAATCAATCATATCCTTTTCCTTTCAAAACCCTAGTTGCCGATTAAATCAAACACACAAAATAATTCCCATAGCCTCCATTCGGCATTCTAAAAATCCCAAGCCATTTTTCTGAGTTCAAGCATCATCCAAGGAGTACTAGAAAAATCATTGTGAAGGTGTTCATCGTTCGAATCGATCGTGGTGAATTTTTGTAAGTCACGACATACAAAAGAGGTATAATTCGTTTTGATTCACTCGACCTTTGTAAAATTCGTCTCTTATTTTTCTTGTGTTCCTCACATCATATGTGACCTGTGAAAATTGGTTTCATGATTTTTAGATCGTTTTTGAAGTCGTGGTGATTTTTGACCCGTTTGGCTAATCGCGTACAAAAGAATTCGTACACCTCATTCCACATGTTCAAATCTTGATTTGGTATTTTTCTCAGACCCTATATATGTTAAGAACACCAAATAAAATGTTAAAGTCGATCCATGCATGATCTAACAATTATTTGTGAATTAAATATTAAAAACGTGTATAAACCCTAAATAATTCAATCCGAATTTTTGAGGCTTCATATTTATTTTATTTGGACTCTATATGATCATATTAATCTGGGAAAAATGCTATTTCGAATTATCAAGGCCTAAAATATTTATTTTCGATTTAATTGTTTTTACCGATTTAAGGAAATTAAAAAGAAAAGAAATAAAAATGTAATTCGATTAGGGTTTGAGGATTAGGGCTTGTTCTTGGCTATTTAATGAGTATTAAATGATGGTATAATGATGGGGTAATGATTTGTATTTTAGGGTTAGGGTTTTGGCTAATTAAAGTGTTATACGATTTGTTTAAATTGTTTTGGGTGAGTTTTGTAACTTTTAAAACTCAAGGGTTATTTTTAGAACTTATTTTGGGACATGTACTTACTGTATAAAATATAAGAAGAGGGGGTCTAGTGTCATTTTTGTAATTTAAAGGATTAAAATGTTATTAGGGTTTAATATTGGTTCGAGTTAGAAAATAATTAAATGGAGGGACTAAACTTGTAATTTCTGGAAAGTTAGTGCTGTTTTGAGTATTTTAATATATTCAGGGGGTTACGTGTTAATTTGGTGATTTACTGGATTAATATGTAATTATAAATAATATAAAGTTGAAATTGTAAATTAAGGGACTAAATATGTAACTTTGTAAACTAGAGGGACCTATTGTGTAAATTCTGTAAAATTGAGGATACATTCATATAACATGATAAAATAAGTGACCATTGTGTAAAATTGATAAATTAAGGGTTTAATGTGTAACTATGAATAATTGAAGGTTAAAAGTGTAACTTTTGTAATAAGGGGTATAAAGTGTAAATTGTGAATTCTTAAAGACCAATTATGAAAATATGATAAAAGATACCCTAATTCCAGAAATAATGATTTACCTAAGTATGTTACTCCATATTACTAAAAATGGAAACTTTCTAAATATGGAAACCTGCCAAAAATGGAAAGTTACTTTAAAATGGAAAGACACTAAATTAAGAATGAGTTATAATTCCCTTCTACTCCTCTAGGTGTGAAGAAGGAGAGATCTTGAGCCATTCCCTATTTCTGTGCTTTGTTCTGTTTGTGCTTTCGTCATAAGGTACAGATACTCTGCCCTTGTTTCAGTAAGGGTTCTTATATCCTATGCATTGATTTTGAGTTATGATTCAGTTAAGATTTCCCAAGCCATTGCTATGTTCCCTTCGAGTTAACCTTTGATATTCCTCTTGATTATGATCTGAGCTTCGTATATCTGACCTATGCCTTTGCCAAGTTGCGCTAAAGTTCTGAACTATCCTTGTGAGAAACTAAGATTTTGAAATGGTTTACTAAACTAAGGTTTTGAACTACTTGTTTTGAACTATCTTTTACGAAGACTATTTTAATGATTATCTTTATGAAACCAATTTAAAGACCATTTTAATTAAATAACTTAATTAAGCTTTCTAAAATGAATCTGTTGAATAAAGACTTTGAAGATGGATCCTTTGATACAGACGTTGAACTTTAATTTTGATTCTCTCTGTTTTTAAAACTATGATATGAACTTTGGAAGACCTTGGTGAACCACTCTATTATGAACTGTTCGATATGAACCCCTTTCTATGGACCTTGTGATATGATTTTGAGATGCACCTTTTGATATGAACCTTTTTCATATGACTTTGAGATTCACTTTTGACATGACCTTGAGATATGCTTTGATATGACTTTGAGATGAACCCGTTTGCATGACATTGAGACCTGACTCTTAGTTTGATACCCGAGCCACCTTTCTGTTTCCTAGCCAGGAAGGTAACCTGGCCATGTCTGTGATGCACCACTGGCATGACTCCTGTGTGGGGGAGTGATTTCTCACACCGTCCCTTTTATATTATCTGCCATGGCTACTATGATTTTGAGTATGACTTTGAGATTGACTTTGAGTGGGGGCGTATGGATTGCAATCCTAGGCATGTATGTTTAGTGGATTTAACTATGACTTTGAGTATGACTTTGAGGTGACTGGTGCCTGTGTGCTATACACGCCTTTCACATTTATGGGAGCTGATCACTCCACCCCTTTTGATACATGAGGCCACCCCTCATATTATCTGGTTGCCTGAGAGGTATCCCCTCTGATTGTGAGATCTTGACTTTGAGTATTATGATGTTGAGATATGACTTTGAGTATGGGCTCGTGGTAGATGACTATCCTACTCTTCTCTTATTACCCATTTGTTTCTTTTATACCTTCTGACATTCCCATTTCCCATATTATATTTCAGTTTCGTTATTCTTTGCTTTGTATATGTATCTGTTCACTGAGCTTTTTAAGCTCAGCCGCACGTTTTCTTTTCGTGTGCGGCAGGTAATAAGCAGGACGACGGGTTTTGGGTATGAGTGAAGAGACTTGTGGACTTAGAAGACTGTGATAGTTATTCTGAAGTAGAGACCATTAGAAGGAGTTGCTTTTGTAGACTTAGTAATTAGCTTTTGTTTCCCTTGTATCCTTGTGTATTCAGTATTTCGTTTGTAACCTTTGAGAATCTTTGTATTACTATTGAATGTATGTTTTGTTTGATCTGATATGAAGCCATAAATGTGATATCTTTACCCTTGTCGGGTTGGGGTGTTACAATTATGGTATCAGAGCGACAGGCTGCGATACGTAATACATTTACCCTTGGCCTGTGTAAGTTAGGACCACTAAGTTTTCCCAGTAGGCGCTCATAAGATAACCTGTAAGAATTGCTTTAGGACTTCCCTATAGAAACGTAAGTTTTGACCAGTGAGGAATGGGTAGACTAAGGCATTTGTTTAAGTATCATTGCTTCCGCATCACTCTGATTCGTGCCTTGCTTTTGGTTAGATCCTGTTGATACCACTTCTGGAAAGTGAAAGCTTATGTTTTGCACCACCTAAGTTTTGAACCTGATTAAATCTTGAAGAGATTGAGAATTATATAATGGCCTGACACTAATTGATCCTTATCTTCAAATCCCTTTTGTTAATCACTCTGATAATGACCCGCATTTCACTCTGATCCTTTTGTTAATCACTTTGACGCCTCTTCAGGCATTCCGAGAACCTCTATGGCGATGACGTACTGGATATGTTTTGTTGATTGTCTTTTGTTTTGATAAGTAACTATGAATCTCCCGATCCTATTTGAGTTTGTTCCAACCATCCATGTCCTTGCGAGAAGTCTTGTAGTTCATAACTACGAGTATAAGGATATTCTCATCTCATTTCCGAATAATAAGATTTGCGTTGCCGATCTGCTTGATTAGAGGATAAATTTTGATCGATCGCTCATTCGATGATATTTTACGTGAATTTCTTGAGTTTCGAGTAAATTTTTGACACCTACCGAATCCTAATACCTAGTATCGTTTATGTCATTTTCAGCATGGCACCTCCAGCACGCCCCAGATATCGTTGGACAACTAGGTTCGCCATCGGCCGAAAGAGGACCGGAAAATTGAGGAGGATTGCCAAGAGGATATTGATCCCCACTAGGATGTGGCCGGGCCGGATCGAAGAAAGGAGGACCGTCATGAATATAAGTGGGACGGAAAGAACAGCTGCACGTGATGGAAATAACAGATGGAGGGGGCATTGTAACTAGATACCAGGGAAGATGCCCCAGGGTTTCAGAAGAAGGAGGAGTGGTGCGAGTCGAACCTCGCAATTTGTACGGATTTGTGGACCGCATAGAAGATGAAAGAAGAGACACTTTTGAGGGTTTTGCAAGCCAGCCACTTCCCCAGCCAGAAGGGAACCGGAACGGATGGATCAGCGAGGAAGAGGAGGAGGATTCAGACTTGGAATCTACTGCAAGTAAACCAATCTAAGCATGGAGTTAGGAGTCTGGTAGTTGTATTGTTTAGAAGTCTATCTCGAATTTCCTTGGCATTAACGTTTTGCGTACCTCCGTTGAATTATGAGAACTTTCCCGAATAAGATTTGAGAAATGTTTGAAATAAATTTTGTGCGATGTGTGCTTCACCTTTGTAACTATGTTAGGACTCATCTCGGATATATAAGCCAGAACTTTAACTTTCCACATTTGTTTGGCATCCCTTAAAGATATGTTGTTTCGAGTACTGAAGTTTTCCTAGAAACCATTTCGTATTTCAACGACTAAACATTATCTTAGAAGCTTTTGGCGCTTGAACTCTCTGAACATGAGCATCGTATGGAACATTGTTTAGCATCCTGGACTTTTGAATTTGATTACTGATGGACCACCAAGTTTTGCACCGGAGTAGGAAGTAGGATTTGACATGATTGTCTGGGCATCTAACAAAGACGTCTGTCGGATCATATCTATTGATTTGAAACAAAAAGGGAAGAGCATGGAGGTTATTTTGCTCCTTGTTAGAAATCTGATGATCATTTGTGTATTCTGAGAGATTGATGTTGGGTGAGACAACGGTGTTCCTTGCCTGACCTGGAGTTGACGACAACGGAGACTACCCCGGAGAGTGGAGACATTCCTTACAAGACAGAAGTATTGGCGATGCAGAAGAAAAAATTCTAGTCAAGATGGTGAACCTGGAGCTGATGAAGACATACAGTCCCCCTTCCCTATTCATCTTAGTTGTACTGAGATGAATTGAGAGCGGGAGCAGACGGGAGGAAGGAGAGATTTAAAGACCGTGCCAGAAGTCCACGTTGCTCCATCACATTCCAAGGAGAGCTGCAGGAGGCTCGACGAACCAGACACAAGTTCCTGATTTTGGTTTCACTTCCCAACGGATGGACAGCCGAAGACAGATCAACCGGACTTGAAGAGATTAGATGTGTTAAATGAGCAGATTTTGAAACAGACCCTCTATACTTGGAATAATTGATTCTATGAAGGCAGAAGTTTGGCGACTAACTTTCATTTCCGTTGACCCTCTTAAGTTTCGTTATCTAGTATCAAGTTCCTCTTATGATTTAAGTTCCCTAGAAGCACTTCCATTCGTGTTTACCTTTCGTATGATTCGGTGATGACCTTGTTTTGAGAGATTTTGGCAACTCGTGGAAGATATGATGCTTGTGACGGCATGCCCCACTTCTGCTAGATAATCTGGGATTTTGAGACTCTTGCGAATAGTTTTGGTTTCTCTCTTGACTGTGGCAATTGATTTTGTTGATCTATGAGACTGTAGAAGTACTAGGTGGATTAAGATAGGTGGCTTTGATTACGATTTGAGATAAAGTATGACCATCATGAGGGCATATTTATATGATGCCAGTATTATGACGTCTGGCCAACGTGATAATACTTACATCATATAACGTGCACTTGTTGTGGGCATAGGATATCTTGGGGAGTACCTAAGAAGTTTATAATTTGATTTCGTTGGATTATCCGTGATTAGTGAGACTTTAGGTTCATTCTACCTATGCGTATACTCTGCTTTCGTTCATTAGATATCTGATTGAGTTGAACTCTCGTTTTGCATTCTGTTGACCTCAGTTATAAATCTTAAACTCTTCGTGGAGCTCTCTACTGTTGAAACAGTTAATTTGATTTGAAATCTTGTTCGTATTCCATATGAGCTTTCTAGAAGATTCGCCTATCGTTCATTTTATGTTGCATGGACCTTTTGATCAGAAATCAACTTATTCTGTTTCCTTCTGAGAAATTTGAACCTACCTCATTTTGATTCGGGTCATGATAAACTATTTGGTCTGAATATCTTTTTGGAAGAACCTAATCGGGTGTGAGAAGGTTTGTGATGATCCTTTGCGACTTGCTACGACTTCGTTTAACCTTGCGACTTCAATTTTCGAGGACGAAAATTTTTTTTAGAGGGGAAGAGTTGTAAAACCCTAAAATCTGAAAACATGTAAAATTACCAAATTGCCCCTATAATTTAAAAACTAAGTTAGAAGCTTATAAAGTATCAAATAAATTCCAAACTTCTGGCAATGCACAAGTTATGATCCCAAATAATTTTAAGAACTTCATTTAACATTTATACAAGTGGCAAAATTACCAAAATACCCCTATATGAACCGTATGATATTATATGTATTTAAACAATATTTAAAATCAAGTAAATATGGAAAGAAATCAATCAAATCATCACAACAACTTATGTCCAGCCTTTTGGCCGAAAATTTGGGTCCAACCTCCCCCATTTGACCAGCATTCCTTGGATAAAAATCAATCATATCCTTTTCCTTTCAAAACCCTAGTTGCCGATTAAATTAAACACACAAAATAATTCCCATAGCCTCCATTCGGCATTCTAAAAATCCCAAGCCATTTTTCTGAGTTCAAGCATCATCCAAGGAGTACTAGAAAAATCATTGTGAAGGTGTTCATCGTTCGAATCGATCGTGGTGAATTTTTGTAAGTCGCGACATACAAAAGAGGTATAATTCGTTTTGATTCACTCGACCTTTGTAAAATTCATCTCTTATTTTTCTTGTGTTCCTCACATCATATGTGACCTGTGAAAATTGGTTTCATGATTTTTAGATCGTTTTTGAAGTCGTGGTGATTTTTGACCCGTTTGGCTAATCGCGTACAAAAGAATTCGTACACCTCATTCCACATGTTCAAATCTTGATTTGGTATTTTTCTCAGACCCTATATATGTTAAGAACACCAAATAAAATGTTAAAGTCGATCCATGCATGATCTAACAATTATTTGTGAATTAAATCTTAAAAACGTGTATAAACCCTAAATAATTCAATCCGAATTTTTGAGGCTTCATATTTATTTTATTTGGACTCTATATGATCATATTAATCTGGGAAAAATGCTATTTCGAATTATCAAGGCCTAAAATATTTATTTTCGATTTAATTGTTTTTACCGATTTAAGGAAATTAAAAAGAAAAGAAATAAAAATGTAATTCGATTAGGGTTTGAGGATTAGGGCTTGTTCTTGGCTATTTAATGAGTATCAAATGATGGTATAATGATGGGGTAATGATTTGTATTTTAGGGTTAGGGTTTTGGCTAATTAAAGTGTTATACGATTTGTTTAAATTGTTTTGGGTGAGTTTTGTAACTTTTAAAACTCAAGGGTTATTTTTAGAACTTATTTTGGGACATGTACTTACTGTATAAAATATAAGAAGAGGGGGTCTAGTGTCATTTTTGTAATTTAAAGGATTAAAATGTTTTTAGGGTTTAATATTGGTTCGATTTAGAAAATAATTAAATGGAGGGACTAAACTTGTAATTTCTGGAAAGTTAGTGCTGTTTTGAGTATTTTAATATATTCAGGGGGTTATGTGTTAATTTGGTGATTTACTGGATTAATATGTAATTATAAATAATATAAAGTTGAAATTGTAAATTAAGGGACTAAATATGTAACTTTGTAAACTAGAGGGACCTATTGTGTAAATTCTGTAAAATTGAGGATACATTCATATAACATGATAAAATAAGTGACCATTGTGTAAAATTGATAAATTAAGGGTTTAATGTGTAACTATGAATAATTGAAGGTTAAAAGTGTAACTTTTGTAATAAGGGGTATAAAGTGTAAATTGTGAATTCTTAAAGACCAATTATGAAAATATGATAAAAGATACCCTAATTCCAGAAATAATGATTTACCTAAGTATGTTACTCCATATTACTAAAAATGGAAACTTTCTAAATATGGAAACCTGCCAAAAATGGAAAGTTACTTTAAAATGGAAAGACACTTAATTAAGAATGAGTTATAATTCCCTTCTACTCCTCTAGGTGTGAAGAAGGAGAGATCTTGAGCCATTCCCTATTTCTGTGCTTTGTTCTGTTTGTGCTTTCGTCATAAGGTACAGATACTCTGCCCTTGTTTCAGTAAGGGTTCTTATATCCTATGCATTGATTTTGAGTTATGATTCAGTTAAGATTTCCCAAGCCATTGCTATGTTCCCTTCGAGTTAACCTTTGATATTCCTCTTGATTATGATCTGAGCTTCGTATATCTGACCTATGCCTTTGCCAAGTTGCGCTAAAGTTCTGAACTATCCTTGTGAGAAACTAAGATTTTGAAATGGTTTACTAAACTAAGGTTTTGAACTACTTGTTTTGAACTATCTTTTACGAAGACTATTTTAATGATTATCTTTATGAAACCAATTTAAAGACCATTTTAATTAAATAACTTAATTAAGCTTTCTAAAATGAATCTGTTGAATAAAGACTTTGAAGATGGATCCTTTGATACAGACGTTGAACTTTAATTTTGATTCTCTCTGTTTTTAAAACTATGATATGAACTTTGGAAGACCTTGGTGAACCACTCTATTATGAACTGTTCGATATGAACCCCTTTCTATGGACCTTGTGATATGATTTTGAGATGCACCTTTTGATATGAACCTTTTTCATATGACTTTGAGATTCACTTTTGACATGACCTTGAGATATGCTTTGATATGACTTTGAGATGAACCCATTTGCATGACATTGAGACCTGACTCTAAGTTTGATACCCGAGCCACCTTTCTGTTTCCTAGCCAGGAAGGTAACCTGGCCATGTCTGTGATGCACCACTGGCATGACTCCTGTGTGGGGGAGTGATTTCTCACACCGTCCCTTTTATATTATCTGCCATGGCTACTATGATTTTGAGTATGACTTTGAGATTGACTTTGAGTGGGGGCGTATGGATTGCAATCCTAGGCATGTATGTTTAGTGGATTTAACTATGACTTTGAGTATGACTTTGAGGTGACTGGTGCCTGTGTGCTATACACGCCTTTCACATTTATGGGAGCTGATCACTCCACCCCTTTTGATACATGAGGCCACCCCTCATATTATCTGGTTGCCTGAGAGGTATCCCCTCTGATTGTGAGATCTTGACTTTGAGTATTATGATGTTGAGATATGACTTTGAGTATGGGCTCGTGGTAGATGACTATCCTACTCTTCTCTTATTACCCATTTGTTTCTTTTATACCTTCTGACATTCCCATTTCCCATATTATATTTCAGTTTCGTTATTCTTTGCTTTGTATATGTATCTGTTCACTGAGCTTTTTAAGCTCAGCCGCACGTTTTCTTTTCGTGTGCGGCAGGTAATAAGCAGGACGACGGGTTTTGGGTATGAGTGAAGAGACTTGTGGACTTAGAAGACTGTGATAGTTATTCTGAAGTAGAGACCATTAGAAGGAGTTGCTTTTGTAGACTTAGTAATTAGCTTTTGTTTCCCTTGTATCCTTGTGTATTCAGTATTTCGTTTGTAACTTTTGAGAATCTTTGTTTTACTATTGAATGTATGTTTTGTTTGATCTGATATGAAGCCATAAATGTGATATCTTTACCCTTGTCGGGTTGGGGTGTCTGGAGTACAACAATTCAGGTCTTCTCGTTGACCAAGGTTTCATATATGGCGTATAGGATAATTCCATATGGCGTATGCTTCAAAGTCAGGCAATGGTCTTCATAATCGTCTAAGTCTTTATGTACGGCGTATCTGTCTAGAATGATACGGCGTCTCTTTCTTCAGTTTAGTAGACTTTTCCAACTTGATCCATTTTGCTCCAATTTACGTCCAAAATAGCTAACTTTCATCAAATGTTTGTTTATAACTGAGAATTACAAAAGTAAGCGATTAAGTATCGATTCTCACATAAAATAATGTAAAACAAGTGAATAAAATAGGATAAATGATGCCAATAAAATGTAGTTATTTGATATCATCAAATATCCTCCCACTTGAACTTTACTTGTCCTCAAGTAAACCTTAGATTTAAACTTATGAAAATGTATCTTAAATACAGTTTAGGATCTATTTTTATAGTTTTAAGCACTCATTCGTTTTAATCATAATTGCACAACCAAACACCTCACGAAGTAGGAAAATGAAATCACTCAAATCAATCAACTAATCTATGTGGTAACATTTAAGTAATTCACTCAATTGTTCGGTCGTGACGATTATTCTATCATAAGCTTGGCAAGGATACACAT